>CM043697.1:80070000-80670000 GCA_023935145.1 Bretschneidera sinensis
CCTCCCAAGTAGTGCCTTTATTTATTGTCGTTGGCTCAATTCAAGGCTTCAAATATGGAATAGGGGCCTGCAAAACAGAGGGTAAAGGCCTCTCGTTAGAAACTAGTAAGGTAATATAAGGGACGTTACCTAACTGTTGTAACTTCGAAAAATCATTCAACACTGCAACAGTTTCCTGTAAATCAGTACTCAAAGCTAACTCCTCATTCTCTTTCTCAAGATGCTTACTAAAGGCAACTTCCAAGCCATCGTTTCCATCAAGTTCAAAAACTTCCTATGCTAAAGAATCAATGACATCAATAGAATAAAGAGGATTATCATCACCAGGATATTTCATGGCTTCATAAATATTAAAATTAATAATTTCACCATCAAATTCCATGGTAAGTGTGCCACTATGAACATCTATCTTAGTCTTGGATGTCTTTAAGAATGGTATTCCTAACAAAATAGGAGTAGTTTGATCACCATCCTCCATATCAAGCACATAAAAATCAGCAAGGAAAACCAAATCGTTAACTTGAACACAAACATCCTTAACTACACCCTTAGAATAGGCATTAGATCTATCAGCCAATTGAAGTTTTATTCAAAGGTCCAAGTTTCAAAGAAGCATAAATAGAATATGCAATGACATTGATAGAAGCTCCTAAATCTAGCATGGCCTTCTCAAATCTAGTGTTACCTATCGTACAAGGGATAGTAAACATACCTGGATCTTTGCGCTTCGCAGGGAGTTTTCTTTGAATAACTACAAAAACATTCTCCCCTACTCTCACTTTCTCACATCCTTTAAGTTTCTGTTTCCTCTAATTATACACAGTTCTTTCAGGAATTTAGCATAATGAGGTACTTGTTTAATAGCGTCTAAAAGTGGAATATTTACCTCGCATCTATGAAAAGTCTCACATAAATCTTTATTTTGCTCATCTTTTCTAGATTCTGCTAAAGTATGAGGAAAATGAGGTTGTTGGAAAATCACCTTCTTGCGGAATCCCAGGTTGTGATCTTTCCAAACACCCAAGTCTAGAATGACTTGTAATAAACAACAATCAGACTAATCAAAGAAGGAATACAAGCAATTGTTATCGAGGTTCGGCAATATGCCTACGTCCCCGTGAGCTCCTCTGAGCTCTCTGCACTAAATTAATGGAGTTCATACAATTACAGCAACACCTCTTCAAGAACCCTCTTGTTCTTGAAGAACGAAGAAGAGAAAAAGAAAGTGATAAGGACTAAGTGTTTCCCTGGAATTTTCCCCAAGAAAATTCCAATTACAAAGCCCTTGAATCCCCAATCTATACTACTCTCCCTCTAAACAACCAGCCTCTCTTGAATGAGTCTCTCCTATATGTTTAGTGTCTTTGCACTCTCACACACCATGTGTTCTATTTCACACACATTCTACACACTCTTGATGCTCACATGTTGTCCTTGAATTGCTCATAGATGATCGTTTATATAGTGCAACCACTTCTTGAACCAATCTTGAAGACAATCTCAACCCTTAGATCTTGAGGACCAAACAATCATAGCCCTTTAACAAGTCTAAGTAACCCTGTGCATTTTAACCAAGTCCCACACACCTTTCAACATGCTGAATCAGAGGCGCCAGGCATGGCCCAGAACAGAACAGGCCGCGGTGCACAACAGGGCTGAAAACCTCTAACTGCTGGGCGCTGCGGCATACACCTCCTTATGCTGTGGTGAACACCTAGGGGGGCACCTCCACCTTGGCTCCTTTGCTGGAGGTCACGGCGCACACTTCCTGGGCCGTAGTGCACACCTGTATCGGATGCTGAATTTTTCTCTTTTTAGTTCTTAAGCAAATCCCAACAATCTCTACCTTTGTCTAAGCAACTAAAACTGAATCTATAGTGCAGAGAACTCAGGATCCAAACTCAACATGAGTCACCATATCATCCAACTCAAATCCTAAGAAGTCCAAGGCAATGATTGAACTTGCTTAGAAGTAGAACTTTAGTACCTAAATCTGCAGGATTTTCTTCCGTTGCGACTTTGTCCACATGCATGCATCCTTTCGTAACATTTTCTCGAATGAAATGATACTGAACATCCATATACTTAGTCCTCTCATGGAACACCAAGTTCCTACACAAGTACAACACATTTTGGCTATCTGAATACACCACCACCTGCACTTTTAGGATCTTCAACTCTTCCAACAACCCTTTGCACCATATAGCCTCTTTTATGGCTTCCGTAGCAGCTATATACTCAACCTCGGTTGTTGAGAGTGCTACCACCGGCTGTAACTGAGCCTTCAAATACCTCAGCAACCACTTCATCCCAAGCCAAAGCTCATTTCTAGGATTACTCACAAATCTACTGAGAACACCAAATTGCCTGAGAAATATTGGGTCTAGTGCTTACCATCATGAACATGATTGATCCAATAGCACTTGAGTAAGGGACCTTTTCCATTTCCTTCTTCTTCTCATTTGTTCCAGGACATTGTTTACTGGAGAACTTGAAATGACCAACAAGGGGAATCTTCACTAGTTTACCATCTTCTATAGAAAACTTATATAACATCTTTTCTATGTAGGAAGACTGAGAAACCTTCAACTCGTTTCTCTCCCTTTCCCGGATTATTCTCATCCCAAAGATCATTTGTACAAGGCCAAGATCCTTCCTCTTAAACTCTAAACTGAGTTGAGAATTCAATCTTTCTATCCTCTCCCTGTTGTTATCAACCAACAACATATCGTCGACATAGATGAGGATAATCACCATTTCCTCCGCCTTGTGTCCAGGTGAGAAAATTTCTATGAAATCTATGCCTTCTCTTTGCGTGAACCCCTTCACCACCAACCTAGCCTTGTACCAGACTTTATCCCTTGGAGGGTTCCCTTATTTGATCTTATAAATCCACTTACAATCCATAACTCTCTATTTTCCTGGAAGGTGCACCAATTCCCAAGAGTTGTTCTTCCTCAAAGAATCCATTTTCTCCTCCATAGCTAGCTTCCATCTTGACGAATCCTTACATCCCATGGCATCAATGTAAGTTTCTAGTTCACTTATCCCTCCTTTTGAATAAAGAGCTGCTACAATAGCATCCACAAAACCATATCTCAAAGGTGGTCTGACTAGCCTTCTTTCCCAGTCCCTTGTGAGCTGATGGTCATTCTGACTTGCTGCATCATCCCCTTCTAGTTCAGCCTCCTCCTAGGTGTCTTGAGCTTGGCCTTCAACAATGGACTTTACCTAGTCCGAACTTTCTTGCCTTTCTTGCTCTACATGAACTGAATTATCCTTGATGCTAAGCTCCACAAATACCGGGCTGGTTTACCCACTATCCCCTGCAGGGTTAGTTTCTCCAAATAGGGAAATAAATGCTCATTAAAAATGATATCCCTACTTATTATGAGTTTCATTCATTTTTGTTCTAAGGACCACAACCTATTCCCCTTAACCTCTTCCCTATATCCTAGAAACACACATTTTCTAGACCTTAAGCTAATTTTATCATCCTTTTGATGTGCAAACGTAGCACATCCAAAAGTCCTAAGGTTGTTCAACTCAGGGGGTTTTCCACTCCACATCTCCTTGGGAGTCTTAAGGTCCACAGCCCTAGAGGGTGATCTATTAACCAAATACACAGCAGTAGAGACCGCTTTCCCCCAAAAACATTTGGGTAATCCGGATCCTATAGTTATGCACCTAACCTTTTCCATGAGGGTCTTATTCATCCTCTCTGTAACTCCATTTTGTTGAGGGGTTTTCACAACCGTTCTATGTCTTTGAATCCCATTTAACTTACAAAATTGATCAAGTTCCTTATTAAAAAATTCTAAGCTATTATCGATTCTTAACACCTTAACTACCTGATAGACGCTTAAATATACATATTTAAGCCCCCTTATTTACACTTGTTAGATCCTTTATTACATTAATTTGGTATCTTTTACTCCATTTGTGTGTTTTACATGTTCTTATAGGGTCTTGGAGAAAAAGAAGCAGTTTTGGCTCTTTAAGGAAGAAATCTAGAAGCCCTGGAGCACTTTCTGGACAAAGTGCGATCGAGCGCACATGCAGTGCGATCGAGCGCACATGCAGTGCGATCGAGCGCACATACGGTCGTGCGCACACTTGTAGGATCGAGCGCACACTGCGATCGAGCGCAAGGACACATGCGATCGAGCGCAAATGTACAGACGTGAATAGTAAACTGCAGAACTCTATTTTGGAAATAACCCTATTTTGGAAATAACTCTATTTTGGAAATAAAGGAGTTTTGTATTTTAGGAAAGTTTAGAAACTCATGAGTCTATTAGGACTTCTCAAAGACCTATAAATACACTTGTAACTCACACACAAAAACACAACCTTAGATAGAAAACACTTTTCTCTTTTGCTTTAGCTTGGAGAAGGAGACCGTGGAGCAGAATTGACGCCTCTTCTCTCGGGTTTCTTCTTTCCTTTTTATTTTATTATATGTAATTAAATTCTTAGTAGGGCTTGGTTGAAGCCCTAATTATGTTTACTCAATAAGTTTAGTATTGGCGCCTTTGCAATATTTATGTTGTGTTGCTTAAACTTGATTAATACCTGCTTTTATTTAAATTCCTCATATGTATATGTCTGATCAATATGTGCATGTGGTATGGACTTGTTAGTTAGATCAATTTGGATGACCGAGTTCTGGGTCTAACATTAGTAACAAGGGATATCTTATCCGGATACCCGGGTTAATCAACATGGGAAACCGGGAGTAGATACCATGCCCTAGGTCTTATGTGGTTGTCGATTTCCATAGTACTTATGTTTTCTTAAGGAACAACTCAAGCAGATACCATGCTGAATCCCTTAAGGAAGAAAAGAGTTAGAGTAGATACCATGCCTAACTCGTTGCTTAGGGAAATCAATAGCTTAAGGAGTAGATACCATGCCCTTAGGTTGGCGACCAGTAGGTATACATGGCATGAATAAAGCATTGGCATACTATTATATTGTGGTAGCATAATTAGTGGTGGATATCAAGTCCCTACGCCTTTATCCTTAGTATTTTATCTTTATTATTTCTCAACACTTTTATTATTTCTATCTTTTTATATTGCGAATATAATTCTAAACTGAACTTTACCAATCCCTGTGGAGATGATCTTGCATTCGCACACTATACTACACTGTTGACCTTGTGCACTTGCAAGTAAAACAAGTACGATTGTTTACCCATTTATTTAGGTATATTTTTGCACAACACTACCCTACCCGTTTGAGTCTCCAGCAACTTTGTTGGGAAACAACCCTCAAGATGCCCAGGTGGTGATCTTCCAAACACCTAAGTCTAGAATGACTTGTAATAATACTGAAACAAAACAAGAATCAAACCAATTAAAGAAAGAACACAAGCAATTTTATCGAGGTTTGGCAATGTACCTACGTCCCCGTGAGCTCATCCGAGCCCTCTGCACGAAATCAATGAGTTCTTACAAGTTACAGCAACACCTCTTCAAGAAACCTTTAGTTCTTGAAGAACGAAAGAAGAGAAAAGAAAGTGATAAAGACTTGAGTTACCCTGGAATTTTCCCTAAGAAAATTCCATTTACAAGGCCCTTGAATCCCCAATCTATACTACTCTCTCTCTAAACAACCAGCCTCTCTTGATTGAGTCTCTCCCGTGTTTAGTGTCTTTGCACCCTCACACACCATGTGTTCTATTTCACACACATTCACATGTTATTCCCATCATACCTCTCTTGTTGAGATGATTGTCACACATGGTGTCTTCACTTTTTGTTAGAAGACCCTTTATATAGAGCAATGACTTCCTCATCCAATCATAGAGATCAATCTCCACCCTTAGATCTCAAGAACCAAAGAATCATGGCTCTCTAAGAGTCTAAGTGATCCAATGCATTTTAACCATGCTCCACAATAGGGCGCACAATAGGGCCACACTTCTCCAAGTTTTTGGCGCCACTGTGTAGCCTCTCTGAGGTGCAGCGCACACCTGGCCAGAAGACTTCTCCTTACTGTAAGGTGAGGCATGGATCTCCTGAGGTGAGGCGCACACCTAGTGACATGATGTTGAACTCCTTTCTTGTTTGATCCTTAGACAAATACCAACAATCTCTACCTTTGTCAAAGTGATTAAACCCGAACCTTTATGCAGAGAACTTAAGATCCAAACTCAACTTTAGTCATCATTCATCCGACTCCAATCTTAAGAAGTCCAAGGCAATGATTGAACTTACTTAGAGGTAGAACTTTGGTACCTAAATCTGTAGGATTTTCTTCCGTTGTAACTTTTTCCACATGAATGCATCATTTCGTAGCATTTTTCGGAATGAAATGATACCGAACATCCATATGCTTAGTCCTCTAATGGAACATTGGGTTCCTACACAAGTGCAATGCACTTTGGCTATACGAATACACCACCACCTACTCTTTTAGGACTTTCAACTCTTCCAACAACTTTTTGCACCACATAGCCTCTTTTATGGCTTCCGTAGCCGCTATGTACTCAACCTCAGTTGTTGAGAGTGCTACCACCGGCAGCAACTGAGCCTTCAAATACCTCAACTACCACTTCATCCCAAGCTAAAGCTCCTTTCCGGGATTACTCACAAATCTGCTGAGAACACTAATTGCTTGAGAAATGTTGAGTCCAATGCTTACCATCATGAACATGACTGATCCAACCGCACTAGAGTAAGGGACCTTTTCCATTTCCTTCTTCTCCTCATCTGTTCCAGGACATTGTTCGCTGAAGAACTGAAAATGACCAGCAAGGGGAATCTTCACTGGTTTACCATCTTCCATAGAAAACTTATACAACATCTTTTCTATGTAGGAAGACTGAGAAACCTTTAACCTGTTTCTCTCCCTTTCCTGGATTATTCTCATCCCAAAGATCTTTTGTACAATGCCAAGATCCTTCTTTTCAAACTCCGAACTGAGTTGAGACTTCAACCTTTCTATCATCTCCCTGCTGTTATCAACCAGCAGTATATCATCGACATAGATGAGGATAATCACTATTTCCTCCACCTTGTGTCCAGGTGAGAAAATTTCTATGAAATCTATGCCTTCTCTTTGCGTGAACCCCTTTGTCACCAGCCTAGCCTTGTACTGGACTTCATCCCCTGGAAGGTTCCCTTATTTGATCTTGTAAATCCACTTACAATCCATAACTCCTTGTTTTCCTAGAATGTGCACCAATTCCCAAGAGTTGTTCTTCCTCAAAGAATCCATTTCCTCCTCCATAGCTACCTTCCATCTTGACGAATCCTTACATCCCATGGCATCAATGTAAGATTTTGGTTCACTTATCCCTCCTCCTAAATAAGGAACTGCTACAATAGCATCTACAAAACCATATCTCAAAGGTGGTCTGACTAACCTTCTTTCCCGGTCCCTTGTGAGTTGATAGTCATTCTGACTTGCTACATCATCCCTTTCTAGTTTAGCCTCCTGTCGAGTGTCCTGAGCTTGGCATTCATTAATGGGCTTTACCTGGTCCAAACCTTTTTGTCTTCCTTACTCTAGCTGAATTGAATTTTCCTTGATGCTATGCTCCACAAATACCAAACTGGTTTGCTCACTATCCCCTGCAGGGTTAGTTTTCTCCAAATAGGGAAATAAATGCTCATTAAAAATGACATCCCTACTAATTATGAGTTTAAATCTTTTTTGCTCTAAGGACCACAACTTATACCCCTTAGCCCCTTCCCCATATCCTATAAATGCAGACTTTCTAGATCTTGGGCTAAGTTTATCATCCTTTTGATGTGCAAACACCACACATCCAAAATTCCTAAGGTTGTTCAACTCAGGGGGTTCACCACTCCACATCTCCTCGGAAGTTTTAATGTCCACATCCCTAGAGGGTGATCTATTAACCAAATACGCAGCAGTAGACACTACTTCCCCCCAAAAACATTTGGGTAATCCAGATCCTATTAACATACACGTAACCTTTTCCCTAAGGGTCTTATTCATCCTCTCAGCAACTCCACTTTGCTGAGGCATTTTCACAACCGTTCTATGTCTTAAAATCCCATTTAACCTACAGAATTGATCAAGTTCCTTGTTAAAAACTTCTAAGCCATTATCGATTCTTAACACCTTAACTATCCTGCCTGTTTGAGTTTCCTCCAGCTTTTGCCACACCACAAATTTATTCAAAGCGCCTAATTTATTTTTAAGCAAATCAACCCAAACCTTTCTTGAATAATCATCAATTAAAGACAAAAAGTAAACATTACCTCCCTGTGTTGGTGTTCTTATTGGTCCCCAAAGATCGGCATGAATGTAGTTAAGAATGCCCTTAGACTTGTGCATTCCGGTGTTGAAGCTGACCCGATGTTGCTTCCCAAGAACACAACATTCACAGAAATCAAGTTCCTCCACTTTGTCACCATTAAGTAAACCGTTCTTGCTGAGAACTTGCAGGCCCTTTTCGTTTATATGTCCCAAGCTATTGTGCCAAAGGGTTGCCTCCTCCATCTCCGCCATCAAGCTTGCTGTTTGACCTTTGATCTCCGTGTCTCCGATCATCTCATAGAGACCATCCTTCATTGCTGCTTTGATCACTATCAAAGATCCCTTAGTTACCTTGATCTTTCCTCCCTCTGCCTTGTATGTGTACCCTATGAAATCTAGCTTCCCCAATAAGATCAAATTTCTTCTCAACTCTGGAAGATATCTCACGTTCCTCAGCAGCTTTGTCATTCCATCAAACATCCTCAACTGGATGTCTCCCGTGCCCCTCACTTGGTAAGAAGTATCATTCCCCCGAAAAACCTTTCCATCATTGGTTTCCTTGAAATTCTTGAACCAATCCCTATGAGAACAAATATGATGAGTGCACCCGGTATCCAAGATCCATTTCCCGCTGCCTTCTTGCCCCTTGCTCACATTTGAGCACACAACAAGAACATCATCATCTTGTTATTCTGCCTTGGCAACCAAAGCCTCTCTATTCTTGATATGGCTTCCTCCCTCATCCCTTATCATCTTTTTCCAATCTTTCTTGAAATGACCCTCATTATGGTAGTAGAAGCATCTCTTCCCTCCAAATCTCGATTTAGAGTGCGCTCTCCTATGGCTTTCTCCTCTACCTTCTGGTTTATCCCGGTATTAGCCATGTATGTTGCTGCCATACCGAGTTACTGGCCTTCCTCTAATGAATAACCCTTCTCCACTTAATGCTCCCCTCATCTTGGAATCAAGATTATCTTGCAACTTTTTATTAGGATCCATTTTAAAAGCAAAGATTCCTTTACGAAGATACCTCTTATTTGAGAGAGTCTTGGTAAGAAATAACTCATCTAATTTCTTTCAAATGGTAGTTGGATCTTCCAAGTCTCCGCACTCCCTAGTGACACTATCCGACATGTGCAGAAAGATGGTGCTATACGCCATCTTCTTCATCTCAATCCGCTGGACTTTCATGATACTTGCTGGAAAAACGTCATCTTCTCCAATCGCTAAGTCCACCTTTTATTGCATAGGAACCACCTTGATCTTCCGCTTCCAAAAGGAAAAGTCTCCCTTTTCATCAAACTTCTTAACAATGAAGTTTGAACTCATCTTACAGAGAAAATCCCAGATTTATGCAAAACCCACAATTGCTTTCCAACTTCTTCTAAATCTCAAGAACACGATCTAAGATTGATCTCAATACCGTTCTTGAATCACCCTTAAGAACATGATCAGATCTTGATCTCAACTCTGTTCTTGAATCACCTCAAGAATATAATTAGATATTGATCTCTACTCTGTTCTTGAATCACCTCAAGAACACGATCAGATATAGATCTCTACTTCGTTCTTGAATCACCCAATAAGTTGACCGTTGATTCTTGGAGTCTTGCTCCGATAACCTCATGTTCTTGCTCCGATGCTGGCTGTCCAAAGCTCTGATACCACTGTTGGGAAATCGCCCTCAAGATGCCCAGGTGGTGATCTTCTAAACACTTAAGTCTAGAATGACTTGTAATAACACCGAAACAAAACAGGAATCAAACCAATCAAAAAAAGAACACAAGTAATTATTATCAAGGTTCGACAATGTGCCTACGTCCCCGTGAGCTCCTCTGAGCCCTTTGCACTAAATCAATGAGTTCTTACAAGTTACAGCAACACCTCTTCAAGAAACTTCTAGTTCTTGAAGAACGAAAGAAAAGAAAAGAAAAGAAAAGAAAGTGACAAGGACTTGAGTTACCCTGGAATCCCCAATCTATACTACTCTCTCTCTAAACAACCAGCCTCTCTTGAATAAGGATCTCCTGTGTTTAGTGTCTTTGCACTCTCACACACCATGTGTTCTATTTCACACACATTCACATGTCATTCCCATGACACCTCTCTTGTTGAGATGATTGTCACACATGATGTCTTCACTTGTTGTTAGAAGACCCTTTATATAGAGCATTGACTTCCTCATCTAATCTTGGAGATTAATCTCCACCCTTAGATCTCAAGAACCAAAGACCCATGGCTCTCTAAGAGTCTAAGTGATCCTGTCTGTTTTAACCATGCTCCACGCACCATCTGAAGTTGCTAGAAAAACTTGTCTCAGTGTGTCTAGCGTCGCGGCCAGCCGAGGCCTAGAACAGGGCTGGCCGCGGTGCATAATAGGGCCACACTTCTCCAGGTTTTAGGCGCCACGATGTAGCCTCTCTACGGTATGACGCACACTTGGCCAGAAGTCTTCTCCTTGCTGCAAGATGAGGCGCGGATCTCCTAAGGTGCGGCGCACACCTGGTGACCTGATGCTGAACTCCTTTCCTGTTTGATCCTTAGACAAATACCAACAAAATTTTTCCAGACCACTAATTTATTCAAAGCATTTGATTTATTTTTAAGAAAATAAACCCAAAACTTTCTAGAATAATCATCAATTAAAGACAGAAAGTAAAGATTACCTCCTTGTATTGGGGTTCTTGCTGGCCCCCAAAGATCGGCATGAATGTAGTCAAGAATGCCCTTAGACTTGTGCACTTCGATGTTGAAGCTAACCCGATTTTGCTTCTCAAGAACACAGCTCTTGCAGAAATTGAGTTTTTCTACCTTGTCACCATCAAGTAAACCATTCTTGTTGAGAACTTACAGGCCTTTTTTGCTCATGTGTCCCAAACGATTGTGCCAAAGAGCTGCCTTCTCCATCTCAGCCATCAAGATTACTGCTTGATCCTTAATGTCTGTGTCTCAGATCATCTCATAGAGACCATCCTTCATTGTTACTTTGATCACTATCAAAGATCCCTTGGTTACCTTGATTTTTCCTCCCTCTGCTTTGTATGTATACCCCATGGAATCTAGCTACCCCAATGAGATCAAATTTCTTCTTAACTCCGGAAGATATCTCACATTCCTCAGCAGCCTAGTAATTCCATCAAATATCTTCAACTGGATGTCTCTCATGCCCCTCACTTGGTAAGAAGTATCATTCCCCAGGAAAACATTTTCATCATTGGCTTCCTTGAAATTCTTAAACCAATCCCTGTGAGGACACATATGATAAGTGCACCCAGAATCCAAGATCCATCTCTTGCTGCCTTCTTGCCCTTTACTCACATTTAAGCACACAACAAGAACATCATCATCTTGCTATTCTTCTTTGGTAATCGAAGCCTCTCCATTCTTGGTATGGCTTCCTCCCTCATCCCTTATCATCTTCCTGCAATCTTTCTTGAAATGACCCTCCTTATGGTAGTAGTAGTATCTCTTTCCTCCAAATCTCGGTTTAGAGTGCGCTCTCCCATGGCTTTGTCCTCTACCTTATGGTTTGTCCTGGTAGTAGCCTTGTATGTTGCTGTCATACCGAGTTGTAGGCCTTCCTCTAATGAATAGCCCTTCTCCAATTGATGTTTCCCTCATCTTGGCTTTGAAATCATTAGCCCTTATAGCATTGATCACAATTTCTTTGGTTAGTGTATCTCTTCCATATTCAACGGCATTAATCAAACTTTCAAAATAATCAGGAAGAGAATTCAATAACATAACAGTCAATTATTCATCTGGGAATTTTATACTACAACTAGCCAAATCTTGAACTAGTATATTAAACACATCAAGATTATCTTGTAACTCTTTATTAGGATCCATTTTAAAAGCAAAGATTCGTTTAAGAAGATATATCTTATTAGGGAGAGTTTTGGTAAGAAATAACTCATCTAGTTTCTTCCAAATGACAAGATCTTTTGAGTCTCCGCACTCTCTTGTGACACTATCCGACATGTGCAGAAAGATGGTGTTGTACGCTATCTTCTTCATCTCATTCTGCTGGACCTCTGTGAAACTTGCTAGAAAATCGTCATCTTCTCCAATCGCCAAGTCCACCTTTTGTTGTATAAGAACCACTTTGATTTTTCGCTTCCAAAGGGGAAAGTCTCCATTTCCATCAAACTTCTCAACAATGAAGTTCGAACAATCTTGCGGAAAAAATCCCAGATTTATGCAGCACCCACAATTGCTTTCCAACTTATAAATCTCAAGAACACGATCTTGATCACAACACCATTCTTGAATCTCAAGAACCCGATTAGATCTTGATCCTAGCACCGTTCTTGAATCATCCAAGAAGTTTTCTTTGATTCTTGGAGCCTTGCTCCGATACCCCCTGTTCAACTTTGATGCCTGCTGTTGTAGCTCTGATACCACTGTATCACCACCAAAGAATCCTTTGATTATTGGAACAGAGCTCTGATATCACTCTTGAAAAATCACCTTTTTGCGGAATCCTAGGTTGTGATCTGTCCAAACACCTAAGTCTAAAATGACTTGTAATAAACAACAATCAAACTAATCAAAGAAAGAACACAAGTAATTGTTATCGAGTTCCAACAATGTGCTTACATCCCCATGAGCTCCTTCGAGCTCTTTGCATTAAATTAATGGAGTTCTTACAATTACAGAAACACCTCTTTGAGAACCCTCTTGTTCTTGAAGAACGAAAGAAGATAAAAAGAAAGTGATAAGGACTAAGTGTTTCTCTGGAATTTTCCCTAAGGAAATTCCAATTACAAAGCCCTTGAATCCCCAATCTATACTACTCTCTCTCTAAACAACCAGCCTCTCATGAATGAGTCTCTCTTATATGTTTAGTGTCTTTGCACTCTCACACACCATGTGTTCTATTTCACACACATTCTACATACTCTTGATGCTCACATGTTGTCCTTGAATTGCTCCTAGATGATCCTTTATATAGTGCAACCATTTCTTGAACCAATCTTGAAGACAATCTCAACCCTTAGATCTTGAGGACCGAACAATCATAGCCCTTCAACAAGTGTAAGTAATACTGTGTATTTTAACCAAGTGCCACGCACCTTTCAATATGCTAAATCAGAGGCACCAGGTGTGCTTGGCGCCGCGGCCCAGAACAGGGCAGGCCACAGCGCACAACAGAGCTGAAAACCTCTAGTTACTGGGCGCCTTGGAGCACACTTGAGGGGAGCACCTCCACCTTTGCCCCTTTGCTGGAGGCTGCAGCGCACACCTGCATCTGATGCTGAATTTTTCTCTCTTTATTTCTTAATCAGAAAGAGGCGAAAACTTACGCTTAGGTACGTCATCGTCATTAGGAATGTCCCTGTCTGCAATGACATTTTTTTCCTTCTCTTGCTTTGATAATGCAGGGGTTGCCTTTACTGGAATCTCAACTTCTTTACCACTTCTCAAAATGATCGCACTTGCATTTTCTTTTGGATTTACTACCGTTTGAGAGGGTAATTTCCTGAACTTTGTGCCTCTAGCCGGTTAATTGTGGTTGCCATCTGGGTCATCTGATTGTCCAAAATTTGAATACTGGCCCTCATTTCTTATTGAAATTGTTTTGTCTTCTATTGAAATTGCAAAGTATTAATGGCAAGAGACTTAACAATATCTTCTAAAGACATACCAGAATTAGAAGTTTTGCCCGGTTGTTGTCTAGGGGGTATGGCTTCTTATATTGCTGGCAACTTGGGTGGTTTTGAGTCACAAATTGATTTACTTATGGATGCCCATAGCTAATATTGGGGCGATCCCTTCATCCTGGGTTATACATGCTCGAATAGGGATCATACTTCATTTGCGGTTGTCCAAGAAAACCACCCGCCGCACTCACTTGCTTAATGGGCTCCTCTTGAAAAGTTGGGAACATATTGGTTGGATGCCCTACTACCGAACAAATCCCATAAGCTTTTACCGTTTGCATATTACCTACAGCCATTTGACGAATAAGAGAAGTTAGACTCATAAGTTTTTGTTCAAGGGAGGAAATATTTACCTCATTAACATGCTTTGATGAGGGTCAAACCTAGTGCCAAATTGTTGAGAATTGGCCGCCATATTTGCAATCAAGTTTCTCGCAGCCTTGGGAGTTTTATGTACTAAAGCTCCTCTACTAGCGACATCAATCATGCTCCTATCAGTGGGTAGAAGGCCCTTATAGGAATACTGAATAAGTAGTTACTCAGTAATTTGATGATGGGGGCAGCTTGCACATAATTTCTTGAAACACTCCCAATATTTGTGTAAGGACTCTCCGTTGTGCTGCCTTACACCCCAAATTTCTTTTCGAATGTTAATGGCCCTTGAAGCTAGGAAATATTTCCTAAAAAAAACCTCTTCATCTTATTCCATGTCGTAATACTCCCGGAGGGTAGATAATATAGCCAATCCTTAGCCGAATCCTTCAAAGAAAACGGAAAGACTCTTAATTTAATTTGCTCTTCAGTCACTCCCATGGGTTTCATGCTCATGTATACCGCATGAATCTCCTTTAGATACTTGTGCGGATCTTCACCTATAAGGCCATGAAAAGTGAGCAAAAGATGTATTAGTCCAGATTTTAATTCAAAAGTAGTGGTAGTATCTAAAGTAGGGAACGTTATGCATAAGATTGTTGATTTAAATCAGGTGCAGCAAGCTCTCTCAAAGTTCAATTTCTAGCCATGATTTCCTCCTCTTCTAAATCAAAATTGATAGGAGCTTAAATATTCATATTTAATCCCCTTAATTTACAATTGTTAAGCTCATTGTTTATGTATTTTATTCTGTTTTATTTCCTTTTTGTGTTTTCTGTGTTTTTCATAGGCTTGTGAAGAAAAGAAAGCATTTTGAAGCTTTAAAGGAAGAAAACTGAAGATCTAGAAAGAGCTAGTGTGATCGAGCGCAACATGGCTGCGATCAAGTGCACAAGCAATCGCGCGCACACATAGAAGGCTCAAGCACACCCATGCACTCGAGTGCAGAAGCATGCGATCGAGCGCACATGCACAGAGAGGCAACAGAGCCAGTTTTAGAAAGATTTCTTCCAGACCTATTTTGGAAATTAGGGTTTCAAGGCACCTTTAGAACCCTATAAATAGCCCTGTAAAACATAGAAACAACATCTCCCTTTTGAGGAGCTTATCTTCCATTTAGTTTAGTTTTTGTTCGGGGAGATCAGAGAAAGAAACTGTGGAGGGGAAGACGACTCTTCTCTCGGGTTTCTTCTTTCCTTTATTTTTATTATGTGTACTTAAACTTTTAGTAAAGGCTTGGTTGAAGCCCTAATTATGTTTAACCAATAATTCAGTATTGGCGCCTTTGCAATATTTATGCTGTGATTCTTGATTTGATTAATACCTGTTTTTATATAAATTCCTCATATGTGTGTGTTTGATCAACGTATGCATGTGGTATGGATTAGTTAGTTGAATCAATTTGGATGACCGAGTCTTGGGTTCAACAATAGTAACAAAAGATATCTTATCCGGATTCTTGGGTTAATCAACATGGGAAACCGGGAGTGGACCAAGCCCTAGGTCTCATGTGGTTGTCGATTTTCACAGATCCTATGCTCTCTTAAGGAATAACTCAGTATACACCATGTTGAATCCCTTAAGAGAGAAAAGAGTTAGAGCATACACCAGGCCTAACTCGTTGCTTAAGGAAGTCAATAGCCTAAGGAGTGGACCAAACCCTTAGGTTGACAACCAGCAGGTATTCATAGCATGAGTAGAGCATTGGCATATTTTTTTGTTGGGGTAGCATGATTAGTGGTGGATACCAAGTCCCTACGCCTTTATCATTATTATTAATCTAGACTCAACATTTATTTCTATCTATTTTTACTTTGTGAAATTAATTCTAAATCGAAATTCACCAATCCTTGTGGAAATGATCTCGCACTTGCACACTATGCTACTGCAGACCTTGTGCACTTGCAAGTAAAACTAGGATGGTTATTTGTATATTTATTTAGGTAGATAATCATCATCAAAATCACTAGCAAATAGAGGATCAAGAGCTAGATCGTTCTCTTCAGAATTTCTCCAAGCTTCCCTCCTTAACTTGCGCAAAGTTCTCTCTATTTCTGAATCACACTGCAAATTAAGGAAACTCTAATAAACCTTAAAAAACAAATCAGGAAAAATCTAGATTAACAAAAATAAATAAAAAATTCTATGCTAAAGCACAAAAAATCACGGTGATTTTGCTAGCAAAATGAAAAAAAAAAATCAGAATTTAATAGCTCCTTCACTTTTGCCACATTGAAATCGCGCACAACCTGACCTTTGTCTACTAAAACTGCCATAACTTTCTCTAGAAAAATAATGTTTACAAGCCTTAAAATTCTCTAGAAAATAGACATCCGGATCTTTCCAAACATATATGGATCATCTCTTGGTTCTTCCTGAATCAATACAGTTTAATCCGCAAAGATGACTGATCTGTAAGGACAATTTAGTGAAACTCTTTTTCACACTTTGCTAGTGACAACATGATTTTTTTTCGTTTTGTTTTTTTTTTTATTTTCAAGAACAAAATAAAGATCACAAGAAGCAAAAAAAAAAAAAAAAATCAACTAGAATCACTCCCCAGCAATGGCGCCAAAATTTGGTGTGCTATCGCGGGCAACCAAAAATAAAACCTATACTCCTAAAAATATATGTAGTAGTGTGAGTAAGAATCGTTCCCATGGAGAGTATCTAGCCCAGTTTTATGCTACGTGAACAATGATTGGGGGGGTTTAAGTATAATGAATTTTTTTTTTAAGAAAAGCAACTAATAAACAATTCAAATTGAAATATCAAAATCAATCAAAAGAATAAACCTTGGTCTAAGTCAACATCCACCATTGGAATTTTACAACTGATCATCGATGCAATTATATATCAATTCACACTTTGAATATTCACCGTTGAAATTATTTTTCTATTTCTCCTTAGTCACAGTTAATTAGAAAACAAGTGATCTAATTAACCCTAACTACTAAACAACCCAAGACAAGCGCTAAAGGTTTAATCTAGTAGCAGCCCTAAAAATTAGAGAGATCGATGAAGCTAAACAACACAAGCACAAGTGGTTGCATTTAATTTAATCGAGTGTTCTTCCTAAGATCTAATAATTTTTGACGTAGCAAATCATTAAATCTTAGTTGCTTCACAAATTAGAGGGATTAAACAATTACGGATTTGATATCTAACCTAGCAGTAGATTGCAATGAATAATAAACTAGTAGGCCTCCTAGTAATTAAACGAGACAATCATGAAAATAGGGACAGAAGAACATCTGATAATCAAAGCACAAATTGAACAATAAAAACATATTATATCTCACAGTTTTATTGATTCTGAGGCTTCCATTTCCTTCGACCAATTATAAAAGTTTAGCCACGCAGAGCCATAATGAAAACTCAAAGAAGAAGTTAGAGAAGAGGGAAGAGAGAGGTGTCCCTGAAGTCTGATGATTTCTCCCCTCTTATACACGTTATTTTCAGTATTAGAAACCTATAAGGTCTCCTAAAACTATTCTAAATATTATCCTAAAATAACTATATCCAAATCTGACTAATTTAAGGAAAATATTAAAAATAAAATAAAGTTATAATATAACTAGGAAACTGGTATTTTCAGCATGAATTTTCATGCACTAGATCTGGAAACTTCTGAAAGTAAACTGCATTAAATCAGTGTATGAGAATTGCAGGCTAAGAGACTTTCCAAAACTGTAACAGCGTAGGTGCAGCAACTCAAAGCCCGGTTTTGACCTTGATGTAGCCAGTATCTCTAAACATGAAAGTTGTAGAGCTTTTTCTTGGAGTTCTGTAGCATCTTAAATCATCTCAATCGAACTCGGATGAGAGAGTTATGCGCAGATTTCGAAGCGATGTCAAAATTGTCCGAAATCGCCCAATTAGTTTTGTTTTGCACTTAACGCCTCCATTTGCATCCTAAATCAAAATATAAGAATAATAAGTACATTTGGGCACCAAATGAGTATAAAAAAGCTAAACATTAAGGGAGAAAAGTATTACATTTTGCATTCTCATCACCTATCTTGTTGTCGATTCTTGTTAACTTGCTTGTCCTAAATTGCTTGACCCTTTCATTTAGTGCTTTTATCTGCTTTCCAACTCCATGAATAAATACCTTGCCTCTTTAAATTGATAAACACTTTACATATGAGGATAATGGAGTTGAGGCTTCTTTCTTGGTTGGATTCAAAGTTTTATGTATCATCGGTTTGTGGTAAGAAGGTTTAGGCTTAGTGCACACACTCACAGTTTCTCAGATGACATTATTTGAAAGTCTCATTAGCATCTGTGAGCTTGTGCCAACATTTGTTTGAATGCTAGACAGTTCTGCAAAATTCTCAGAAAAACAACATTCATGTTATGTTACTTTTCATACATTGCTGTTTCGCTTGCATCACTAGGTACTAGTAATGAGCTGGTTGGGGGTTGTGATTAGGGCATGAAAATGCACTTCAGAAAGAGTTAATTATATGCATTTTTTGCTATTAATTTTGATTATTCATTGAATTTCTTGACAAGTGTGATCCTTTGGAGAATTCTGTGTTTTAGTGTGTTTTGCAGATTTAAAAAAAACAAAGAAGCCTTAAACGAAAAAATATATAAAATATGTTCAAAAGAATCCACAACATCCGGACCAGTTCAGAGTAGGGAAACTGGGTTTCCCAAGAGGAGTGCAACAAAACCCATCATTTCTAGACTGTTAAAGATAAATTGAGCATTTTGCTAAGTCATGTTGTCACTAGCAAAAGGTGAAAATGAGTTTCACTAAATTGTCATAATTACCCGTACAGATAAGTCATTTTTGGATTAAACTGTATTGATTCAGGAAGCGCGAAGAGATGAGCTATATATTCTTGGAAAGATCTGGATGTCTATTTTTTGAAAAATTTGATGACTTATAAATATGATTTTTCTAGAGAAAGTTATGGCAGTTTTAGTAGACAAAAGTCAAGCTGTGTGTGATTTCAGCGTACCAGAAGTGAATGAGCTATTAAATTATGTTTTTTTGGGATTTGCATGGCCTGGACAGTAGCACAACCGGACCAGTTCTTGATAGCGAAAATCGGGCCTAGACAGCAGTAAACGCACAGCCTGATCAGCAGCAAAATCCGGCCTAGACAGCAGCGGAAGCACACGGCCTGAACAGAAACCCTAGGGCTACTTTTCTGTCTACAAAGCCGTCTCCATACAGCTATATATAGGATTTTAGACTTAGAGAACATAGGGCTAAATAGGGGGTTGAAGAGATACACACTGAATTTCTAGAGAGCTGTTGTGATTATGTATTATTGGCTAGGCTAAATTTCAACCAAAGAGAAGAGATGAACTCTTAGACATAGCGGGTTTGGCTTGTATTTAATTCAGTATTTGTGTTTTTAATACTGAATAATTATTTTGAGCTGTTCCCTTTATTTGATATTAAAGTTGATGTTTTTGTGTGAGAAACAATTATGTTTTCTTCTCCCATAGATTTTATTTAACTTCAGTGATTGTTGTTCTTTTTCTCCTTATAAGTTCAGTCATGCTTCTCTTATGCATGGAATTTAGGAAGCAATTGATTTCAGTATATTAATTATATATTCTGGTCCTTTACTGCATTATTGTCTCCGGATACGTCGATTTAGGATATCATATATAATTGATCGTTGCATTACTTGTAAAAACAAGAAGGGGATTTCTCACAATAATTTACAAAAGAATATTTTTGGTGCTTTCACTATTATTTTTTGATTATGTATTTGGGATATGAAATACGTAGTTGAGTTATAATTACTGAATTGATACAACTTGAAGCTATTAAATTTAGGAGGGATTCTTGGACCTTGTGTTACTCATTATTGATTTTTTTTTTCACTTAATTCAATTGCATCATTTAATTCTCAACATTTTCTTAATATTAATTTTTAATTTTGTTTCCATTATTTTTTGCCTGAGACTTTGATTATGGAATGCTCTCTTCGTGGGATCGACACCCCATTCTATATGCTACTATCGCATAGTACTGTTTGGGAGTAATTCAATAAGTCCCGCAGTCCACATCCTTAGACTAATGGAAGAAAAAGAAAGAAAATTTTGAGAACTTGTATATATTCATGTATTTTTTAATGTGATGTATATATTGTTTCTGATAGTATATTGATAATGTAACTCCCATGTTAAGGGTTGAGGCTTAGATGTATTTTATTTTTCAGTTGATGTTTTATATTGTTTCATATATGTGTTGTACTGAGATGGCAAAACGTGACGATACCGTCTCAAGGCTACTAACCCAAGATGGGTCGTTACAATATATCCCCATGACTTTAAACCATATTCTTTTTGCAGGAAATCTGGCCCGGGTTGGGCACCCATGATGGGCTACCCGACCCGCCCGTTTTTCTTGAAACTTTGATTGTAGAATGTTCTCTTCATGGGATCGACACCCCATTCTATACTGCTGCTATCGCATAGTACTGTTTAGGAGTAATTCAATAAGTCCCGGAGTCCACATCTTTAGACTAATGGAAGAAAATGAAAGAAAATTTTGAGAACTTGTATATATTCATGTATTTTTTAATGTGAAGTATATATTGTTTTTGATAGTATATTGATAATGTAACTCCCATATTAAGGGTTGAGGCTTAGATATATTTTATTTTTCAGTTAATGTTTTATATTGTTTCATATATGTGTCGTACTCAGATGGCAAAACGTGATGATACCGTCTCAAGGCTACTAACCCAAGATGGGCTGTTACAATATATCCCCATGACTTTAAATCGTATCCTTTCTGCAAGAAATTTGGCCCGGGTTAGGCACCCATAATGGGCTACTCGACCCACTCGTTTAGCCTTGAACCAAGAGACATGGATGAAACCATGTAACCCTTGGTTGAAACCAAGCAATTTTTGGTTAATTTCAATTACCCATAACTACAATCTCCCTGGTAGTATATATATGCGGATGACATTAAAGAAAAAGCTGCTGAAAAATTCATTCTAGAGAGAGAATGAGACTTTGAGAGAGAAAGACCATCTTCTATTTCTTAGAGAGACATAAAGGTTCTTGGGTTGTGACAAGAATGTGATTTCACATCCGACCTCCGGCGAGATTGAAGCGTAAAGAACCGGAGAGGAGTCCAAATACTAAAAGATTTTGGCTCGAATCGGTAAGTACCTGATATTCCACTACAGAACTATTTTACATTGGTATCAGAGCAAGAGTTTATTTTCTTTGCATGTATATAGTCTCTGTGAATATAAATGCATGTTTCAAATTGATAGAAAATGCATGTAAATTCATAAAACTTGAAATAATAAACTTTTAATGGTTGAAAAAGGCAAATTGTTTATTTGTTTACCTATATGCCATAATTTTCTAGAATAATGTAGTATATAGTATGTAGATGAAATCTAAAAAATATGGTTTGCTAACTCTCATAGACGAGAGAGAAAATTGAAACCCTAACCTTAAGATCTGAAACTTTGAAAAAATTTCATAATTTGTACATTTTGTTTCATGACACGTAACTTTATAGTTTGAAAGATATTTTCATAAGCTTTCCAACGATATATTACACACAATTTTTGGTTAACTATAAAGAAAGATATGAGTGTTGTGCGATTATCTACCTAAATAAATAAGTAAATAACCGTATAGTTTTACTTGCAAGTGCATAAGATCAATAGTAGCATAGTGTGCAAGTGCGAGATCATCGCCACAGGGATTGGTGAATTTCGGTTTTAGAATCAGTTTCTCAAATAAAAGATAGAAATAACAGTTGAGTGTGATTTTAATAATAATAAGGACATAGAGCTTTGATATCCACCTCTAATTATACTTTCCCAATGAGTAATATATCAATGTACCAGCTTTTATCATGAATACCTAATGGTTGTCAACCTACGGGCATGGTATCTACTCCTTAAGCTATTGATTTCCCTAAGCAACGAGTTAGGCATGGTATCTACTCTAACTCTTTTCTTTCTTAAGGGATTCAGCATGGTATCTACTGAGTAGTTCCTTTAAGAAAGCATAAGACTTATGGAAATCGACAACCACATGAGACCTAGGGCATGGTATCTACTCCTGATTTCCTATATTGATTAACCCAAGAATCCGGTGTGGATTTATTTTGTTACTATTGTCAGACCCAGGACTCGGTCATCCAAATTGGTCTAACTAACTAATCCATACCACATGCACATATTAATAAGACTACACATATGAGGAATTTAAATAAACACAGACATTAATTAAGGTAAGCATCATAATTATTGGAAATCACCTTGACAAGATGCCCAGGTGGTGATCTTCTAAACACCCAAGTCTAGAATGATTTGTAGAAAGAAATACAGCAATCGAAAGCAAGAAAGAAAAAAAGACAAGCGATTTGTTATTGAGGTTTGGCAATAGCCTACATCCCCATGAGTTCCTCTGAACTCTCTGCACTAAATCAATGGTTCTTTACGATTATGGAAACCCTCTTCAAGAAGCTCAAGTTCTTAAAGAAACCAAGAAGAGAAGAAAGGAAGAAGATAAGAACTAACAATGCTCTCTATCTAATCTAGACTCATTTCTCTTTACAACCAGCCTCACTACAATGAGTCCCTCTTGTGTTTGTGTCTTTGCACTCTTACACAATTTTCTCTTGTATGTCACTCTTTACAATTGATCTCAAAGTATGTCACAAACTTGTTGTTATACATTAAAATAAAGCTAGGTGACCATTTATATAGTGCACCAACTTCTTGTCCAATCTTGAGAGTCAATCTTCACCTTTAGATCTTGATGACCACTTAACCATGGGTCTCCATCAATCCTAAGTGGTGTTGTAAATTTTAACCTTGCATCCATGAACCTAAAAGGAGGTTTAAATAAGCTATCCATGTGTGCTTTAGTGTGCCTAGCGCCTAGGTGCTGAACAGGGGGCGGTGAGGCGCTAGGCAAAGCTCCTTTGCACCACATTCTAGGTGGTGCGGTGCTGGAGGAGGGGTGGTGCGGCGCTGCCCTTCTCCAAGCTTCATCCTTTCTGGGTGGTGAGGCACTGGTGAAGGGGTGGTGAGGCACACACTGATGCTGCCCTTCACATAGCAGTGCGCACTACTTTGCTTTGTTGATTAGGGGTGTACACACACACCCAAATGGATGCACACACATATGTGCACTCCTTTAACATGCTGTATTTTAATCTTCCAACCTTAATTTAGAATTTAACCATCTTTGAACCATGTTTAGACATGTTTAAACCTTAGACAAATACCAACAATCTCTACCTTTGTCTAAGTGTTTAAACCCGAACCATTGTGCAGAGAGCTTCAGGATCCAAACTCATCTTGAGTCATCAATTAACCAACTCCAATCCTAAGTAGTCCAAGGCAATTATTGAACTTACTTAAAAGTAGAACTTTAGTACCTAAATCCGCAGGAGTTTCTTCCATGGCTACCTTGTCCACATGGATGCATCCTTTTGTAACATTTTCCCAAATAAAATGATACCAAACATCCATGTGCTTTGTCCTCTCATGGAACACCGGATTCTTACACAAGTGCAATGCACTTTGACTATCCGAAAACACCACAACCTGCTCCTCCAGTACCTTCAACTCTTCCAGCAACCTTTTACACCACATAGCCTTCTTAATTGCCTCTGTAGCCGCTATGTACTCAGCCTCGGTTGTTGAGAGAGCTACCACTGGCTACAACTGAGCCTTCCAACTTATACAACATCCATTTAAGTTGAAGAAGGAGGAGGTAATCGATCTCTTTTTATCCCAATCTGCTCCATAGTCTGAATCTGCAAAGCCCTCAAGGCAGATGGACTTACCTCTCTTCTCATAAACTAGCCCTACTTCTGGGCTTCCCTTCAAGTACCTCAGTAACCACTTCATCCTAAGCCAATGCTCCTTTTCGGGATTACTCATAAACCTGTTGAGAACACTTATTGCATGAGCAATATCAGGTCAAGTGCTTACCATGGTGAACATAACAGAACCAACAACACTAGAATAAGGGACTTTTTCCATTTCCTTCTTCTCCACTTCCGATTTCGGACATTAATCGCTGGAGAACTTGAAATAACCAGCAAGGGGAACCTTCACTGATTTGCTATCTTCCGTAGAGAACTTAGATATCATCTTCTCTATGTAGGAAGTTTGAAAGATCTTTAATCTGTTTCTCTCCCTTTACCGGATGATACACATCCCAAGGATCTTCTATGCATGGCCAAGATCCTTCATCTCAAACTCCTCACTGAGTTGAGCCTTCAATTTCCTTATCCTCTTCCTACTGTTCTTAGCCAACAACACATCAATGACATAGATGAGGATACTCACCATTTTCTCCACCTTGTGTCTAGGTGAGAAAGTTTCTGTGAAATCTATGTCTTTTCTTCTTGTGAATCCATTCACCACCAGCCTAACCTTATTCTGGACTTCATCTCCTAGAGTTTCCCTTCTTTGATCTTGCAGATCCATCTACAATTCACAACTCTCTGTTTTTAAGGTTTGAGCACCAACTCCCAAGAGTTGTTCTTCATCAAAGAGTCAATTTCTTCCTCCATAGCCAGCTACCACTTTGACGAATTCTTACACTCCATGGCTTCCGTGTAAGTTTCTAGTTCAACCTCTCCTTCTGTCCAAGGAGCTGCTACATTAGCATCCGCAAACCCATATCTCAAAGGTGGTCTAACCACCCTCCTTTCCCGGTCTCTTGTGAGCTGGTAGTCATTATGACTTGTTGTATCAACCTCTTCTTGTTCAGCATCTTCTTGAGTTTCTTGAGCATGGCCTTCCTTCAAGGGCTCTACCTGGTTCGAACTCTTTTGCCTTCCTTGCTCTACCTGAATCGAGCTCTCCTTGATGTGATGCTCCACAACTTTCGAACTGGTTTGCTCACTAGCCCCTGCAGGGTTAGTTTTCTCCAAGTAGGGAAATAACAATTCATTAAAAATAACATCCTTACTTATAATGAGTTTCATGCCTTTCTTTTCCAAGGATCACAACCTATATCCCTTAACCCCATCACCATATCCTAGAAATACACATTTTCTAGATCTTGGGCTAAGTTTATCCTCCTTTTGATGTGCATATGTAGCACACCCAAAAGTCCTAAGGTTGCTTAATTCAGGGGGTTTCCCACTCCACATCTCCATGGGAGTCTTGAGCTCTAAAGCTCTAGAGGACGATCTATTTACCAAGTATGCAGCTGTAGCCACAGCTTCTCCTCAAAAATATTTTGGTGAACTGGATCCTATTAACATGTACCTAACCTTTTCTATAAGGGTTCTCTTCATCCTCTCAGCAACTCCATTTTGCTGAGGTGTTTTTACAATCGTTCTATGCCTTAGAATGCCATTTAATTCACAGAATTTATTAAAATCTTTATTGCAAAATTCTAAGCCATTATCGATTCGTAAAGCCTTAACTACCCTACCCGTTTGAGTTTCCAGCAACTTCTTCCACACAACAAATTTATCCAAGGCATCCAATTTATTTCTAAGTACATAAACCCACACTCTTCTTGAATAATCATCAATTAAAGACAGAAAGTAAAAGTTACCTCCTATGTTGGTGTTCTTTCTGGTCCCCGAAGGTCCGAATAAATGTAGTCAAGAGTCCCCTTAGACTTTTGTACTTCGGTGTTGAAGCTGACCCGATGTTGCTTCCCAAGAATATAACTCTCACAGAAATCTAGTTTCTCTACTTTGTCACCACCAAGTAGACCATCCTTGCTAAGAACTTGTAGGCCCTTTTCACTCATGTCTCCTAAGTGAGTCTGCCAAAGAGTTATCCTATCCATCTTAACCATTAAGCTTGTTACTTGATCATTGATTTTTGTCTCTCCGATCATCTCATAGAGTCCATCGTTTCTTGCTGCCTTGATCACTACCAAAGATCCCTTGGCCACCTTGATCTTTCCTCACTCTACTTTGCATGTATACCCTATGGAATCCAGCTGGCCTAATGAGATCAAATTTCTCTTCAAATCTGGAAGACACCTCACATTTCGTAGTAGCTTTGCGACTCCATCAAACATCCTCAATTGGATGTCTCCAATCCTCCTCACTTCACAAGAATTGTCATTCCCTCAGAAGACCTTTCCATCATTGATCTCCTTGAAATTCTTGAACCATTCCTTGTGAGGGCACATGTGATAAGTGCACCCGGAATCAAGAATTCACTTTTCGCTGCCTTGCCTCCTGCTCACATTTGAGCACACAATAAGCACATCATCTTGTGTTCTCCCTTAGCAACCAAAGCCTCTCCATTGTTGGTGTGGCTTCTTCATTCATCCCACATCCTCTTCTTGCAATCTTTCTTGAAATGGCCCTCTTTGTTGCAGTAGAAGCATCTCTTTCCTCTTCCAACTCTTGTCTTGGAATGAGATCTCCCATGGTTCTGCCCTCCATCTCTTGATTTCTCCTGGTAGTTGCTATGAGTGCTTTTGAGCATTTATTTACTTAAATAATTAGGCAAATAATCGTTCTAGTTTTACTTGCAAGTGCACAAGGTCTGTGGTAGTATAGTGTGCAAGTGCGAGATCATTTCTATAGGGATTGGTGAATTTCTATCTAGAACTAATTTATTTAAGTTAAAAGAGAAATAACAATTGATAGTGAGTGAATAACAATAATAAGAACATAGGGCTATGATATCCACCACTAATTATACTTTCCCACTTACTAAGGTTTCCATGCTCTAGCCTTATCATGAATATCTAATGGTTGCCAACCTAAGGGCTTGGCCCACACCTTAGGCTATTGATATCCCTTTGCAACGAGTTAGGCATGGTGTATACTCTAACTCTTTTCTCTCTTTAAGGGATTCAGCATGGGTGTATACTAAGTTATTCTTTAAGAGAGCATGAGGGCTATGGAGATCGGCAACCACACAGGACCTAGGGCTTGGTCTGCTCTCGGTTTCCCATTTTGATTAACCCGGGAATCTGGTGTGGATATCTCTTGTTACTAATGTCGAACCAAGGACTCGGTCATCCAAATTGATTCGACTAACCTATCCATATAACATACATACGTTGATCAGGCACACACATATGAGGAATGTAAATATAAACAGGTATTAATCAAGTTAAATACTCTAACAAGGCTATAGCAAAGATAGTCAATGAATAAATGTGTGGTAAAGCATAACTAGGGCTTCAATCGAGCCCTATAGGAGTTTAGTTACACATGCTAAGTAAAGTAAACATGCTAAACATAAAAATAGAAAACTAAAACCGAAGAAACTCAGGAGACGAGTCGTCAATTCCTCTCGTAAGCTCTCTACTTCGAGTCTAGAACAAAATATGTGTATTATATGTTTTTACAGGGCTATTTATAGGGTCTTCATGGCATCACAAAACCCTAATTCCATTTTGGAGTCGGAAGACATCTTTCCAATTCTAGCTCTGCCACCTCTGGAGTAATTGCGCTCGAGCGTATGCAGGATGTGCTCGATCGCATATGTGCACTCGTATGCTTGTGCGCTCGATCTCAAGGAGGTTGCACTCGAGCGCACCTTGCTGGAGGGAAAAACTTCACTTTTTGCTTCTAAAAGCTCCATTTTATTATCTTTTTGTCCAAGACCTGTGAAAAACACACAAAACACAAAAGTGAAGTATAATCTACTAAAATAGATAAGTAAAGAGTCTAACAAGTGTAAATTAAGGGGCTTAAGTATGACTATTTAAGCACTTATCACACCCCAAAACTTACATATTGCTAGTCCCTTAGCAATACAAAATCAAAAACTATGTTGAAACAAAATATTAAAGACAAATTCGTTTTCATGGTACTCAAAAATATTTGATTTGTGCATAAAACCATGATAACCGTTCATAAGTAAGCTTATAATAAAAACACATTTTGGATTGCAAAAGGACTTTCAAAAGTTTTATGTTGATTACCTAAGGTTGGCTTAAGGCATCGCAAGTTTGATTTGTGTGTGATAGATTAGCACATATGAGATGGGTTTTTCACATAATTTTAGTGGATAGTGTTTCAGTGCCCAAACTTTTATCAAATTTCTTATCAAAGAAAACAAAATGGCATAATACTTGCTTCTTTTTCTTTTCCTTTTATCATGTGATTTGTGCCATGTTGAGATCCATCTAGCTTTCTATTTGACCCTTGTAACGAGTGTTTGGCCAATGACTCCCAAACCAGATGGTTTTAGGGCATTAGGTGTAAAGACACCCCTAAAGACTTTATTAACTCGAGTAAAAAAGGCTACGAAACTTAACAGGTTTTTAATGCTTCTTAATGAAACTCCCACCTTTTGACATGAACACTCAATGCTTACTGAGGCAAGAGGCCCAGTTACTCAGTGGAAAGTTGATTTTTGGAAGCTTTTTGATTTTCTTTTTCGCATGATGAATTTATTTATTTTTCTTTATTTTTCTTATGCTAAAGGGTTCCTTTCAACAAGTTATCTGACTATAGTTTAGGTAATGGAAACATATGCAAAAGAATTATATGTCATACCTCACACAAATGCGTGCTAGATGTGCTTGTGCAATTTTAAATCAAACTGGTGAATTCTTAGGTGCCTTGAGGTAGTTAATTCAACTTTGTAAAATTCATAATACAAGACTATGTGTTCTAGTTTGTAAGCTTACTAATGAAGTGTTATCAAATTTTTAATTCAACCAAAAATTTTTGTTTACCTATTAATCATGCATTTATCTAAAAAAAATCTGGGACTTAGTGTGTGCATGTGTTCCAAGTGCATGTGTGATAGTATCTAGTATCTCCCACTACCCCCAAACTTAAAATGCACATTGTCCCCAATGTGTGTGGCATGGAAAGATCTGACCTGGGATATAGAGAACTAGGCTGCTTGCTTGCTTGTACACGCCCCTAAACTTGAACTGGATGCACGCACTAAGTACCTGACAAAGGAAAACAAAATAATAGATATGAAAATATAACTATAAAAATAAAACTACTAAAATAAAAAGGATATGTCTAGGGTGCCTCCCATGAGTGCTAAGTTTAACGTCTTCAGCCAGACAGGTATCTCCTCTCACTGTTGATTATCAGTGGATGCAGTCGAGAAGTTTCTGGTGTAAGTGCGCTCGATTGCAAGGAGTATTGCGCTCGATCGCACTTCCTTAAGTGCTGACGTTTTATGTGACAGAAACTGGAAATTATGGTGGGTCAGGTGCTTGTGGATCAGCTATGTAATGCACATTTTGAAGTGTCAGGTCCTCATCATGAGGAGGTAATGCGAGATCGAGGTAAGGTTTGATGCGGTGTCCATTAACTGTAAAAATTTGATTGTTGTGTGAATCATGAATTTCCAAAGCTTCATGAGGGAAGACCTTGGTGACCTCATATGGACCTGCCCATCGGGATTTTAATTTGCCAGGGAACAGCCTCAATCTTGAATTGTAGAGTAGTACCCTTTGTCCTACATGAAACTCTTTTCGCACTAATTGTTTGTCATGATAGGCCTTGGCCCTTTCCTTATAAAGCTTGGCATTCTCATATGCATCATACCTCAACTCTTCTAGCTCATTTAAGTGTAGTCTTCTTTTCTCTCTTGCTTGTTTCATGTCGAAGTTGAATTGCTTAATTTCCCAATATGCTCGATGTTCAAGCTCTATGGGTAGATGGCATGCTTTTCTAAAGACTAGGCGGTATGGAAACATCCCAATTGGTGTCTTATAAGCTGTCCGGTATGCCCATAGAGCATCGTTGAGTTGGAAGGGGTCCTTCCGACTAGGGTTTACTGTTCTCTCCAAGATGCTTTTGATTTCTCGGTTACTTATCTCCACTTGGCCACTAGTCTGAGGGTGATATGGGGTGCCAACTTTATGGGTTATGCCATATTTTCTGATGAGTGTAGCAAAAGAATGATGATGGAAGTGGCTGCCTCCGTCACTGATGATCGCTTTTGGTGTTCCGAATCGGGTAAAAATGTTATCCTGTAGAAACTTTAACACCACTTTGTGATCATTAATCTTTGAAGGGACTGCCTCGACCTATTTAGACGTGTAATCCACTCCCACAAGAATATAGAAATTACCAAAAGAATTAGGGAAGGGACCCATGAAATCAATGCCCCATACATCAAAAAGTTCTACTACGTGGATATTTTGGAGGGGCATTTGATTTCAGGATGAGATGTTACCTATTCGTTGGCATCTATCACATGAGCCGCAGAATGTGAAGGCATCTTTAAATAGATTAAGCCAATAAAACCCGGATTGTAGTACCTTAAGTGCTGTTTTCTTAGCTCCAAAATGTCCTCCACAAGCAAATTGATGGCAGTGTTGTAATAAGATTAAATGCTCCTCTTCCGAGACACACCGTCGTATGATCTGATCGGGACAAAATTTGAAAAGGTAGTGATCATCCCAATGGTAGTGGCGAGCCATAGACATTAATCGCTTCTTGACTTGTGTTGTCATACCTGGGGGAAAAACCTTAGCAGTTAGATAATTGACAATATCAGCATACCATGGTTGTTTTACCTCTAGTGCGAATAATTGCTCATTAGGGAAGTTTTCATTTAAAGGCAATTCATTTGTGTCATTCTCATAAGGTAGTCTTGATAAGTGATCTGCAACCATATTCTCACTACTCTTCTTGTCTTTGATTTCCAAGTCGATTTCTTGCAATAGGAGCACCCATCTGATCAACCTAGGCTTTGGATCTTTTTTAGAAAATAGATATCTCAAAGCAGCATGGTCAGTATAAACAATAACCTTAGAACCAATCAGATATGATCTAAACTTCTCTAACGCAAAAATAACAGCTAACAATTCTTTTTCAGTAGTAGAGTAGTTAAGCTGAGCATCATTTAAAGTTCTGGAAGCATAGTAAATAGCATGAGGTACCTTATTGATTCTTTGACCGAGGATAGCTCCCAAAGCAAAATCGCTAGCATCACACATTAACTCGAATGGAAGGCTCCAATCTGGTGCCATCATTATCGGGGCTACTTTAAGTGTATTGAAAGCTGTCATACAATTTTCAGTCCACTCGAATTTGGTATCTTTAGCTAACAATGCACACAGTGGTCTTGAGATCTTGGAGAAATCCTTGATAAATCGTCTATAAAAACCGACATGTCCGAGGAAGCTTCTAATACCCTTGACTGTGAGAGGGGGAGGTAACTTTGAAATAATGTCGGTTTTGGCCTTGTCTACCTCAATTTTTGGAGATGGAGTGACCCAACACAATGCCTTGTTGGACCATGAAGTGACATTAATACCAGTTTAGTACCAAGTTACTTTCTTCACAACTTTTTAGGATGCTCTCTAAATGATTCAGGCATTCATCAAAATTGGACCCAAAGACACTGAAGTCATCCATGAATACCTCAGTGTATTTCTCTACCATATATGAAAATATGCTCATCATGCATCTTTGAAAAGTGGCTGGTGCGTTGCATAACCCAAATGGCATCCTCCGATAGGGCAAGTGAAGGTAATCTTTTCTTGATCTTTGGGTGCTATGGCAATCTGGTTGTATACACTGTACCCATCCAAGAAACAATAGTAACTGTGGCCAGCTAGTCTTTCTAACATTTGATCAATAAATGGTAAAGGGAAGTGATCTTTCGAGTAACCTTGTTTAGTTTTCGAAAGTCAATACACACTCTCCAACCGGTTGTTTTTCTTGTGGGTATGACCTCTTCATTTTCATTTTTCACTACTGTGATCCCACTCTTTTTAGGGACAACTTGAACCGAGCTTATCCATTTACTGTCAGAAATAGGGTAGATGATGTCAACATCTAAGAGTTTCAATATCTCGGCCTTTACTACATCTTTCATGTGAGGGTTAAGTCTTCTTTGAGCGTCTCACGTGGGCTTTGCTTTATCCTTAAGGTATATATTATGCATGCATTTGGACAGACTTATTCCCTTAATGTCAGCAATGGTCCATCCAATGGCGGATCTATGCTCCCTTAAAACTCTTAATAATTTATCTTTTTCTCCAATACTCAAATTAGCAGCCACAATTACCGGTAATGTTTTCTTCTCTCCCAAATAGGCATAAGTTAGATGCTCTGGTAGCTACTTTAATTTGAAAACTGGTGCCTAGACAATAGAAGGAAAAAGAGTGGTATTAGTGGGAATGAGAGTTTCAAATGGGGGAGCATACTTACTTGAATGCTTTGGGGAAGCCTCTAGGAGGTGCACAGTTTTCACGATGCGTTTAGTGATATCTTCTGGTTCTTGCTTAATATCCATAGTTGTAAGGCTATGAGTAAGAGCAGTCTCCAAAGGATCAACATGCTGGACCTGAAAAACTTGCTTAACAAAATTATGTATCATACATACATTAAAGTAGTCCATATCATCTTGAGGTAATCTTAATGCATCAAATATTTTGAATTCTATTTTCTCCCCATTTACCTTCATACTTACTGTACCATTTTTTACACAAATTTTTGTATTAGCCGTTCTCATGAAGGGTCTACCTAAAATGATGGGTAAGGATAATGGCATAGGGCATTCCTCCATATCTAACACAATGAAATCTGCGGGTAGAATAAACTCACCTACCTTTACTAGAACATCCTCAAGAATACCTTTCGGTCTCTTTATACTTCTATCTACCAATTATAAGGTAATGGAAGTAGGTTGTAGCTCCCCCAATCCTAGGGTTTCAAATATTGTATATGGTAGCAAATTTACACCTGCTCCCAAATCTAGTAATGCTCACTCAAATAACTGATCACCTATCCTACAGGGAATAGTAAAACTACCCAGATCTTTTAGTTTAGGTGGGAGTTTTCTTAATAGCACAACACTTACCTCTTCAGTTAAAGCTACAGTCTCATGTTCTTGGAACTTTCTTTTATGAGTGCAACATTCCTTTAGAAATTTAACATAAGCTGGGATCTGTTGAATTGCATCTAACAAAGGAATGTTTATTTCAACTTTTCACAAGGTTTCAAAAATATCAAGTAATTTATTCTCTTTCTTTTGTTTTACTAACCTCTGCGGGAAGGGTGGTGCATTCACCTTCTCTGTCTCTCTTACCTTTGATGTTGTTACAGATTCATCGATGCCTATTACTTTACCATTTTTTAGGGTCGTGATAGCTTTAAGATGTTGATGTCCCCCAAGATGTTGAGTTAAAATCTCCCTTTGCTTTTTGCTGTTTAACTCCTCAGCTAATTGTCCCATTTTTACTTCTAACCTTTGGATGGCTTGTTCATGTTTTGCTATGGTTTGCCTTAGTTCGGTTCGGAACTGTCTTTCTTCTGCCATGAATTGATCTTATGAAGTAATGATTTGTTGTTGCTGAGTTGCTAGTTGCCTTACGAGAATTTCAAGGTCATTCTTCTTTGGTTCAGGAGCTGATTGGGCTGCTGGTTGGAAATTTCTTTGCTGCCCTTGATTATTTTGGTTGTTGCTCCATGAAAAGTTCAAGTGATTCCGCCATCCAGGGTTGTACGTGTTGGCATAGGGGTTGTTCTTTGGTGGATAATTTTTCGGACCCACAAAGTTGGCTTGCTCATGATCTGCAGATGAATATAAAGGATAAGTGTTAGTATCATGATCAAACTGTGAGCAAATGGCATATACCTGTAGTGGTGCGGCTGATGGATTAGTTGAGGTGTTCTGAGTGGCCATGGCTTTCACCAATAGGTCAATTTTTCTTTCCATGGTGGTTATTTGAGGAGATGATCCTTTGTTCATGCTTACCTCATACATACCCTTACTTTTGGTTATGTGTCTACCTCGAGAGGAGAACTGCTATGTGTGCTCACTTAGGGTTTCGAACAATTCTATTGCCTCTTCGCTGCTCTTTTCTATTAGCACTCCTCCACAACCTGAATCAACAATATTTTTGTTAGAATCACTTAAACCTTCATAAAAGGCTTGTACGAGTTCGTATTGGGGTAGGTTGTGGTGTGGGCACTTGAGTAGTATCTCATTGAAGTGTCCCCAGGCCTCGAAGAACAGATCTCTATCCTTTTGTTGGAAGGATTGTATTTCTTTCCTCATTTACCTTGTCTTCTGGGCTGGGAAGAACTTCTTTAGAAATTTGCTCGCCAACTTCTCCCAAGTGTGGATGGAAACTGCAGGCAAAGAATTATACCATAATTTAGCATTGTCTTTCAAGGAAAAAGGGAAAAGAATTAACCTTATTCCTTCTTGGACTAGGCCTCGGATGTGCTAGAATTTGCAGAGGTCGAAGAACTCTCGAAGCTGCAGATGTGGATCCTCACTAGGTGTACCCCTAAAGTGAGTCAGTGCACTGAGTATCTGCGGGGATATGTAATAATTTCCTTCCGCCTCAGGTTGATACGCAATGCATGAAGGTTGTTCGAGGTTCTGCAGGATGAAGGATTGCTTCATCGGCCTCCGCTTGTGTGGTTGCTGTTTAGCTATTTGTTCTGCCATTGGTGGAGTCTCTTCCTCACTCCCTTCTTCTACCTCTTCCGGGTTATCCCTAAACCTTTGTCGGATTGACCTCTCAAGTTCTGGATCAAAGGGAAGGAATACTAGATTTTTGGACCGACGTCCGTGCATGAATCGGTGAATGATATGTGAGTGCAGCAGTCAAACACTGCTGCTCGGATAACTCCCTGCCTCAATTGTGCTCGATCGCACAAGGGAGTGTGCTCGATTGCAAGTGGCACAGAAAGCTTCCTGGGGTGCCTGAAACAGAGAAAAAAAAGATTTGATTAAGGTTTTTAGTAAAACGAAAAAAATATGAGATAAAAATAGAATAAAATAAGAAATAGTGGTAACTAAATGAGAATTTAATTCTAAAAGAAATTTAGCGCAATCCCCGACAACGGCGCCAAAAACTTGTTGAGCGTTTATTTACTTAAATAATTAGGCAAATAATCGTTCTAGTTTTACTTGCAAGTGCACAAGGTCTGTGGTAGCATAGTGTGCAAGTGCGAGATCATTTCCATAGGGATTGGTGAATTTCTATCTAGAACTAATTTCTTTAAGTTAAAAGAGAAATAACAGTTGATAGTGAGTGAATAACAATAATGAGAACATAGGGCTATGATATCCACCACTAATTATACTTTCCCACTTACTAAGGTTTCCATGCTCTAGCCTTATCATGAATATCTAATGGGTGCCAACCTTAGGGCTTGGCCAACACCTTAGGCTATTGATCTCCCTATGCAACGAGTTAGGCATGATGTATACTCTAACTCTTTTCTCTCTTTAAGAGATTCAACATGGGTGTATACTGAGTTCTTCCTTAAGAGAACATGAGGGCTGTGGAGATCGACAACCACAGAGGACCTAAGGCTTGGTTTTCTCCCGGTTTCCCATGTTGATTAACCCGGGAATCCGGTGTGGATATCCCTTGTTACTAATGTCAAACCCAGGACTCGGTCATCCAAATTGATTCGACTAACCTATCTATACCACATGCATACATTGATTAGGCACACACATATGAGGAATGTAAATATAAATAGGTATTAATCAAGTTAAATACTCTAACAAGGCTATAACAAAGATAGTCAATGAATAAATGTGCGGTAAAGCATAACTAGGGCTTCAATCGAGCCCTATAGGAGTTTAGTTACACATGCTAAGTTAAGTAAACATTCTAAACATAAAAACTGAAAACTAAAACTGAAGAAACTTGGGAGATGAGTCATCAATTCCTCTCCTAAGCTCTCTACTTCGAGTCTAGAACAAAAGATGTATGTTATGTGTTTTTACAGGGCTATTTATAGGGTCTTCATGGCGTCACAAAACCCTAATGCCATTTTGGAGTCGGAAGACATCTTTCCAATTCTGGCTCTACCACTTCTGGAGTAATTACGCTCGAGCGTATGCAGGATGCACTCGATCACATATGTGCGTTCGTATGCTTGTGCGCTCAATCTCAAGGGGGTTGTGCTAGAGCGCACCTTGCTGGAGGGCAGAACTTCACTTTTTGCTTCTAAAAGCTCCATTTTGTTATCTTTTTGTCCAAGACCTGTGAAAAACACACAAAACACAAAAGTGAAGTATAATCTACTAAAATAGATAAGTAAAGAGTCTAACAAGTGTAAATTAAGGGGCTTAAATATGACTATTTAAGCACTTATCAAGTGTTACTACCATTTCGAGTTGTTGGCCTTCCTCTTATGAACAGCCCATCTCCACTTGATGTCTCCTTCATCTTGGCTTTGAAGTCATGTGCCCTTATGGCATTGATCACAATTTTCTTGGTTAAAGTATCTCTTCCATACTCAATAGCATTAATCAAATTATCAAAGCAATCAGGAAGAGAATTTAACAAAATGACAGCCAATTGTTCATCTGGAAAAGTAATGCTACAGCTATTCAAATCTTGAACTAGCTTATTAAAGACATCAAGATTATCTTGCAACTCTTTACTAGGATCCATTTTAAAAGAAAAGATTCTTTTAAGAAGATAAATTTTGTTAGGGAGAGTTTTGGTAAGAAACAACTCATCTAGTTTCTTTCATATGACAGCCGGATCTTCCGAGTCTCCGCACTCCCTTGTGACACTATCCGACATGTGCAAGAAAATGGTGCTGTAAGCTATCTTCTTCATCTCAGTCCGCTGGTCCTCCATGACACTTGCTGGAAAAACATCATCTTCTCCAATAGCCAAGTCCACTTTCTGTTGCATTAGAACCGTCTTGATCTTCCACTTCCAAATGGTAAAGTCTCCCTTTCCATCAAACTTCTCAACACATAAATTTGAAGCCATCTTTACGGAAAAGATCCCAGATTTATGCAATACCCACAAATGCTTTCTTCAACCTTAAGAACATGATTGAAGATGGATCTTAACACCGTTCTTGAATCACCCTCAAGAATATGGTCTGATCTTGATCTTTACTCCGTTCTTGAATCACCCAAGAAGTTGATATTTGATTCTTGGAGTCTTGGCTCCGTAACCTTCTTGTTCTTGCTCCAATACCCAGCTGTGTAAGCTCTGATACCACTGTTGGAAATCACCTTGACAAGATGCCCAGGTGGTGATCTTCCAAACACCCAAGTCTAGAATGACTTGTAGAAAGAAATATAGCAATCGAAAGCAAGAAAGGAAAAATGACAAGCGATTTGCTATCGAGGTTCAGCAATAGCCTACATCCCTGTGAGTTCCTCTAAACTCTCTGCACTAAATCAATGGTTCTTTACAATTACAGCAACCCTCTTCAAGAAGCTCAAGTTCTTGAAGAAACCAAGAAGAGAAGAAAGAAAGAAGATAAGAACTAACAATGCTCTCTATCTAATCTAGATACCTCTCTCTTTACAACCAGCCTCACTACAATGAGTCCCTCTTATGTTTGTGTCTTTACACTCTTACATAATTCTCTCTTGTATGTCACTCTTTACAATTGATCTCAAAGTATGTCACAAACTTGTTGTTGTACATGAAAATGAAGCTAGGTGACCCTTTATATAGTGCACCAACTTCTTGTCCAATCTTGAGAGTCAATCTCCACCCTTAGATCATGATGACCACATAACCATGGCCCTCCATCAATCCTAAGTGGTGCTATGCATTGTAACCTTGCATCCATGCACCTAAGAGGAGGTTTAAATAAGCTTTCCATGTGTGCTTCAGTGTACCTAGCACCTAGGTGCTGAATAGGGGGCGGTGAGGTGCTAGGCAAAGCTCATTTGAACCACATTCTGGGTGGCGCGGTGTTGGTGGAGGGGCGGTGCCGCGCTATCCTTCTCCAAGCTGCATCCTTGCTGGGCGGTGAGGCACTTGTGAAGGGGTAGTGAGGCGCACACTGATGCTGCCCTTCACACAGCAGTGCACACTACTTTGCTTTGTTGATTAGGGGTGTGCACACACACCCAAATGGATGCACAGACATGTGTGCACTCCTTTAACATGCTGTATTTTAATCTTCCAACCTTGGTTTAGACTTTAACCATCTTTGAACCATGTTTAGACATGTTTAAACCTTAGACAAATACCAACAATAATCAAGGCTATTGCAAAGATAATCAATTAATGTATATATGGGAAAGCATAACTAGGGCTTCAATCGAGCCCTATAAAGAGTTAGTTACACATGCTGTCTAAGATAAGCATCATAATATAAACTAAACATAAAATATAAAACCCAAAGAATACTGTGGAGATGAGTCGTCAATTCCTCTCCAAGCTTACAACTTCGAGCCAAAGTAAAAGATAAAATAAGGGATGTCTTTTGTGTGTGTTTGCAAGTGTATTTATAGGGTTTGAATAACCTTAGAAAACTCTGGAAACCCTAAACTTCCTAAAACACAAAACCTCCTCTATTTCCAAAACTAGTTCTACCATTTTACTGTTCAGACTCGTACATGTGCGCTCGATTGCATTCGTTGTGCGCTCGATCGCAAGGCTGCACTCGATCCTTCTTATGTGCGCACGAGTGCTTATGTGCTCAATCGCTCCCAATAGTGCACTCGATCGCACTTTAGCCAGCAGCTGCTCCAGAATTTCCAAATTTCTTCCTTTAGGTGCCAAAAATGCTTCTTTTTCTCCAACACCCTATAAAAACATGTGAAACACATAAATGAAGTAAAATGGACTAAATTAACATAACTATAGACTTAACAAATGTAAATAAAGGGGCTTAAATATGAATATTTAAGCACCTATCACACCCCCAAACTTACATATTGCTAGTCCCTAATACAAAACTAAAAACTAAAATGAAAAATAGCGACACACAAATAAATGCAATATTCATAGTGTCCACAAAAGTTTAGGTCTCACACAAAACTATGATGAACATTCATGAGCAAGCTTAACAAATATAAACACATCTTTGCAATGAATAAGAGATTTAAACGGAAATCACTTTTACAAGGCAGTTTAAGACATCACAAGTTTAACTTTAGTGTGTGGTGAACCTAGCACATAAAAGATTAGGTTTCCAAATAATTCTAATGTGTAGTGTTTCGATGTCTCAAGATTCACCAAATTTCCTATTAGAATCAACAAAGATGTCATAGTTTTTCTTCTTTTCTTTTATTTGTGAGACTTTTGCCAAGTTTAGTTCCCTTAAGCTTTCTATTTGACTCATGTAGCGAGTGTTTAGCCAACGACTCCCAAACCAGATGGTTTTAGGGCATTAGGTGTAAAGACACCCCTGAGGACTTATTAACTCGAGTAAAAAAGGCTACGAAACTAAATGGTCTTAATGCTACCAATCAGAATTTCCACTTTTTGATGTGACTCACTGCTTACTAAGGCAAGAAGGCTAGTTACTCAGTGTAAAGTTCTTTTTAATGATCATTGTGAGCAAAATTTTCACCTTTTGACGTGACACTCACTGCTTACTGAGCCAAGAGGGCCAGTTACTCAGTGGAAAGTTTGTTTAATGATCATTAGGAGCATTTTTCTTTTTTTTTTATGAGCAATAACAATTTTTTTTCTATTTTCTTATGCCAAATCGTTAATCTAACAGGTCATCTGGTTCACAGTCAAGCAAAAGAAACATACAAATCAAAATTACATGTTATACCCTACACAACTATATGCTGATGTGCTCGTGTTAGTTTAGGTCAAACTTGTGAATCCTTAAATGCCTAAAAATAAGTGATCTAGGTTCAAAACTTAATTATTGGCCTATATGTTCAAGATGTTAAGCTCACTTATGAAGTCAAATCATATTGTTTGTTTAGATCACCCAAAATTTTTGGAACAGAATGAACATGCATTTATCTATAAAAAAAAAAAAATGGGACATAGTGTGTGCGTGAGTGTGTCCCCATACCCCCAAACTTAAATTGCACATTGTTTCCAATGTGTGAGAAGCATGGAAGGATCTGACCTGGGAGATGTAGAACTCAATGGCTGGCATGGCTTGTAGCACGCCCCCAAACTTGAACTGGATGCACTGACTATGTCCTTGAAAAAGAAAAACAAACATAAACTGGAAAACAAGTAATAATAAACAGATATAGAAAAGTAAATACTAACAAGAAAACAAAATACTAAGAAGGATATGCTTTGGGGTGCCTCCCATGAGCGCTAAGTTTAATGTCTTCAGCCAGATGGGGTATCCTCTCACTGCTGATCGTCGAGTGGTGCAGTCAAAGAGGTACTAGGCGCCGGAGGTAGGCGGTTAAGAATGGCCTGTAGCATCACCTCCTGTCGTGCAAACCGCACCTCCAAACTATCTATTCGCTGGTGCACGAGTGATGTAGCTGCAGAGACCTCGCCTTAGAATGAGGATAACTCAGTGAGAAAGTGTTAGGACTCTGTGGGTCCCATGTTCGGATGGTCCTTCTCTCGCAATGGACTAACTCTAGGGGTCTCTATCTCCATATGATCCTTCTCAACCCTCTCAACTGTAGGTGCAGGGGCTGGGAGTCCTCTAGGCATGTGCGAGAGGCTATGTGTCCACTAAGCCTTCCCAAAGAAGGGATGCTCTCTTACTAGTCCATTGCTGGTGGTCCCCTTAATCCCTTTCTTCTTGAGGATGTATGAGAGTAAGAATGGTAATGGGAGCCCCCATGCATTGGCCGTGGTGGTCTGACGGCCATGGACATGATCCCAAAATTTATGCAGTTGGCTCCAGATAACAGCTAGGAGAGAGTACCAGTGGCCTCTGTGGAAGGCATATAATGTATGTAGAAACTGGTCTCTCCTCTGTGTCTTGTGCCCCAATGGACACACATTACGTTGGAGGATGGTGTCCACGAGCCAAAGCCGTGGAGGCAACTTTGACCGGCTTGTTGCATTGTTGTGTCTATCAGCGTACTGGCCAGCGCACATGTCCTCAATAATCGTGGATAGGTCAAAAGAGTCCAGCTGTTCCTCGATATCGATGTCCTCCAGAGGGGACTCATCATAGAAATGAAGAGCAGCGACAATGTCGGCACTAGTCACCTCAATGGATGTGCCCTGGACTGAGGAAGTCAATACTCCTGGTCTGCTGTAGTCAAAAGACAGTCGCTCGTAGAACTGGACTACTTGGTGGGTGTAAGCCGTCGAGCAGACTAGTTTAAAAAGCCTCTTTAACACCCGGTGTTTAAATGCTTGGACTGCCCATTGAGTGGCATCCATGTGCTTGAAGACTTCATCGATGGCGAAAGTGGTTTCGAATAGGAGCTCTCTTTGCTCGAAGCTTGGCCGGGATGACTGGGCACGGCTACTCGAGGCACAGGAGGTGGAAGTGGAGTGTTTTGACATGTGGATTCTAGGTTTTGTCAAAATTGCGATCGATCACGAATGTGTACTTGATCGCACACTGGACTTTGCACTCGATCGCAAATGCCATACGCTCAATCGCACATGGTCAGACTTTTTCTTGAACAGCTGATGGGCGACAGAAAACCAAGCTATGGTCTTGGGGATCTGAGTGTGTTCTTAACCTCCTTAATAGCTGTTCATTTTGCCCCAAAATGTCCTCCACAAGCAAACTGATGGCAGTGTTGTAATAGGCTCAAGTGCTCCTCTTCTAAGACACATCGTCTGATGATTTGTTCAGGGCAGAATTTGAAAAGGTAAGGGTCATCCCAATGGTAGTGTCTAGACAGAGATATCAGCCGCTTCTTTCCTTGTGTGGTCATGCTTGGGGGAAAAACCTTAGCAGTTAGATAATTTACAATATCAGCATACCATGGAAGTTTTACCTCTAGTGCGAACAGTTGTTCATCAGGGAAGTGCTCATTCAAAAGCAGCTCATTTTCGTTATTCTCATAGGGTAGCCTTGATAAACGATCTGCAACCACATTCTCACTGCCTTTCTTGTCTTTGATCTCCAAATCAAATTCTTGTAATAGGAGTACCCGTCTGATTAACCTAGGCTTTACATCTTTCTTAGAAAATAGATATCTCAAAGCAGCATGGTCAGTGAATATAATAACCTTAGAACCAATAAGATATGATCTAAACTTTTCTAAAGCAAAAATAACAGTTAACAATTCTTTTTTCAGTTGTAGAATAGTTAAGCTGAGCATCATTTAAAGTTCTAGAAGCACAGTAAATAGCATGAGGTACCTTATTGACTTTTTGACCTAAGACAGCTCCCAAGGCGAAGTCACTGGCATCGCACATCAATTCGAATGGGAGATTCCAATCCAGTGCCATCATTGTCGAGGCAGAGGTGAGAACATCCTTCAATGTATTGAAAGCTTGCATACAGTTATCATTCCATTCAAACTTTGTATCTTTAGCCAACAACGCACAAAGAGGTCTTGAGATCTTGGAGAAATCCTTGATGAATCTTTTATAAAAACAGACATGCCCGAGAAAGCTTCTAACACCCTTGACTGTGAGAGGGGGAGGTAGCTTTGAAATAATGTCTATTTTAGCCTTGCCTACCTCAATACCTTTGTTGGAGATGGAGTGACCCAACACAATCCCTTGTTGAACCATGAAGTGACATTTCTTCCAATTTAGCACTAAGTTACTTTCTTCATATCTCTTTAGGACACTCTCCAAATGACTTAGGCATTCATCAAAATTGGAACCAAAGACACTGAAGTCATCCATGAATACCTTAATGTATTTCTCCACCATATCGGAAAATATGCTCATCATACATCTTTGAAAAGTGGCTGGTGCGTTGCATAATCTGAATGGCATCCTCCGATAAGCAAATGTACCGAAAGGGCATGTGAAGGTAGTCTTTTCCTGATCCTCGGGTGCTATGGAAATTTGGTTGTACCCACTGTACCCATCCAAGAAGCAGTAATAGCTGTGACCGGCTAATCTCTCTAACATTTGATCAATGAATTGCAGGGGGAAATGATCTTTTCTGGTTACTTTGTTCAATTTCCAGTAATCAATACATACCCTCCAACCCGTTGTTTTTCTTGTAGGTATGAGCTCATCATTTTCATTTTTTACAACCGTAATCCCACTCTTTTTAGGAACAACTTGGACCTGACTCACCCATTTACTATCTGATATGGGGTAGATAATGCCAACATCTAGTAGCTTCAATACCTCGACCTTTACTACCTCTTTCATGTGTGGGTTAAGTCTTCTTTGAGCATCTCGAGTGGGCCTTGCTTCATCTCAAGGTAGATACTACGCATGCACTTGGCTGGACTTATCCCCTTTATGTCAGTAATGGTCCATCGAATGGCAGATTTATGCTCCCTAAGAACTCTTAACAACTTTTTTTCTTCTCCACTATTCAAATTAGCAGCTACGATCACAGATAAAGTCTTCTTATCTCCCAAATAGGCATATGTTAAATGCTCGAGCAGTTACTTTAATTCCAATGTTGGTGCTTGGATAATGGATGGAAGAAGAGTAGTATTAGTAGGTATGAGAGATTCAAATGGAGGAGTATACTTACTTGAGTGTTTTGGAGAGGTCTCAAGGAGGTGCATAGTTGTGATGATGTCATCAGTAACATCTTCAGGTTCTTGCTCAATCTCCACCTCCGTGAAGCTATGGGTAATAGTAGTTTCCAATGGATCAATGTGTTGGACCTGAAAAGCTTGCTCGACAAAATTTTGTATCATACATACATTAAAGCATTCCAAATCATCTTGAGGCAGTTTTAATGCATAAAATATTTTAAATTCTATTTTCTCACCATTGATCTTCATACTCACTATGCCCTTTTTCACACAAATCTTAGTATCGACAGTTCTTATGAAGGGTCTCCCTAATATGATGGGCAGGGGTAATGGCATAGGGCATTCCTCCATATCTAGTACAATGAAATCAGCAGGTAAAATGAACTCTCCCACCTTAACTAGGATGTCCTCAAGAATACTCCTAGGTCTTTTGATACTCCTATCTGCCAACTGCAAGGTAATGGAAGTCGGTTGCAGCTCCCCCAAACCTAGGGTTTCGAATCCTATGTATGGTAGCAAGTTTACACCCGCTCCCAAATCTAGTAATGCTCTCTCAAACAGTTGATCACCTATTCTACAGGGAATAGTAAAACTACCCGGATCTTTCAATTTTGGTGGAAGTTTTCTTAATAGCACAACACTTACTTCTTTAGTTAAGGCTATAGTCTCATGTTCTTAAAATTTTCTCTTATGAGTGCAACAATCTTTTAGAAACTTAGCATAAGCAGGTATTTGGTGAATTGTATCTAATAAAGAAATGTTAATTTCAACTTTCTGCAAGGTTTCAAAAATATCAGTTAGTTTATTGTCTTTCTTTTGTTTTACTAACCTTTGCGGGAAGGGTGGTGCATTCACCTTCTCCGTCTCACTTACCTTTGATGCCGATGGTTTCTCTATAGATGCTCTTTCAGACTCATTGGACCCTATCACCTTACCATTCCTCAAGGTTGTGATAGCTTTTAGTTGTTGATGCCCCCCAGGGTTGGGTAGTGTTTGAGCTGGAAGCTCACCTTGCTTTCTGCCATTTAGCTCTTTAGTCAGTTGTCCCATTTGTACCTCTAGCAGTTGGATGACTTGTTCATGTTTTGATGTGGTTTATCTCAGTTCAGTCGGAATTGCCTTTCATACGCCATGAACTGATCTTGTTAGATCATTAATTGTTGCTGCTGATTGGCTAATTGTCTCACAAGACTTTCGAGGTCGTTTTTCTTTGATTCGGGAGCAGTATGAGCAGTGGGCTAGGAGTTTCTTTGCTGCTCTTGCTGGTTAAGGGTATTTTGATTGTTGTTCTAAGAGAAATTTGAGTGGTTTCGCCATCCAGGGTTGTAAGTGTTTGCATGTGGGTTGTTCTTTGGTGGATAGTTGTTAGGTCCCATATAATTTGCTTATTCCGGATCTGCAGATGAATACAAAGGACAAGTATCAGTATTATAATCGAATTGGGAACATATCGTACATACCTGGAGTGGTGTAGCTAGTAGGTTAGATGAGGTATTCTGAACGGCCATAGCTTTAACCAACAGGTCTAATTTCCTCCCCACAACAGCTATTTGAGGAAAATATCCTCCATTTAAATTTACCTCATACATACCTTTACTCTTGATTACATGTCTACCTCGAAAAGAGAACTGATGAGTGTGTTCGCTTATAGTTTCGAAGAGTTCTATAGCTTATTCGCTACTTTTCTCCATTAGCACTCCTCCACAACCTGAATCAACAATACTTTTGTTAGTATCACTCAAACCTTCATAAAAAGCTTGTACCAGTTCATCTTGAGCTAGGTTATGATGTGGGCATTTGAGTAGTAGCTCGTTGAAGTGTCCCCACGCTTCGAAGAAGAGGTCCCCATCCTTTTATTGGAAGGACTGAATCTCCTTCCTCATTTGCTCGTCTTTTGGGCTGGGAAAAACTTCCTTAGGAATTTGCTAGCCAACTCCTCCCAAGTGTGGATAGAAACTACAGGCAAAGAATTGTACCATAGTTTAGCATTATCTTTTAAGGAAAAAGGGAACATAATTAACTTTTTCCTTCTTGGTCTAGGCCTCGGATGTTCTGGAACTTGCAAAGATCGAAGAATTCTCGAAGGTGCAAGTGTGGATCCTCATTAGGTGTACCCCTAAAGTGAGTCAAAGCACTCAATATTTGCGGAGATATGTAATAGTTGCCTTCCGCCTCAAGTTGATATGCAATACATGATGGCTGATCAAGGTTTCGTGGGATGAAGGATTGCTTCATCGGTACTCGTGTAGGTGGTTACTGGTTTTCTAGCTGTTTCGCCATTGGTGCTTCGTTCTCGAATTCTTCTTTGTTTTCCTCGAAGTTGTTTCTAAGCCATTGTTGGATGGTCCGCTCAAGCTCGAGATCGAGGGGAATGAATGTTGGATGTCGGGATCGAAGTCCGTGCATGAATCGGGTAAAATAGCTTTAGTGCAATAGTTCAACACTGCTGCTCGGGTAACTCTCTGCCCTAATTGCGCTCGATCGCACAAGAGGGTGCGCTCGATCGCAAGTGTCACAGAAAGTTCTGCTGATGCCCTGAAATAGAAAAGAAATCGATTAGGGTTTGATGAAAATAAAAATAAAGATGATAAACAGAAGCCTAAAATTAAAGTAAAATAGAATAATGATGATTAAACTAAACGAAAGTAATTCTAAAAGGAAATTTAGCGCAATCCCCGGCAATGGCGCTAAAAACTTTTTGTGCGATTATCTACCTAAATAAATAAGTAAATAACCGTACAGTTTTACTTGCAAGTGCACAAGATCAATAGTAGCATAGTGTGCAAGTGTGAGATCATCTCTACAGGGATTGGTGAATTTCGGTTTTAGAATCAGTTTCTCAAATAAAAGATTGAAATAACAGTTGAGTGTGATTTTAATAATAATAAGGACATAGGGCTTTGATATCCACCTCTAATTATACATTCCCAATGAGTAATATGTCAATGCACTAGCTTTTATCATGAATACCTAATAGTTGTCAACCTAAGGGCATGGTATCTACTCCTTAAGCTATTGATTTCCCTAAGCAATGAGTTAGGCGTGGTATCTACTCTAACTCTTTTCTTTCTTAAGGGATTCAGCATGGTATCTACTGAGTTGTTCCTTTAAGAAAGCATAAGATTTATGGAAATCGACAACCACATGAGACCTAGAGCATGGTATCTACTCCCGGTTTCCCATGCTGATTAACCCAAGAATCCGATGTGGATTTCTTTTGTTACTATTGCAAGACCCAGGACTCGGTCATCCAAATTGGTCTAACTAACTAATCCATACCACATGCACATATTGATCAGACATACATATATGACGAATTTAAATAAAAACAGGCATTAATCAAGTTAAGTATCATAATCAAGGCTATTGCAAAGATAATCAATGAATGTATATATGGGAAAGCATAACTAGGGCTTCAATCAAGCCCTATAAAGAGTTAGTTACACATGTTGTCTAAGATAAGCATCGTAATATAAACTAAACGTAAAATATAAAACCCGAAGAATACTATGGAGACGAGTCGTCAATTCCTCTCCAAGCTTACAACTTCGAGCCAAAGTAAAAGATAAAAGAAGGGATGTCTTTTGTTGTGTTTACAGGTGTATTTATAGGGTTTGAATAACCCTAGAAGACTCTAGAAACCCTAAACTTCCTAAAACGCAAAACCTCCTCTATTTCCAAAACTGGTTCTGCCGTTTTACCATTCACACCCGTACATGTGTGCTCGATCTCATTCATTGTGCGCTCGATCGCAAGGCTGCGCTCGATCCTTCTTGTGTTCGCACGAGCGCTTATGCGCTCAATCGCACCTAATAGTGCGCTCGATCGCACTTTAGCCAACAGCTGCTTTAGGATTTCCAGATTTCTTTCTTTAGGTGCCAAAAATGCTTCTTTTTCTCCAAGACCCTATAAAAACATGTGAAACACAGAAACGAAGTAAAATGGACTAAATTAACATAACTATGGACTTAACAAATGTAAATAAAGGGGCTTAAATATGAATATTTAAGCACCTATCAATGAAGCCCCTAAAATTTAGTCATTTTTAACCAAATTTATAAGTATGAGGGTTGAAGAAAACCCCCAGAATAGTGTCCCACGTGTCGACAAGAGAGTGAATGCATTCTCATTCACTTCCAGTGATCCAACTAAGACACAATAACCACTGCTGTGACCAGCTACCGGAGATGAAGTGATCGCCATCGGTCCGATCACCGTAGGACGTCGAGATGGTGCCGTGTGGCCTACATGTGCCAATATAGCGAGTGTAGTGTTCCGATATTTTTCGTTCTATTTATTTAAATCTAAACCACCACTAGTGCATCGCAGCACGTAACGGCGGCCAACGGTTAATCTGGCGGCGTGAAAATTTCTATTTTATTTAGAAAATTATTTTTGATTTTTCTATACTTTTTCCTGGTTTATTTAATATTCGTTTTTGAATAAAAATTTAATTAAATAGTTTATTTCAAAAAAATGGAAAATTTCTCAAAATTAAGATTTGTGCATTATTTGAGTGTGACAAACTTATTTTTTTAATTTGATTTATTTTTGAATGGGTCAGTATCTAGTGTAAGCTCATGAAAGCTCCTGGATTTATGTTTTTTTCTTTACGGTTGAAATTGAGTTCAATAAAAAAAAATTGTGCATATATATTTGTTATCATGTAAATAAATTTATTTTATTTTATTTTTGATTGAGTATCAAGTTAAAAACTTATAGATGTTACTTACTCTAGGATATAGTGAGCATGTCACTTATATTAGAGTTGTCTTAATTATAAAAAAAAGGATCCAGAACTTAAATGAACTTGCATATGGATGTAGTGGCAAAGAAGTGGGATAAAGTAATAGTTCTTGATCCCACTATTTCTAAATGTGTTAATGCTCGAGTCATATTCAGATGATGAATGAGAAATTATGAAAATTACTCTGAGGCATGACCGAAAGTTAATAAATAGTTTCATAAAGGTCGCTAGTGAGTTGAAAATGTAAGAAGAGTGTCTTGTTCTTTTAGGAATGAGGTGTGCTGATGTGTTATCATAGTTTTCAAATCTCCCTAGTGTAAGACGTTTAAGTTTTTTTGTAGGAAAGAGGGATCATTGGATGATTAAGATAGAAAAATGAGTAATAAAAAAAATATGGATTGTACTAGAAGCTTGTGATATCTAAATAATTGTATGAATGAATCTAAGTTAATAAAGTGAAAGTTAGTTCTTTTTTCTGTACGTATTTTGTTTGCATGATGAATGAAATAAATTGTTTTTTGTTCTAGAATGATTTATTATGTTCATGATCATGTATTCTGAATGTTATATAATGTATTTAATATACATGAACTGAGTGGGAGTTCTAGGTTGGTAGAATAGAGACGAATTCTCACCTAGAAATTAAATTTTACGCTAATTGGACTAAATTTATAATGATTGAACTTTTTTACATGGGAGATGATTAGGAGCATAATAAACTTTCAATTCCATGTCTTAAGTAAAATTAGCATCGAATTAATTTGAATTAGCTGCAAAATAAATGTGTGAATAAACTTATGAGTGTGCTCTCCTTGTAGTTATTTAGACCATGGCTTCGAATCCTAATATTGTAAAGGCTAAGTTGGATGAGGATGAAACACTGAATGGTGAAAAATTTGAAGTTTGGCACCAGAAGGTTCAGTACTGATAGACGCTTAAATATACATCCCTTATTTACACTTGTTAGATCTTTTACTACGTTAATTTGGTATCTTTTACTCCATTTATGTGTTTTACATATTTTATAGGATCTTGGAGAAAAAGAAGCAGTTTTGGCACTTTAAGGAAGAAATCTAGAAGCCCTGGAGCACTTTCTGGACAAAGTGCGATCGAGCGCACATATACGGGCGTGAACAGTAAACTGCAGAACCTTATTTTGGAAAGTACAAGATTTTCATTTTAGGAAGGTTTAGGATTGTCATTTTAGGAAAGTTTAGGACTCATGGGTCTATTAGGACTTCTCAAATACCTATAAATACACTTGTAACTCACACACAAAAGGAGACCTTAGATAGAAAACACTTTTCTCTTTTCTTTTACTTGGAGTGGAGAGCTTGGGAGAGAATTGATGCCTCTTCTCTCGGGTTTATTCTTCTCCCTTATGTTTTGTTTAATTATGTTTACTTCAGTTAGTATGTGTAACTAACTCTCTTATAGGGCTCGATTGAAGCCCTAGTTATGCATTCCCATATTTTTATTTATTGATTAAATCTTTGCATAGCTTATTATGTTACTTCACTTGATTAACACCTGTGCTTATTTAAATTCCTCATATATATGTGTAAGGCCAACGTATGCATGTGGTATGGATGGGTTAGTTAGATCAATTTGGATGACCGAGTCCTGGGTCTAACATCAGTAACAAGGGACCATCTTATCCGGATACCCGGGTTAATCAACATGGGAAACCGGGAGTAGATACCATGCCCTAGGTCTCATGTGGTTGTCGATTTCCACAGTACCTATGTTTTCTTAAGGAACAACTCAAGCAGATACCATGCTGAATCCCTTAAGGAAGAAAAGAGTTAGAGTAGATACCATGCCTAACTCGTTGCTTAGGGAAATCAATAGCTTAAAGAGTAGATACCATGCCCTTAGGTTGGCAACCAGTAGGTACACATAATAAGGCTAGAGCACTGATACCTTATACAAAATCAGGAATGTATGACTAGTGGTGGATATCAAAGCCCTATGTCTTTATTATTATCGAATCACCCTTCAGTTTATTATTTCTATCTTTTTTACATTGCAAATATAATTCTAAATCGAACTTTACCAATCCCTGTGGAGATGATCTTGCATTCGCACACTATGCTACACTATTGACCTTGTGCACTTGCAAGTAAAACAAAGTACGATTATTCACCTATTTATTTAGGTATATCTTCGCACAACAAGTTTTTGGCGCCGTTGCCGGGGATTGCACTAAAAGTTCATTTTAGGATTACTTTCATTATTTTATTTTTACCATCTTTTATCAAAACTTAATCAAAGTTGTTTTCTCTCTCAGGTACTTCACGAAACCCTACTTGCACTTTCTGTGGAATTTGCGATCGATCGCAAACTCCTGTGCGATCGAGCGCATTTAGGGCAGAGAGTACCCGAGCAGCAGAGTTGCACTGCTGCACCAAAACTGTTTTTTTTTTGCTTTATGCACGGACTTCGATCCCGACATCCGGAATTCTTTTCCCTCGATCCCGAGCTTGAACGGACCATCCGACAAAGGCTTAGGGACAACTTTGAGGAGAACAAAGGAGAAGTCGAGAACGAAACACAAATGGCAGAACAGCTCGAAAACCAGCAACCACCTGTACGAGTTCCGATGAAACAATCCTTCATCCCTCGGAACATCGATCAACCATCATGCATCGCATATCAACCTGAGGCAACGGGAAATTATTACATATCTCCGCAAATCTTGAATGCCTTGACGCATTTTAGGGGAACTCCTAATGAAGATCCACACTTACATCTCCGAGAATTTTTTGATCTTTGCAAGTTCCAGCACATACAAGGACTAGACCAAGAAGGAATAAGGTTAATTCTATTCCCTTTTTCTTTAAAAGATAATGCTAAACTTTGGTATAATTCCTTGCCTGCAGTTTCCATCCACACTTGGGAGGAGTTAGCAAGCAAATTCTTGAGGAAATTCTTCCCAGCCCAAAAGACAAGACAAATGAGGAAGGAGATCCAACCCTTCCAACAAAAGGATGGGGACCTCTTCTTCGAAGCATGGGGACACTTCAACGAATTGCTACTCAAATGGCCGCACCATAACCTACCTCAAGATGAACTGGTACAAGCATTCTACGAAGGTTTAAATGATACTAATAAATGTATTGTTGATTCAGGTTGTGGAGGAGTCCTTATGGAGAAAAGCAGCGAAGAGGCAATGGAACTGTTTGAAACCCTCAGCGAACACACTCAGCAATTCTCCTCTCGAGGTAGACATATGACCAAAGGTAAAAGTGTGTATGAGATAAATACGAATGGAGGATCTTTCCCTCAAATGGCAGCAATGGAAAGGAAACTAGATTTATTGGTAAAAGCCATGGCTGCTCAGACTACCTCAGCTACACCACTACAGGTATGTGCAATATGCTCTCAATATGATCACAATACTAATGCTTGTCCGTTATCTGCAGATCCGGAGCAAGCAAATTACGTGGGACCTAACAACTATCCGCCAAAGAATAATCCATATGCAAACACCTACAACCCTGGATGGCAGAATCACCCAAATTTCTCATAGAGCAACAATCAAAACAACCAAGGAGAGCAACGAAATCAGCAGCCCACTGCCCATACTAATTCTGAACCAAAAAGAAACGACCTCGAAAGTCTAGTAAGACAACTGGTGACGTCACAAGAACAGTTTATGACTTAGCAAAAACAAACCAATGCGGCACATGAGCAAGCAATTCAAAGACTAGAGGTACAAATGGGACAATTAGCTAAAGAGCTCAGTAGCAGAAAGCAAGAAGAGCTCCCAGCTCAAACACTACCCAACCCTGGTGGGCATCAACAACTAAAAGCTGTCACAACCTTAAGAAATGGCAAGGTGATTGGATCCGAGGATTCAGCAGTAGTATCCAAAGAAACATCATCAAGGGTAAGTGAGACGGAGAAGGTGAATGCACCACCCTTCCCGCAAAGGTTAGTAAAACAAAAGAAAGACAATAAACTGCTTGATATTTTTGAGACCTTGCGGAAAGTTGAAATTAATATTCCATTATTAGATGCAATTCACCAAATACCTGCTTATGCTAAATTCCTAAAAGATTGTTGCACTCATAAAAGAAAATTTCAAGAGCATGAGACTGTAGCATTAACTGAGGAGGTAAGTGCTGTACTACTTAGGAAACTCCCACCAAAACTAAAAGACCCGGGTGGTTTTACCATACCCTGTAGGATAGGTGATCAACTATTTGACAAGGCATTACTAGACTTAGGAGCAGGGGTAAACTTGCTACCTTACACAGTATTCGAAACCCTAAGTTTGGGGGAGCTACAACCGACTTCTATTACCTTACAGTTGGCAGATAGGAGTATTAAAAGACCTAGAGGTATTCTCGAGGATGTGTTAGTGAAAGTTGGCGAGTTCATTTTACCTACAGATTTTATTGTATTAGACATGAAAGAATGCCCTATGCCATTTCCTTTACCTATCATACTAGGGAGACCTTTCATGAGGACTGCCGACACTAAAATCTGTGTGAAAAAGGGTATAGTAAGTATGAAAATTAATGGTGAGAAGATAGAATTTAAAATATTTGATGCAATGAAATTTCCTCAAGATGACTTTGACTGCTTTAATGTTTGTATGATACAAAACTTTGTTGAGCAAGCATTTCAGGTCCAACACATTGATTCATTGGAGACTACTCTCACCAATAGCTTCACTGAGATGGATATTGAGCAAGAATATGAAAATATCACTGATGACATCATCACAACTGTGCACCATCTTGCAACCTCTCCAAAATACTCCAGTATGAATCCTCCTCCATTTGAAAATCTCATACCCACTAACACTACTCTTCTTCCATCCATTGTGCAGGCACCAACATTGGAACTCAAGCAGCTACCCGAGCATTTAACATATGCCTACTTGGGAGAACATGAGACTTTACCTGTAATAGTTGCTGCCAACTTGAGTAGTGGAGAAGAAGGGAAGCTATTAAGAGTTCTTAGGGAGCATAAAACTGCCATTGGGTGGACCATTGCTGACATTAAGGGGATAAGTCCAGCAAAGTGCATGGATAACATCTACCTTGAAGAAGAAGCACGGCCCACTCGAGATGCTCAAAGAAGACTTAACCCACACATGAATGAGGTAGTAAAGGCCGAGATATTAAAGCTACTAGATGTCGGCATCATCTACCCTATATCAGATAGCAAATGGGTGAGTCCAGTCCATGTCGTTCCTAAAAAGAGTGAGATTACTGTGGTAAAGAATGAAGATGAAGAGCTTATACCTACACGAAAAACAACGGGTTGAAGAGTATGCATTGATTACCGGAGGTTAAACAAAGTAACCAGAAAAGATCATTTTCCCCTGTCATTCATTGATCAAATGCTAGAAAGGTTAGCCGGTCATAGTTATTACTGCTTCTTGGATGGATATTGTTGTGAGTTTTAAATTACTTGCAAGCGCACGAATCGTTTGCAGTATAGTGTTATGCAAGTGCGAGGTCGAATCCACAGGGAATTGCGTTGTGAAAGTATAATTTTTAATCTAAACTAACTCTATTTTAACCTAGTTCCGAATTTTAAATGATATTTGCAAAATAAATTAAAACTAAATTAAATTGATTTAAAAACTAATAAAAAGCACTAAGGTTTCCGAATCCACCCCACCGAAGTTAAGCATACATGTTCTAAAAATATAGCCTATCAAAACATTCAATGAATCCAACTATAAGACAAAAAACAAAGAATATCCCAACTAAACCAAAAGCACCCGATGTATCCGCTCTTAACAAATCACAAAGGAAATCCAATTTAATCGAAAAGCATTCAATGTATCCATCAGATGAAACACAAAGAAAATCCAACAGACAATTTAAACTCAATCAATTATAAGATTAACTCAAATAATTGACAGAACATTTATACTAAAAATTGTCAGATTTGTACAAGCAAATCTGAACTACTACGCCAAACAACGGCGGGGCTTCATCTTCAACCTTAGCTGAAGAGTCTAGCCACTCATAACTATAAAACTATAATAACAAGTGCTAAACATTTAAACTAAAACAACTGAATATAAAGAAATAAATAAACAACTTTACATGGGAGAAATTCCACTCGCTGACGGGCGGTGCTTCCTCTCGTGGTAGGAATGCCTTCGGGATCCACCAGAATGTTGGCAGACGTCCACCGGTAAACACCAAAGTGGCTCAGGAATTGTACACTGAATGATGAAGTCAGGTGGTGTTTATATAGGGGAAGACCCGGACTAATGTGGCTTGCAAAAATGATGTGGGATACTGGCCCGAGTGCGCTCGATCGCAGTATGTTGCGATCGATCGCAGATGCGCTCGATCGCGTGTCTGGTGCGCTCGATCTCGCTTGTGCGATGCACTGCAAACATTTCGATGTGGGATTGATGACCTTGCACTCGATTATAGGCAGGTGCGCTTGATCACATATCTCGTGCGATCGATCGCAATGTCTCCAGAAGCTTCACATCTCTCTTGAAATGCTTCATTTTCTCCACAAAACCTGTAAAAATACACAAAACACAAGAAAAACGTAAAATAAAGTAAAATACTACTAACTAAGAGCATAACAAATGTAAGTTAAGGGTCTAAAATATGCAATATTTAAGACTCATCAAATACCCCCAAACTTATATTTTGCTAGTCCCTTAGCAAAACAAAATAAAAGACTCAATGAAAAACAAAGAACATAAAAATAAAGTCATCACTCATGGTATCCAAAAATTTAAGGAGCACACATCATCATGATATTCATTCATAAGCAAGCTTAAAAAGGTAAACCCATCTTCGCAATGAATAGAAATGTTAAAATCTAATTACTTACAAAAGGCAGGATAAGGCATCACAAGCTTGAATCAGTGTAAGGTGAATTAGCATATAAAAATGAAGCTTCCAAGTAACTCTAATGTGTAAGGTCTCCATGTCTCAAGATTCACCGAATTTCCCATAAAAAATGAACGAAAAGGCATAGTTTTTATTTTATTCTTTTTTAAAGAAGGCACGGCTATGTTTAGTTCCCATAAGCTTTCTAATTGACCCATGTAGCGAGTGTTAAGTCAATGACTCCCAAACCAGGTGGTTTTAGGGCATTAGGTGTAAAGACACCCCTACGAACTTACTAACTCGAGTCAAAAAGGCTATGAAATTAAACCGACCTTAATATTATCAAGCAAAATTCCACCTTTTGACGTGAACACTCACTGCTTACTGAGGCAAGAGGTCCAGTTACTCAGCGAAAATTTTATTGAAAATTTTTTTATTTTTTATTATTTATTTTTTATATTTTCCTATGCCCAAGAGTTCATCCAACAAGTCATCCAGTTTTAGTTAAGATAAGGAAAAATATACATTAAAATCACATGTCATACCTCACATAATTTGTGCTAATGTGCTCGTGTTAGATTAGATCAAACATGTGAATTCTTAAAATGCCTAAAGTAAGTAACTAAATTTTAAAAATTTATCACCAGATCATGTGTTCAAAATGTTAAGCTCACTAATGACATCACATCACAGAAAATGTTTAGATCAACTAAAATTTCACGATAACATGAGCATGCATTTATCTCTATGACAAAAAGACAACAAATTAGGACAAAGTGTGTGATGTGTCTCCCATACCCCCAAACTTAAATTACACATTGACCCCCATGTGTGACTAATATGGAAAGAGCTGACCTGAGATATGGAGAACTATCTGGACTGGTATGGCTCATAGCATACCCCCAAACTTGAACTGAAGTACGCTTTGTCCCTGAAAAATAAATACTAGAAAACAAAAAATACTGAAAACAGACATTAATCATAAAAATGCGAAATAATAAATAAACAAAAGAAAAGATAAGCTGTGGGGTGCCTCCCATGAGTGCTAAGTTTTACATCTTCAGCCAGACTCTCCCTAGAATACTACACTCAATCTGAGTAACTAGGATCCTCCAACAGTATCGTCTCAATGTCCGGACTCCGCAACTCTAAGAATGGTTTTAGCCTCGGTCCATTTACCTTGAAAGTATTACCATTCTTAGGATCCTCAATCTCGATGGCCCCATGAGGAAAAACCGATCGAATAATGAATGGGCCTGACCATCGGGATTTGAGCTTGCCTGGAAAAAGATGCAGGCGCGAATTATAAAGAAGAACTCTCTGACCCGGTTCAAAAGCTCGTCTCAAAATATTTTGGTCATGAGTCTTCTTCATTTGTGCTTTGTATGATCGGGCACACTTATATGCATCATTCCGCAGCTCCTCCAATTCATTGAGTTGGAGCTTCCGTTGTGAGCCAGCCTTGGAAAGATTAAAATTTAGTTGCTTGACAGCCCAATACGCACGATGCTCTAATTCAACCGGAAGGTGACATGCCTTTCCGTATACAATGCGATAGGGAGACATGCCAATTGGCGTCTTGAAGGCTGTCTGATATGCCCACAGTGCATCCGTCAATCGCAGAGACCAATCCTTTCTAGTAGGGTTCACAGTCTTTTCCAAAATATGTTTGATCTCGCGATTTGAAATTTCCACTTGACCACTCGTCTGTGGGTGATATGGGGTGGCAACTTTGTGCGTGATACAATATTTCTTCATCAACTACTCAAAGATCTTGTTGCAAAAGTGCTTACCTCCATCACTTATGATTGCTCGAGGCGTACCAAAATGAGCAAAAATAGTTTCTTTCAAGAACTGGACCACAACTCTGTGGTCATTGGTCTTGCACGCAACAGCCTCCACCCACTTGGACAGATAGTCCACAGCAACTAGAATGTATAGGTAGCCAAAGGAGTTTGGGAATGGTCCCATGAAATCAATGCCTCACACATCAAAAATCTCAACAATCAGAATAGAGTTGAGAGGCATCATATTTCTCCTAGAAAGACTCCCTAGCTTTTGGCAACGCTCACAAGATATACAGTAAGTGTGAGAGTCCCGGAACAGGGTAGGCCAATAAAATCCACACTTCAAAATCTTTGCAGCGGTCTTTTTAGCACTAAAATGGCCTCCACATGCATGATCATGACAAAAGGCGATGACATTAGATTGGTCATGCTCAGGAATACACCGTCTAATGATCTGATCAGGACAATACTTGAACAGGTAAGGATCATCCCAGAAAAAGTGTTTTACCATGGCCAAAAATTTTGATTTATCTTGCCTCCCCCAATGCAAGGGCATGTGTCCGGTGACAAGATAGTTCACTATGTCAGCAAACCATGGTGCGGGACTGTGAGCAATGTGCATCAATTGCTCATCAGGAAAGGTCTCAGAAATGGGAGTGGCAGCCTCACTGAATTCCACAATCAATCTAGACAAATGGTCTGCCACCACATTTTTCAAACCTTTCTTATCCCGAATCTCAATGTCGAACTCTTGAAGTAGCAAGATCCATCGGATAAGACGAGATTTAGCATCTTTTTTAGAGAAAAGATACTTCCATGCAGCATGGTCCGAGTAGATAATGACTTTAGATCCTAACAAGTAGGATCTGAACTTGTCTAATGCAAAAACGACTGCAAGCAACTCCTTCTCAGTGGTAGAGTAATTGAGTTGTGCGTAGTTTAGAGTTCGACTTGCATAATAGATAGCATGGAGAAGTTTATCAACACGCTGCCCCAAAACAACTCCAACAGCATAGTCTGATGCGTCACACATAATCTCAAAAGGCACATCCCAGTTAGGTGGCTGAATAATAGGTGTGGACGTCAGAATTTTCTTCAGATCCCCAAATGCTTTCTTACAATCCTCATCAAATAGAAATGGGGCATCTTTTTACAACAACTTGCACAAGGGCCTGGCGATCTTGCTGAAATTCTGGATAAATCGCCTATAGAAACCTGCATGGCCCAGAAAAAGATCGAACCTCTTTCACTGTACGTGGGGGTGGAAGGCTGGAAATCAAATCCACCTTCGCTTTGTCGACCTCAATCCCTCGATGAGATATGATATGCCCCAGTACGATTCCTTGCTTAACCATAAAATGGCACTTCTCCCAATTAAGCACTAGGTTCTTCTCCTTGCACCGTACCAAAACCAAAGAGAGACGGTGCAGGCACTCCTCAAATGTTGAACCGAAGATGGAGAAGTCGTCCATGAAAATCTCCAAGAACCGCTCTACCATGTCAGAGAATATACTGACCATGCACCGCTGAAAAGTGGCGGGTGCATTGCATAACCCAAAGGGCATGCGACGGTAGGCGAAGGTCCCAAAAGGACAGGTAAATATCATCTTCTCCTGATCTTCGGGGTCCACGGGGACCTGGTTATATCCAGAATAACCATCCAAAAAGCAATAATACTCGTGCCCAGCCAAACACTCCACCATCTGATCAATAAATGGAAGTGGAAAGTGATCCTTCCTTGTGGCAATGTTCAGCTTACGGTAGTCTATACACACTCTCCACCCAGACTGCACACGAGTTGGCACCAACTCGTCGTCCTTATTCTTTACTACCGTTAATCCAGCTCGCTTGGGCACGACATGAATGGGTCTCACCCACTTGCTATCAGAGATGGGATAAACGATCATTGCATCTAACAGCTTAATAACCTCTGCTCTCACAACCTCTTGCATAGCAGGGTTGAGCCTTCTTTGCGGCTCCCTCGATGGCTTAGCATCTTCCTCCAAGTGTATCCTGTGCATCACCACCGAGGGGCTGATTCCCTTAATATCCTCAATGGTCCAGCCGATAGCTTCCTTGTGCTATCTTAAAACATCTAATAATTTCTCCTCTTGAGCCTCTCCCAAATCTGAAGCGATTATCACAGGCAAACAGTATGCTGGACCCAGGAACTTATACTTAAGATTATCCGGTAAAGGCTTAAGTTCCTTCTTTTGAGGTTCTGGTGACACCTTCTCCTCCTCCTCCTTGCTTTCTTGAGGATCAGACTCCAAAATGGCATTTACTTCCTCGAGTAACCTATCTAAACCCAAGTCCTCTCCAAAGTGAGCAAAGCATGCCTCCATGGGATCCTCAATGCTTGATTCATCCACAGTATCCTCAAGAATCTCCTCTATCAAGCATACATCTCTCATTTCATCATATTCCAGTGGTTGCCTAGTGATATCAAAAATGTTCAACTCCACTGTCATATTTCCGAAGGAGATCTTCATCACCCCTGTCCTACAATTGATTAGGGCGTTAGCCGTGGCTAAGAATGGTCGCCCTAGAATCACCGGTATTTGAATCCCTACATTCTGAACTGGTTCTGTGTCAAGCACAATAAAATCCACGGGGAAATAGAACTTATCCACTTTTATCAAAACGTCCTCAACTATCCCCCGTGGTCTTTTCACTAACCTGTCAGCCAATTGAAGAGTCGTGGATATGGGCTTCAATTCTCCTAACCCCAACTGCACATAGACTGATTAGGGTAGAAGATTCACACTCGCCCCTAGATCCAAAAGGGCCCTCTCAATATGGCTGACTCCTATTGTGCAAGAGATGGTAGGACACCCCGGGTCCTTATACTTGATGGGTAGCTTGCACTGAAGGATTGAACTGACCTGCTCGGTCAAAAATGCCTTCTTTGGGACATTCGTCCTCCTCTTGATAGTGACCAAGTCCTTTAAAAACTTGGCATATGATGGCACTTGATGGATGGCATCCAAAAATGGGATATTGATATGGACTTGCTTGAATACCTCCAGAATTTCTTCATACTTCCCTCCTTTCTTGGGCGCCTGTAATCTCTCGGGGTAGGGCACTCTAGGTACAAATGACCTAGGAGGGTCTTTCTCAGTAGGTGTGGCTGTAGATGGCTCAGCATCTCTCTTCTCTATGTTGCCACTCCTTTGCCCTCACTGCATAGCAGGGCTCTCTTCCACTCGATTGTCCACTTGTCTTCCAGACCTCAGTGTGACAATCGACTGTACTTGTTCCTCCCCGTGCGTAGGAGTTGATGAACTCTCAACCATAAATTGTCCTTTTGGGTTTTGCACGGGCTGACTGGGGAACTTTCCTTTCTCTCTCTCACCCAAGTGACTTACAATTTGCCCTATTTGACTCTCCAGCTTAGCAATTGCTTGGGTGTTTACCATTGTTGCACTCCTCACATCGCTCATATTTTGGCTAGTCGCTTTCATGAATTCCTTAAGGGTCTCCTCTAGCGACTGTGAAACTGGCGCTGGTGTTTGAGCGGGTGCATGGTAAGCAGGTGAAGGTGCTGGATGGGTAGAACGACCATGATTAGGAATTTGTGGGGCAAATTGACGAGTCTAAAATATTGCGTATTTTAGACCCTTAACTTATATTTGTTATGCTCTTAGTTAGTATTATTTTACTTTATTTTACGTTTTTCTTGTGTTTTGTGTGTTTTTACAGCTTTGTGGAGAAAGTGCAGCATTTCAGGTTGATTTGAAGCTTCTGGAGACATTGCGCTCGATCGCAACAGATATGCGATCGAGCGCACCAGCGCTCGAGAGCAACAGATATGCGATCGAGCGCACCAGCGCTCGAGAGCACCTGCCTTTGAACGAGCGCAAGGTCAACATCCCACATCGAAATAATTGAAGTTCAGTGCATTTGCGATCGATCGCAGCAGACATGCGATCGAGCGCACATGAGATCGTGCGCACAAGACATGCGATCGATCGTACCTGCGATCGATCGCACCACACTGCGATCGAGCGCACACGGGCCTGTATCCCACATCGTTTCTGCAACCTGTTTTACTCCGGGTCTCCCCCTATATAAACACCATTTGGCATCATAATCCAATGTACAATTCCTAAGCCACTTTGGTGTTTACCGGTGGACGTCCGCTAGCATTCTGGTGGATCCCGAAGGCATTGCTACCACGAGGGGAAGCGCCGCCCGGCAGCGAGTGGAATTTCTCCCATGTAAAGTTGTTTATTTATTTCTTTATATTCAGTTGTTTTAGTTTAAATGTTTAGCACTTTTTATTATAGTTTTATTGTTATGAGTGGCTAGACTCTTCAACTAAGGTTGAAGATGAAGCCTCGCCGTTGTTTGGCGTAGTAGTTCAGATTTGCTTGTACAAATCTGACAATTTTTAGTATAAATGTTCTGTCAATTATTTGAGTAAATCTTATAATTGATTGAGTTTAAATTGTCTGTTGGATTTTCTTTGTGTTTCATCTGATGGATACATTGAATGCTTTTCAATTAAATTGGATTCCCTTTGTGATTTGTTAAGAGCGGATACATCGGGTGCTTTTGGTTTAGTTGGGATATTCTTTGTTTTTTGTCTTATAGATGGATTCATTGAATGTTTTGATAGGCTATATTTTTAGAACATGTATGCTTAACTTCGGTGGGGTGGATTCAGAAACCTTAGTGTTTTAATTATTAGTTTTTAAATCAATTTAATTTAGTTTTAATTTCTTTTGCAATATCATTCACAATTCGGAACTAGGTTAAAATAGAGTTAGTTTAGATTAAAAATTATATTTTCACAACACAATTCCCTGTGGATTCGACCTCGCACTTGCACACACTATACTGCAAACGACTCGTGCGCTTGCGAGTAAATTAAAACTCACAACAAGTTTTTGGCGCCGTTGCCGGGGAATTGTTTTGTTTGTGAAAATTTTTTGTCTAAATTGATTTTATTTTTCTACTAGTTAATTTAATTTTAAAAAAAATAATTTTATTTAATTTAATTTTTTTTTTTTAAAATGTGGATGAATCCAGTGCCGGTTTCACAGTCTTTAGAGGACGCCCTTAAGGATTTCATTAAAATGACCGGCCCGTCCCTCAATGCTGCCAACACTTTCAATGTTGAAAGTTGTTCCATCTGTGCTAGTCCCATGCATCTAGCACAGAATTGCCCATCAATGCCGGCTTGTGCCGAGTATCCTATGGAACAAATGAATGCTTTCAATGACTGTTGTTGGCAATCAAATGGATCTTGCTCCGAAACATACAATCCAGGGTGGTGGGACCACTCTAATTTTTCATGGGAGCAGAACCAACCAATGAATCAGGGAGGAGCCCCTTACCATGCTCACAATCAATACACTCCCGAATTTCCTCCACCAATTCCAAATTATGGTCACTCAGCTTATCCAGCACCATCACCCGCTTACCAAGCTCCGATTCAAGCGCCAGTGTCGGTTTCACAGTCATTGGAGGACGCTCTCAATGATTTCATGAAAGCGACTAGCCAATCTATGAGTGAAGTGATGAGTGCAACAATAGAAAACACCCAAGCGATTGCCACACTAGAGAGTCAAATTGATCAAATCGCAAGTTACGTGGGTGAAGGAGAGGAAGGAACGTTCCCCAGTCAAACTGATCCTAACCCAAAGGAACAGTTTGCGGTGAGAAATTCTTCAACTCCAATGCATTGGCAGGAACAAGTGCAATCAACTGTCCCATACTTGTCTGGGAGACAAGTGGACAATCAAGTGGAAGAGAACCCTGCTATGCACCAAGGGCAAGAGAGTGGCAACAATGAGAAGAGAGATGCTGAGCCAGCTATAGCCACTCGTATTATTAAGGATCTCTCGGGGTCGTTTTTATCTAAAGCGCCTTACCCTGAGAGACTACAAGCGCCCAAGAAAGAAGGGAAGTCTGAGGACATTATGGAGGCATGCTTTGCTCAGTTTGAAGAGGATTTGGACTTAGACAAGTTACTTGAGCAAGCAAATACTATTGTGGAGCCTGCTCCTCGGGAGAGTAGTAGGACAGAGGAGACTATGGATGAATCCCGTATTGAGGATCCCTTGGAGGCATGCTTTGCTCACTTTGGAGAGGACTTGGGTTTAGATAAGTTACTCGATGAAGTAAATGTCATTTTGGAGTCTGATCCTCGAGAAAGCAGTGAGACCGAGGAAACCACAACACCTGAACCTCACAAGAAGGAACTTAAGCCTTTACTGGATAATCTTGAGTATAAGTTCCCAGGTCCAGCAGATTCTTTGCCTATAATTATAGCTTTAGATTTGGGTGATGCTCCAGAGGAGAAATTATTGGACATCTTAAGAGAGCATCAGGAAGCTATAGGCTGGACTATTGAGGATGTCAAAGGAATCAACCCCTCGTTGGTGATACACACGATACAGTTGGAGGGGAATGCCAAGCCATCGAGGGAGCCACAAAGAAGGCTCCACCCTACTTTACAAGAGGTTGTGAGGACGAAAGATATTAAGTTGTTAGAGGCAGGGATCATTTATCCCATCTCTGATAGCAAGTGGGTGAGCCAGATTCCAGTCGTGCCCAAACGTGCTGAATTTACGGTAGTAAATAAAGACAACGAGTTGGTTCCAACTCGAGTGCAGTCAAGATGGAAAAAGTGTCTAGACTACCGTAAATTGAATGCTGCCACTAGGCCTGATCATTTTCCATTCCCATTTATTGATCAGATGGTGGAGAGCTTAGTTGGGCCTGTTTACTAATGTTGGGTCTGGCTGAAGACGTTAAACTTAGCGCTCATGGGAGGCACCCCACAGCTTATCTTTTCTTTTGTTTATTTATTATTTCGCATATTTATGATTAACGTTTTTTTCCAATATTTTTTGTTTTCCAGTTTTTATTTTTCAGGGACAAAGCGTACTTCAGTTCAAGTTTGGGGGTATGCTATGAGCCATACCAGTCCAGATAGTTCTCCATATCTCAGGTCAGCTCTTTCCATATTAGTCACACATTGGGGTCAATGTGTAATTTAAGTTTGGGGGTATGGGAGACACATCACACACTTTGTCCTAATTTGTTGTCTTTTCGTCATAGAGATAAATGCATGCTCATGTTATCGTGAAATTTTGGTTGATCTAAACATTTTCTGTGATGTGATGTCATTGGTGAGCTTAACATTTTGAACACATGATCTGGTGATAAATTTTTAAAATTTAGTTACTTACTTTAGGCATTTTGAGAATTCACATGTTTGATCTGATCTAGCACGAGCACATTAGCACAAATTATGTGAGGTATGACACGTGATTTTAATGTGTATTTTTCCTTATCTTAACTGAAACTGGATGACTTGTTGGATGAACTCTTGGGCATAGGAAAATAAAAAAAAAAAAAAAAAAAAAATTATCAATAAACTTTTCGCTGAGTAACTGGACCTCTTGCCTCAGTAAGCAGTGAGTGTTCACGTCAAAAGGTGAAATTTTGCTTGGTAATATTAAGGTCGGTTTAATTTCGTAGCCTTTTTGACTCGAGTTAGTAAGTCCTCAGAGGTGTCTTTACACCTAATGCCCTAAAACCATCTGGTTTGGGAGTCATTGACTTAACACTCGCTACATGGGTCAATTAGAAAGCTTAAGAGAACTAAACATAGCCGTGCCTTATTATTAAAAAAAAATAAAAAATAAAAAAAAATACTATGCCTTTGTCGTTCATTTTTGATGGGAAATTCGGTGAATCTTGAGACATGGAGACCTTACACATTAGAGTTACTTGGAAGCTTCATTTTTATGTACTAATTCACCTTACACTGATTCAAGCTTGTGATGCCTTAGCCTGCCTTTTGTAAGTAATTAGATTTTAACATTTCTATTCATTGCGAAGATGGGTTTACCTTTTTAAGCTTGCTTATGAATGAATATCATGATGATGTGTGCTCCTTAAATTTTTGGATACCATGAGTGATGACTTTATCTTTATGTTCTTTGTTTTTCATTGAGTCTTTTATTTTGTTTTGCTAAGGGACTAGCAAAATATAAGTTTGGGGGTATTTGATGAGTCTAAAATATTGCGTATTTTAGACCCTTAACTTATATTTGTTATGCTCTTAGTTAGTATTATTTTACTTTATTTTACGTTTTTCTTGTGTTTTGTGTGTTTTTACAGCTTTGTGGAGAAAGTGCAGCATTTCAGGTTGATTTGAAGCTTCTGGAGACATTGCGCTCGATCGCAACAGATATGCGATCGAGCGCACCAGCGCTCGAGCGCACCTGCCTTTGAACGAGCGCAAGGTCAACATCCCACATCGAAATAATTGAAGTTCAGTGCATTTGCGATCGATCGCAGCAGACATGCGATCGAGCGCACATGAGATCGTGCGCACAAGACATGCGATCGATCGTACCTGCGATCGATCGCACCACACTGCGATCGAGCGCACACGGGCCTGTATCCCACATCGTTTCTGCAACCTGTTTTACTCCGGGTCTCCCCCTATATAAACACCATTTGGCATCATAATCCAATGTACAATTCCTAAGCCACTTTGGTGTTTACCGGTGGACGTCCGCTAGCATTCTGGTGGATCCCGAAGGCATTGCTACCACGAGGGGAAGCGCCGCCCGGCAGCGAGTGGAATTTCTCCCATGTAAAGTTGTTTATTTATTTCTTTATATTCAGTTGTTTTAGTTTAAATGTTTAGCACTTTTTATTATAGTTTTATTGTTATGAGTGGCTAGACTCTTCAACTAAGGTTGAAGATGAAGCCCCGCCGTTGTTTGGCGTAGTAGTTCAGATTTGCTTGTACAAATCTGACAATTTTTAGTATAAATGTTCTGTCAATTATTTGAGTAAATCTTATAATTGATTGAGTTTAAATTGTCTGTTGGATTTTCTTTGTGTTTCATCTGATGGATACATTGAATGCTTTTCAATTAAATTGGATTCCCTTTGTGATTTGTTAAGAGCGGATACATCGGGTGCTTTTGGTTTAGTTGGGATATTCTTTGTTTTTTGTCTTATAGATGGATTCATTGAATGTTTTGATAGGCTATATTTTTAGAACATGTATGCTTAACTTCGGTGGGGTGGATTCGGAAACCTTAGTGTTTTAATTATTAGTTTTTAAATCAATTTAATTTAGTTTTAATTTCTTTTGCAATATCATTCACAATTCGGAACTAGGTTAAAATAGAGTTAGTTTAGATTAAAAATTATATTTTCACAACACAATTCCCTGTGGATTCGACCTCGCACTTGCACACACTATACTGCAAACGACTCGTGCGCTTGCGAGTAAATTAAAACTCACAACACAAATCCGAGAGGATATTGATTTTGAGCATGATGAGAGGATCCTCCCTGATTCATTGGTTGGTTCTGCCTCCATGAAAAATTTGGGTGGTTCCGTCACCCTGGATTGTACGTCTCTGAGTACGATCCATTTGACTGCCTTCGAAAGTCATTAAAAGCATTTACTTGTTCCATAGGATACTCGGCACAAGCCGGCATTGATGAGCAATTCTATGCTAGATGCATGGGACTAGCACAGATGGAACAGCTTTCAACATTGAATGTGTTGGCAGCATTGATGGATTGGCTCACAGTGAGAGCGTCAATCTTCTTGGTGAGGGCATCTAACTTTATCCTCAAATCAGCGTCCTCTCTGACCTCATAGATGCCTCCCCTCTTAGGAGCACGAATGGACTTATCTCGACAGCTTGAAAAATCCCACTGCTGTGAGTTGTCGGACAACTTGTCCAACGCCATATATGCTTCGTCTCCTGTCAGACTCAAGAATGCCCCCCCATTCATAGACTCGATCATACTACGGTTGGGTTGAGTCAACCCTTGGTAGAAGAATTGAACGAGTCTCCACTTCTCATATCCATGTGGAGGGCATCTGATCAGTAACTCTTTAAAGCGCTCCCAACTTTCAGAGAACTTCTCATCCTCGTCCTGAGTGAAAGAGCTAATCTCCTTTCGGCACTCATTCACTCTAGACATTGGGAAAAACTTATGATAAAATTTGCTAAGCAGGTTTTCCCAAGATGTAATAGACCTGGACGTGTTGGAGTCCAACCACGCCCTAGCTCTATCGTGAAGAGAGAAAGGGAAAAGTCGAAGATGGACTGACTCCTCAGAGAAGTTCTGGAATTTGAATGTAGCACAAATGTCTTTGAACTTCTTCACATGACTATAAGGATTTTCAAGATCTAAGCCATTGAATGAGGGTAGGAGTTGGATAACATGTGGCTTCAAATCAAAGTGTGTGGCATTGGTTGGTGGCAACACTATGCAGGAAGATGAGTTAGTCGCAACGGGTGCGAACAAATCCCTAAGGGATGTAGTGGAGTCCACGTTCCAAGCTCTAGGTTGCTCTACATGTTCAGGATGAAAAGTTTTCTCCCATCTCAACAGTCTCTCTCTCAACTAGTGCTCTTTTCTGCCTCCTAAGAGTTCTTTCTAAGTCGGGATCTAAATGTGTCAAATCTAAGTTCAAGGATCTCCGACCAAGCATACACTAACAGAAAAATAATGAGATACTAACCAGCAGAAGCAACAGAATAAAGCAAACACAAAAATTTTATTTTTATTTTTATTTTTTTATTTTTTTAATTAAATTAACTAGTAGAAAAATAAAATCAATTCAGACAAAAAATTTTCACAAACCAAACAATTCCCCGGCAACAGTGCCAAAAACTTGTTGTGAGTTTTAAATTACTCGCAAGCGCACGAATCATTTGCAGTATAGTGTTGTGCAAGTGCGAGGTCGAATCCACAGGGAATTGCGTTGTGAAAGTATAATTTTTAATCTAAACTAACTCTATTTTAACCTAGTTCCGAATTTTAAATGATATTTGCAAAATAAATTAAAACTAAATTAAATTGATTTAAAAACTAATAAAAAGCACTAAGGTTTCCGAATCCACCCCACCGAAGTTAAGCATACATGTTCTAAAAATATAGCCTATCAAAACATTCAATGAATCCAACTATAAGACAAAAAACAAAGAATATCCCAACTAAACCAAAAGCACCCGATGTATCCGCTCTTAACAAATCACAAAGGGAACCCAATTTAATCGAAAAGCATTCAATGTATCCATCAGATGAAACACAAAGAAAATCCAACAGACAATTTAAACTCAATCAATTATAAGATTAACTCAAATAATTGACAGAACATTTATACTAAAAATTGTCAGATTTGTACAAGCAAATCTGAACTACTACGCCAAACAACGGCGGGGCTTCATCTTCAACCTTAGCTGAAGAGTCTAGCCACTCATAACTATAAAACTATAATAACAAGTGCTAAACATTTAAACTAAAACAACTGAATATAAAGAAATAAATAAACAACTTTACATGGGAGAAATTCCACTCGCTGATGGGCGGCGCTTCCTCTCGTGGTAGCAATGCCTTTGGGATCCACCAGAATGTTGGCAGACGTCCACCGGTAAACACCAAAGTGGCTCAGGAATTGTACACTGAATGATGAAGTCAGGTGGTGTTTATATAGGGGAAGACCCGGACTAATGTGGCTTGTAAAAACGATGTGGGATACTGGCCCGAGTGCGCTCGATCGCAGTATGTTGCGATCGATCGCGTGTCTGGTGCGCTCGATCGCAGGTGCGCTCGATCGCGTGTCTGGTGCGCTCGATCGCGCTGGTGCGATGCACTGCAAACATTTCGATGTGGGATTGATGACCTTGCGCTCGATCATAGGCAGGTGCGCTCGAGCGCAGGTGCGCTCGATCGCATATCTCGTGCGATTGATCGCAATGTCTCCAGAAGCTTCACATCTCTCTTGAAATGCTTCATTTTCTCCACAAAACCTGTAAAAATACACAAAATACAAGAAAAACGTAAAATAAAGTAAAATACTACTAACTAAGAGCATAACAAATGTAAGTTAAGGGTCTAAAATATGCAATATTTAAGACTCATCAGATATAGTGGATACAATCAAAGCGCTATAGCACCTGAGGATCAAGAAAAGACTACATTCACATGTCCTTTCGGTACATTTGCTTATAGAAGAATGCCATTCGGTTTATACAACGCACCAGCCACTTTTCAAAGATGTATGATGAGCATTTTTTTCGATATGGTAGAGAAATATATGGAGGTATTCATGGATGATTTTAGTGTCTTTGGATCTACTTTTGATGAGTGCCTAAATCATTTGGAAAATGTCCTAAGGAGATGTGAAGAAACTAATTTAGTACTGAATTGGGAGAAATGTCACTTCATGGTTCAACAAGGTATTGTGTTGGGTCACTCCATCTCAGACAAAGGTATTGAGGTAGACAAGGCTAAGGTTGACATCATTTCAAAGCTACCTCCCCCTCTCACGGTCAAGGGCATTAGAAGTTTCCTTGGACATGCGGGATTTTATAGAAGATTCATAAAGGACTTCTCCAAAATCTCGAGACCCCTTTGTGCACTATTGACTAAAGATGCCAAGTTCGAATGGAGTGAAGAATATATGCAAGCTTTCAACACCTTGAAGAACGTTCTCACCTCGGCCCCAATAATGATGGCACCAGATTGGAATCTACCTTTCGAATTAATGTGTGATGCCAATGACTTCGCCTTGGGAGCTGTCTTAGGCCAAAGAAACAATAAGGTACCTCATGCTATTTACTATGCTTCTAAAACACTAAATGATGCTCAGCTCAACTATTCTACTACTGAAAAAGAATTGTTAGCTGTTGTTTTTGCTTTAGAGAAGTTTAGATCGTATCTTATTGGTTCTAAAGTTATTGTATTCACTGACCATGCTGCTTTGAGATATTTGTTTTCTAAGAAAGATGCAAAGCCTAGGCTAATCAGATGGATACTCTTACTCCAAGAATTTGACTTAGAGATCAAGGACAAGAAGGGCAGTGAGAATGTAGTTGCGGATCATTTGTCAAGACTCCCAAATGAAAGTGATGATAAAAAGTTTCCCTTAAATGAGAACTTTCCCGATGAACAACTATTTGCACTTGAGGTAAAACTTCCATGGTATGCTGATATACTTAATTATCTAACTGTTAAAATTTTTCCCCCAGGTATGACCACTCAAGAAAAGAAACGGCTAATATCTCTATCAAGACACTACATTTGGGATGACCCATACCTTTTCAAGGTCTGCCCTGATCAAATCGTCAGAAGATGTGTCCCAGAAGAGGAACATTCGAGCTTGTTGCAACATTGCCATCAGTTTGGTTGTGGAGGTCATTTTGGAGCAAAACAAACAGCTCTTAAGGTATTCCAATCTGGTTTCTATTGGCCAAAGTTATTTAAAGATGCTTTCTCCTTTTGCAGCTCATGTGATAGATGCCAGCGGACAGGTAACATCTCTTCCCGAAATCAAATGCCCTTACAAAATATTCATATAGTAGAACTCTTTGATGTATGGGGCATTGATTTAATGGGATATTTTCCTAATTCATTTGGCTATTTATATATTCTTGTGGGTGTGGATTATGTGTCTAAATGGGTCGAGGCTGTCCCCTCAAGGACTAATGATCACAAAGTGGTTATCAAGTTTCTGCAGGCTAACATTTTTACTAGGTTTGGAACTCCAAGAGCGATCATCAGTGATGGGGGCAGCCACTTCCATCATCGTTCTTTCTCCGCACTACTCCTAAAATATGGGATTACTCATAGAGTTGGCACTCCTTATCATCCTCAAACCAGTGGCCAAGTAGAAATAAGCAACCGAGAAATCAAGGGAATCCTAGAACGGACAGTAAAGCCGAATCGGAAGGATTGGTCTCTACGCTTAAACGACGCCCTATGGGCATATAGGACAGCTTATAAGACTCCAATTGGCATGTCTCCCTACCGCCTCGTCTTTGGAAAATCATGCCACCTCCCGGTGGAATTAGAACATCGAGCATATTAGGCCATTAAGCAGTTCAACTTTGACATGAAGCAAGCGGGTGAGAAAAGGAAACTGCATCTAAATGAGCTTGAAGAATTGAGATATGAGGCCTATGAGAATGCAAAGTTATACAAGGAACGGACAAAAGCTTATCATGACAAACAACTAGTCCGGAAAGAGTTCCATGTAGGACAAGAGGTGCTGCTATATGACTCACGATTAAGGCTGTTCCCAGGCAAGCTAAAATCCAGATGGTATGGTCCGTACATGGTCACCAAGGTCTTCCCTCATGGGGCATTAGAAGTCTGTGGTCCCACAGGAAATCAACCTTTTACAATCAATGGACACAGAGCCAAGCCATACCTTGACACTAAATTTCATCCAAGAAATGAAGACTTGGCACTTGAATCAGTACATAATACAGCTGCAACACAAGCACTAGAGCTCTAAGGGGTGGACTCTACGTGCCTCCCTCCAAACAACTAGCACGGTAGCAAGAGAGTGCTTGAGCAAAGTAAAAATTTGATCATCTATTAAGCTCAAGCACCTCTGGTAAGGTTAGTGGTACTGAAGCCACTAACAACTGGTAAGGTTGTGTTGTTTCAATTAGTCATTCTTTTTGCTAAGGTAAGTTTTTAATTATACTTATATGCCACACTTGCGATCGATCGCACCCTTCAGTGCGATCGAGCACAAGAGTGCGATCGAACGTGTCCTAAAACATGATCGAGCGCACTCGAGGCAGAGACATTTATAAAATTGAACTCACTCACTCACTCACTCACTTCCCTCACTCACTTCACTCGCCCCCTGCACATTTGCTCTCACTCTCACGCGCACACAACACCCCTACCCACATCACCCTACCTCACACCCAACCACCACAACACCTCATCATCACCTTACCCTCACCACCGTCCTCCACCAGCACCACCGTCAACCCTCCTCCCTATTCATATTCCATCAAACATTGCACAAGGTATTGTACACATACACAAATTTTAAATAGAAACTGTGAATTCATTTTACATATACATTACTGTGTGTTTGTTTGTATAGTTGTTTGGTTGCAGGAGGGGTAGGAACGAGTTCCACATTGAAAAACTATAGCTTGCCTGTTTGGTGCACATAAGCTGTTCGACGTAAATCTTGACCGGGTGCGATCGAGTGCAAGGTAGTTGCGATCGAGCGCATAGACAGTGTGCGATCGAGCGCACACCACTGAGATCGATCGCAAATCAACCAGAAGCCAAGCACCAGCATGTCTCGACCGTCTGTTTCCACGTCTGGCGCCTCTAGCAGTCGTGCCTCCTCATCTTGGCCCAGCATCAAGCAACAGGAGTTGTTGTTTGAGACCGCTTTCGCCATCGACGACATATTCTGGCACATGGATGCCACACAATGGGCCATCCAAGCACTCCGACTCCAAGGGTTGAAGAGGCTGTTTAAGCCGGTGTGCTCCACTGCCTACTCCCAGCTCGTAGTAAAGTTTTATGAGCATCTATCTTTCGACTGCAGTAGACCGGAGGTCCTCATCTCTTCAGTTAGGGGCATACCCATCCAGGTGACCAGTACCGATATCGCCACTGCTCTTCATTGCACGGATGAGTCCCCTCCTGAGGGCACTGATATCGAGGAGCAGCCAGAGTCCTTTGCCCTGGCCGAGATCATCATGGATATGTGCGCTGGCCAGTATGCCGACAGGCATAACAATGCGGCCGGTCGATCCAAGCTGCCCCCCAGACTATGGCTCATCGATAAGATCCTCCAGTGTAATGTGTGTCCGTTGGGGCATAAGACACAGCAGCGAGACCAATTTCTTCAGATATTATACGCCTTCCATAGAGGCCACTGGTACTCCATCCCGTCTGTCATTTGGAGCCAGCTGCACAAGTTCTGAGATCACGTACATGGCCGTCAGACTACCATGGCCAATGCTTGGGGACTCCCTTTCCCGTTCCTACTCACCTCCATCCTCAAGAAGAAGGGGATTAAGGGGACCCATAGTGACGGGCCAGTACGAGAGCATCCTATCTTTGGACGGGCTCAGTGGACACAGAGCATATCACACATGCCACGAGGTCCCCCAGTCCTTACTCCAGCAACTGAGCGAGTAGAGAAGGATCACATGGAGATCGAGGCCCCTGTCATGAGCCCGGTACGGGAGGAGGACCATTCGGATATGGGACCCACCGAGTCACAGCACTTCTTAGCTGAGCTATCCTCCTTCCGAGGCGAGGTCGCTGCCGCCACCACTCTTGTACATCAGTGCATCGACAGTTTGGAGGCACGATTTACACGCCAGGAGGCCATACTGCAGGCCATACTTGATCATCTACCTCCAGCACCCGGTACCTCTCCGACTGCACCACCTGATGATCAGCAGTGAGAGAGTATCACGTTTGGCTGAAGACGAAAAATTTAGTGCTCATGGGAGGCACCCCACTGCATATCCTTTTTATAGTTATTAGTATTTTACTTGTTTATTATTTTGTTATTAGTACTTGTTTTCCATTTTATGTTTACTTTTCTGTTTCTAGGACAGTATTAGTGCATCGAGTTGAAGTTTAGGGGCATGCTACAAGCCATGCCAGCCATATAGCTCTCCATCTTCCAGGTCAGATCTTTCCATGCTATTTACACATTGGGGACAATGTGCATTTTAAGTTTGGGGGTATGGGGACACATTCACACACTACACTATGTCCTACATTTTTAGTTCTGTTGTTATTTTCATAGATAAATGCATGTTCATTCTGTCCAATAAACTTTTTTTTTGTGATCTAAACAAAATGTTATGATTCAACTTCATCAGTGAGCTTAACACTTTGAACATATAGGCCAATAAACAAGTTTTGAACCTAGATCACTACCCTTTTGGCATTTAAGAATTCACAAGTTTAACTTGAACTATCACGAGCACATTAGCACATAGCTATGTGGGGTATGACATGATATTTGGATTGGTATGTTTCTTTTGCTTGACTGTGAACTAGATGACCTATTAGATTGACATTTTGGCATATAAAAATAGAAAAGATTGATTCGTGCTCAAAAAGAAAAAAATGCTCCTAATGATCAATAAAAACAAATCTTTCGTTGAGTAACTGGCCCTCTTGCCTCAGTAAGCATTGAGTGTCACGTCAAAAGGTGGAAAATCTTAAGTGATCATTAAAAAGGAATTTTTCGCTGAGTAACTGGCCCTCTTGCCTCAGTAAGCATTGAGTGTCACGTCAAAAGGTGGAAAATTCTAAATGGTAGCATAAAAATCAGTTAGTTTCGTAGCCTTGTTGACTCGAGCCAGTAAGTCCTTAGGGGTGTCTTTACACCTAATGCCCTAAAACCATCTGGTTTGGGAGTCATTGGCCAAACGCTCGTTACACGAGTCATCAAGAAAGCTTAAGGGAACTAACTTGGCAAAAATCTCGCAAATAAAAGTCTATGCCATATTTGTTGACTCTAATAGGAAGTTTGGTGAATCTTGAGTCATCGAAACACTACCCATTTGAATTTCTTGGAAACTCAATCTTTTATGTGCTAATCACCACACACCGAAGTCAAACTTGTGATATCTTAGAATACCTAGTGAATATGATTTACGTTCAAAACTCTTATTCATTGCAGATATATGTTTACACTTGTTAAGTTTGCTCATGAATGCGCATCATTGTTTTGTGTAAAATCTAGATTTTTTATTGACACTATGAACATTGGATTTATCTATATTTCTGTTTTAGTTTTTAATTTAGTATTGCTAAGGGGCTAGCAATATGTAAGTTTGGGGGTGTGATAGACGCTTAAATATACATATTTAAGCCCCTTTATTTACACTTGTTAGATCCTTTATTATGTTAATTTGGTATCTTTTACTCCATTTGTGTGTTTTACATGTCTTTTATAGGGTCTTGGAGAAAAAGAAGCAGTTTTGGCACTTTAAGGAAGAAATCTAGAAGCCCTGGAGCACTTTCTGGACAAAGTGCAATCGAGCTCACATGCAATGCGATCGAGCGCACATACGATCATGCGCACACTTGTAGGATCGAGCGCACATTGCGATCGAGCGCAAGGACACATGCGATCGAGTGCACATATACGGGCGTGAACAGTAAACTGCAGAACCTTATTTTGGAAAGTACAAGATTTTCGTTTTAGGAAGGTTTAGGATTGTCGTTTTAGGAAAGTTTAGGACTCATGGGTCTATTAGGGCTTCTCAAAGACCTATAAATACACTTGTAACTCACACACAAAAGGAGACCTTAGATAGAAAACACTTTTCTCTTTTCTTTTACTTGGAGTGAAGAGCTTGGGAGAGAATTGACGCCTCTTCTCTCGGGTTTATTCTTCTCCCTTATGTTTTGTTTAATTATGTTTACTTTAGTTAGTATGTGTAACTAACTCTCTTATAGGGCTCGATTGAAGCCCTAGTTATGCATTCCCATATTTTTATTCATTAATTAAATCTTTGCATAGCTTATTATGTTACTTAACTTGATTAATACCTGTGCTTATTTAAATTCCTCATATGTATGTGTAAGGCCAACGTATGCATGTGGTATGGATGGGTTAGTTAGATCAATTTGGATGACCGAGTCCTGGGTCTAACATCAGTAACAAGGGACCATCTTATCCAGATACCCGGGTTAATCAACATGGGAAACCGGGAGTAGATACCGTGCCCTAGGTCTCATGTGGTTGTCAATTTCCACAGTACCTATGTTTTCTTAAGGAACAACTCAAGCAGATACCATGCTAAATCCCTTAAGGAAGAAAAGAGTTAGAGTAGATACCATGCCTAACTCGTTGCTTAGGGAAATCAATAGCTTAAGGAGTAGATACCATGCCCTTAGGTTGGCAACCAGTAGGTACACATAATAAGGCTAGAGCACTGATACCTTATACAAAATCAGGAATGTATGACTAGTGGTGGATATCAAAGCCCTATGTCTTTATTATTATCGAATCACCCTTTAGTTTATTATTTCTATCTTTTTTACATTGCAAATATAATTCTAAATCGAACTTCGCTATGTGTGCTACAACTATGGTGAGCTAGGTCACTTCGCTCGTGATTGCACTTAGCCGAAGAAGGTATTACCCTACTTTATTTCTTTGGTTAATGCTTAAATTTCTAGCTATGTGTTGTTTACTAAATCTCATCCTTTGTGGATTGTAGACTCAGGAGGGGCATGTTGCGTAGTTGGAGAATAGGGGGCATTATGAGGTACCATCAAATTTGACAAAGTGCACGTTGGATATATGTGAGGAGGTACTTAAGAGTTGAAGACAAGGTTTTTGACACCTATCAGCTAATATTTACTGGTGGTTAAACCTGAGTCCTACTAACGTCCTATATGTACTTTAATTTGACGGAGTTGGTTTTGTTGTTTAGTCCTTCTAGTTCTAGTTTTAATGTTATCTACTTTCATGTTGGGTCGATATATTGTTAGAAGCGGATTTCTTTATTGAGTTGATGTATTAAATGGTTCTAAAACACTTTGATTTGGTTTGTGTTTTGTAACAAAATTAGAATTATGGTTGTTTTTTTTATTGCATCTTTTTTTCAGTGTAAATTATTGATGTGAAACTATTTGGCAACCCAGACTAGATCACATTGGGTTTAAAATATTTAAATGTTTTGACTAGTGATCGCATGTTAGGCTCACTCACTAGTTTTATTATTGCTTACATGTGAACTTTGTTTAGCTGATAAAACAACTAAGAACCATTTGATATAGAACTTAGAACTAAGATCTCATTGTAGTAATTCATTTGGATTTTTAAGAATTTAAGAAAAGAGTTGTTCGTTCCTTAAAAATTTTGCAACAAAACATTTTTGCAGAGAGATATAGGATAGGACACTATTATAATTGGTTAATTTATTAGTGCAGACTATCTCTCATGTGATGCCTTGTTAATTATTGCTTATGTGCTTAACCACATAACCTTTATATATATTTAATTAACTTTGAATGGGGCTGATACCTGCTCCAAATCTATTGATGACCTTTGAGGTCCATTGCTTTTGTTCATGGCTATTCTCATAAGTTTGGGAATTTAGGGTCAAAACATCGAAGAGTGTCTTTAGTAGATACTAGGAACATTCCAAAGGAATGTGTTTATTGATATATAAGCAACTAGAAGTTGATAGAAGCAATATCCTACAAATCAGTTTTTTCTTAGATAGGGTTAGATCGATAAAATTTCTTGAGGTGAAAGATCCTAATCATGTTACCACATCTAATCAATAAGATGAGGTTAACAAGGTCATTCCTAAACCTTATCAACCTGGTAGGGGAGATACATTGATTGGTGATGGTTCTTTACCTCTATAATCATAGTTGCGTGGTAGTAACTGGAAAAAAAAGGTTATTTGTCTTTGATGTGAGCTTAAGAGATAAGTTTTGAGATCTCTCTATAAAATAAAATGTATTAAAAACAATGGAGAAGATATTGGAGTTTAGAGAAAACTAACCTTATATGGGACTTGGTCAAACTCTTAGCTATTTCAGAGTAAATGAGAACAAGTGAGTTCTCAAGATCACTCGCAAAGAGATAGGCACATGAGTTTATTGAGAGGTAGAAGGCATGTTTAGTGGCAAAATACTATATCCTACAAGAGGGTGTAGCTTGTAAGGATTACCTTCATTCACCCCATTATAGTTATCATCACAAGTCTGAGCTTATGAAAGCACCGGATGGATATTAAGTTTGCATTTCTTAATGGAGAACTAGATGACTAAATCTATATTAAAATACTCATAGTTTTTGTATTAGAAGGCCAAGCAAAGTATGCAAGATCCAATGTTTCGTATATAGCCTGATGTATTCATCTAGACAGTGATATTTAAGATTTCACCAAAGTATGAAAACTTATGAGTTTGCATGATCGATGAGAATCAATGTATGTATATAAAAGGTTCAAGGATAAATTTGAAAATTTATCATTCTATATTGATGATTTATTAACTAGAAAGATAAAGAGGTTGTCACCATTTAAGAATGGTTGTTCGTTCAATTTTAAAATGAAGGATTTTGGAAAAAGCTAATTATGTATTTGATTTGAAGATCTATAGAGATCATTCATGGAATCTCTTAGCTCTATCACAAGAGCTTTACACTAAGAAGTTTCTTAAAAAGTCCAGTCTACATAATAGTAATCCCGTAGACACATTACATCTAAAGACGAATGCCTAAACCTTAAATTATGTCTGAAACTCCATAAAAAGAAAAAAAGAAAAAGGAGCTTCTTACTTCAGTACTAGTGAAAGCCTATTGTATGATAGAGATACACTATGTTTGATATTTGCTAAGCATTGGAGCTAGCAAATAGTTGTGAATAAGAAGAAGCATTAGATAATAGTCAATAGGGATCCACATATACCTGAGAGCACTGTAAATAACTAGCCATGGAGGCTGAGATCATAGCATAATCTGCTACAATGAAAAAGGTAGTATAGCTTAAGAGGTTCTTTGAAAACCTGAGAGTTTTCGCTAATGTCTTGGAATTAGTAATGGTCAACTTTGATAGTTAAGTTGATATTTCTTACATATAGGATCCTTAATATCTTGGTGGGACCAAATATTAATTATAAGAATAACTTACATTGGAGACAGTGTGGATGAAAAGAAAGTGGTCCAATAGTACAGGTTTGCGAATTAGATAACTGAGTTAAATTTATCCTTAGAGGTATTTTAGACATGTTGGATGTCTTATACATGTTGACACTAGCACAAATACACACACATATGAAAGTATATCACTAAGAAAAGGTTGGCTCTCTCATAGGAACGATCGCCTCAGGTACTAAGATAGTGAGCTGAGATGAGATTTGGTATATTATTTTGATGCTAATGAAAGTAAGACAAGTATATAATGAATGTGATGAATTCATTAATAGTGTGCCTTATTAAAAGTCGCCTTGACTAGAGTCAAGATGAGGTCTTAAGCCAAAGCTTAAAAACTTAGACTAATTATGATCATCCCACGATCATAGAAACCTAGATGGAAGCCAGATGCGAGTACTTATTCAGACATTCAAAGGAGTGAGCTAATAAAGAACTCTAGCTAGGCACAAGAGAGCATAAAGATGTAGATTGTGACTAGACTAATAACCGTATAGTGGTATGCAATTTAAAAGGATATACGCTCTTATCAAGAAAGAGTAAACCACTATAGCATGTATTTTATACTATATGTGCTTAGTATGACCTTAAAGGGAAGTGAGTGAGTGACAATCCCTGTGTCCTCACTGTGTGAGACCTAGAGGCTTATGTAAATTAAAAGCCTCAGCTAGTGCCTTATGTGACTTTCGACTATGTTCTTAAAGGGACAGGTTTATGAAAGTAGTTAGTCTGAAACAAAGAGACATGAGTGCAGAAGGAACACTGATTTGTTTACATCCACCACATGTATTCACAGGTCGACAAATTATGTTGCTTTGTTGAAGCTTGGACATAATTGTGGATACATAGTTAGGAAATTAAAGTCTAGCATAGCCTTTGAGGGATTAGATATGCTAAGATTGATGTAATAAATAAGTCTGGGCTATAATGAGACATTTTTCTAATTTGATTATTGTTGTTTATTTAGGGTTGAAGCTGATGTTTATCCCTAACAGGTGCATAGTATTGAACTCCCAAGTGCTGGTATACTCACAGGTCACATGACCCATTTGCCAGTATGAAGTTTTCTAAAGGAAATTTAATGTTGAGGTTCTTTCTAAATTTAACTATTGGGTGATGTCAAGCCCATCGTGTGTGAGTAGGAGATATAGAAAATCTGGGCCGAGTTAGGCACCCATGATGGGCAAATAGACCCGCCCATTTAGCTTTGAACTAAGAGACATGGATGAAACCATGTAACGAAACCAAGCAACTCTTGGTTAATTTCAACTACACATAACTACCATCTCCCTAGCATGAAAGAAAAGGTTACTGAAAAATTCATTCTAGAGAGAATGAGACTTTAGAGAGAGAAAGTCCATCTTCTATTTCTTAGAGAGAAATAAAGGTTTTTGGGTTATGATAAGAACATTAATTACGCCCAAAGACTAACGCGGTAGTTGTAGCACAGCTTTGGGGTGTTGATTCCATAGGGAAACAATGTTAACTATAAGAGAAGATGTAACCTAAACACGAACAATAAGATCGAGTGAGAATATATGATAATGAAGTAATTGAGAGCAGAATATGTAATAAGTTGTGATTAATAATAATAAAGTAACAACAAGGTTCCGAGAGTCCTTCCTAGGCTCGTTTCCTTTATTCCAATCTTAATTCAGTTGTCTTTATCTCGATTGTAAGTTTCACATCCCAAACAAGCAATCGGTGGATATTCAATTAAAGCTCATATACAAACCCTGATGTAATTGATATGACTTACTCTTCTTTATTTGTTAAACACATATGGCCTAAACTATAGAGTTATCAAGAAACGACAATGTATCTTTAACGACAATATTGCAGCAATGGACAACCCTAGAGAATAAGCTTACTGGACTCAATTATATCCAAACAACCTTGACATGAGAAAAGCATAACTAAACTTATATCAAAGAGAAAGATACAATCACCGGATTGAAAAGAAATCTTCTAATTAGATTAAAGAATAAGTCATAACAATATTTGACAATAAATCCCCATTACAACTGAACTAATAAAGGAATTAAAGAACAATAAAACCTAGGGATTCATCCCTTCGCCTTGCTTGGAGATTAGTTCGCTATGGAACTCATGGCTGAACACTTTGATGGAGGAGAATGAGCTGCTTCTTGGAGTTCCCAGATCTTGATTGATTTTATGAATGATCTTTCTTCAACCCTAAGTGATCTATTTATAGTACAAGGGTTCAAGGGTATTTATGGGCTCAAAATTGTCACTTAGAAGTCCTAATTAGGTCAGGAGACCTTGTGCGTGCTCCACCTCTCTCTTCTGGGCGCCTCGACACTCACTTTGGTCCGAGAGTGTGCTTTGCTGGAGGGTGTGGCGCTACCCTATCCACGCCGCGGTGCTAGGAGTGCAAGAGATGCGGTTCTGGCTGGTGCAGTGCTGGTCATTGGGCGGTGCACCTCTCACTCTTGGTTTTTCTTCTCAAGGCTGGAGGGTGCGCCTCTCCTTAGTGGGCGGTGCACCTCTCACTAAAGCTTCTTCTTCTCAAGGCTGGATGGTGCACCTCTCCTTAGTGGGCGGTGCACCTCTCACTGAAGCTTCTTTCTTCTCAAGGCTGGAGGGTGCACCTCTCCTTAGTGGGCGATGCAACTCTCACTGAAGCTTCTTTTTTGCTCTTTTGGTTTGGTTCTCTTCATTTTATCCTCCGAAACCATTCCTTCACCTCAATATGCAAGGAATCTTAGTGCTTCAAGCAACGATATCTTTTCCTCTTCTTTTGAACTTAAAGTACCTGAAAATACACCGAAATAAGTCAATGATCCAAGAATATCACTTTAGAGTTATTAACATATAAAAATGCAATTAAGACCGAGATCAACCCTAAAATGCTAACAATTAAGCACTGTTGAGATGCATTTTATGGCTCTCATCACAACCCCCAACTAGCTTATTGCTAGTCCCTAGCAATTCAAGCGAAAACGAGAAATGAATTCTATGGTAGGAATCAAAACAAGGTAAAGCAATGCTAGTGTTAAACAAGGAGTAATTCACATTTTTGTCTCAGAAATTGCACGTAACATGCGCAGCACATAGAATCGTTAAATATCACTTAAGTCTAAAAGTAATCCAAGCATTAATCTTAAAATCGTTATCGACTCTTATCATCCATCTTACCACAATCCATTAATCCGAACACCCAGATGATTTTATGCATAACATTCATGAATACAAGTCTTGGCCTCTAAAAATTAATTTATGTGGCATCAATCACAAAAACAAGCTCCATAGGCTTATTTTTCAAATCATTCTCCACTATTGTAGAAAAATCACACTTTATTGGATCATTAGGTCTTTAATAAGCTTATAATTAGGCTAAGGTAAAGGTTAAGGAAGAACGGGAAGGATTTGCAAGTGAAAGAACTTAATCTCTTAGCTTTAAACACAATCACTTTTAAGCACTAGATAACTTTACTTCAATGCTCAACTCTTTCAACCATTTTTTATAAGAGCATATCTCTTAATAAATCACCACTTTTCTTTTCTTTTTCTTCTTTCTTTGCCATACTTCTCCTTTTTTCTGTTTTCTTTTCTGTTTTTGGCAAATACCCATTCACCTCTTTTTTTCTCATTTTCTTTTCCACAACCCCCAACTTATCTTCTTTAATATACTTGGGTTATGGTTTTTCATATTTCCATCCTTACTCCTCTTAAGTGCTTCTCAACAATGTGTACAACTAAGTTCTTTTAAAAGGAAGGTAAGGATAAAATATTTTTAGGCTCACGATGGTAAGTAAATGGGTTTTTTGAAAAAAATCAAGGCTCAAATTATTTTTCAAAAAAAAGGCTCAAATAGGTGACTAGTGATATATATTGCAAGGGTAGGTTTGAAAGGCTCAACCGGTTCAAAAATGGTCTATATTATATCCTAAGTAGTGTGCCTTCTAGGAATTCACCTCGAGTGATTATCAAATAAGTTCTAGAGCTTGTCGAGACCGCAAAAGTATTCATAAGGTAATCACACATAGAACTTCTCTAAATGCTTTAGATTAATCATACAATCTTACAACGAACTAGAGTCTCTAACCAAATTAAAATTGACACTTAAATTATTCTCAAACCAAAACAAAATTTAACTTCTTCTAAATGCTGTATGTTATCTTAATTAAGCTTATATCATTGACATATGAATTACATCCAAGGCAAACACAAAGCATGCTAAAAACAAAAGGTAAGAGAAAGTAACATCAAGCAATTTAATGAAAAAGAAATATGTTTCCTCCACCCCTAACTTAAAAAGTGCATTTTCCTCAATGTAAAAGAGAAAGTAAAGGAAACTCCCTATGTAAGCACAAGTGCACAAGTGCTGAAGATTGTGCACCACTAGATGAATTGCGGCGCGGGCTGGGCCTGGATTGCTGCCGGGCTGTTTCTCACCAGAAAAATGTTGGGTTTTTTTTTTTTTTTTTTTTGCCAAATGAAAGAGAAAAATAAAGTCCCCAAAAAAATAATGAAAAAAATAATCCTAAAAAATTTAAATTAAACTAAAAACTAATAATTAAGATTGAATTAATTAAAAACAGAACAAAATAAAATAAAATAAAATAAAAACGTACCTTTGTTGTGTGGTCAAGGTGAATAGACCGGATCCATAAGCGGAATGTCTTCCACTTTCGGATCTTGTCTATTGATTAAGATCTTAAGTTGTTGACCGTTTACTTTAAAGACCCAGCCATCTCTAGTATCCTCAATTTCTATCGCTCCATTTTCAAAAACATTTTTTACTATAAAAGAGTCGGTCTATCTTGACCGAAGTTTTCCAGGATGCTTATGAAGTCTAGAGTCGTATATGAATACCTGATCATTGGGTTTAAATGTTTTCCTCAAAATGTTTTTGTCATGGAATACTTTCATCTTAGCCTTATAGATTCTAGAATTTTCATAAGCATCGTTTCTTAATTCTTCTAACTCGATCAGCTGATATTTCCTAAGCTTAACCGCTTCGCCTATGTCAAAATTAAAAGACTTGATAGCCCAACAAGCTCGATGCTCGAGCTCCATGGGTAAGTGGCAAGGTTTTCCAAAAACAAGCCGATAAGGTGACATACCTAAGGGAGTTTTAAAGGCTGTTTGGTAAGCCCAAAGCGCATCAGTTAGTCTCAAAGACCAATCTTTGCGATCGAGGTTAATAGTTTTTTCTAAAATTTGTTTAATCTCCCTATTACCAAGAACTACTTGTCCACTAGTCTAAGGATGATAGGCAGTAGAGATTTTATGTAATACCCCATGTTTTTTCATTAAAGCTTCAAAAGAAAGGTTGCAAAAATGTGTACCTCGATCACTAATTATACCACGTGGTATACCAAATCGAGATAACACATTTTCTTTAAGGAGTTTAATCACTTTTCCATTATCATTGTTTCGACAAGCTATTACCTCTACCCACTTGGATACATAATCTATTGCCACAATGATATATTGGTATCCGAAGGAAGGAGGAAAGGGTCCCATGAAATTGATGCCCCAATAATCAAAGATTTCAATCACTAAAATAGGGTTTAGGGGCATCATATTTTGGCGAGACACATCTCCTAACTTTTGACACCTTTCACATGAGCGACAATAAGTATTTGCATCTTTAAACAAGGTAGGCCAATAAAATCTACACTGCAAAATTTTTGCAGCGGTTTTTTTCATTGAAAAGTGGTTTCCACAAGCTTGGGAGTGACAAAATTCTAAGACACTCGCAATCTCTTCATTAGGGATGCAACACCTTAGAATTTGGTAAGGGCAGTGCTTGAAAAGATAGGGGTCATCCCAATAAAAATTATGTACCTCATATAAGAATTTCCTCTTGTCTTGAGTGCTCCAATCCATAGCTATCTCACCTGTAGCCAAAGAATTTACGATGTGAGCAAACCATGGTAGAGAAGTAATGGAGAGTAATTGCTCATCGGGAAAATCATCTTTGATTGGCATGTCATCACAAGTGTCCTCAAAAGTGAGCCTAGATAGATGGTTAGCTACTACGTTCTCCACTCCTTTCTTATCCTTGATGGTGATATCAAATTCTTACAAGAGGAAGATCCATCGGATTAGTCATGCCTTAGCATCCTTCTTTGTAAGAAGATACTTGAGGGCTGTATGATCTATAAAAATAAGGATAAGAGAACCAATTAAATAAGCACAAAATTTATCTAAAGCAAATACTACAGCTAGCAACTCTTTTTCAGTTGTAGAGTAATTCATTTGAGCACTATTTAAAATCTTATTAGCATAATAAATGATAAAAGGTTTACCTTCCCTTCGCTGTCCAAGAACAGCACCTACAGCATAGTCACTAGCATCGCACATGATTTCAAAAGGTAAAGTCCAATCTAGTGACTACATTATAGGTGTGGAAGTAAGCTTGCCAATCAGTGTTTTAAAGGCCTCTTGACAAGCTTGAGTCCACTCAAAGGGGGTATCTTTAACTAGGAGGGCACATAATGGTATAGATATGTTCGAAAAATTTTGTATGAACCTCCTATAAAAACCAGCATGACCAAGGAAAGATCTCACATCCTTTGTTGTCTTAAGGGTAGGTAATTTAGAAATTAATTCAATTTAAGATTGATCAACCTCTATTCCTTTAGAAGAGACAATATACCCTAGGACAATACCGGATGGTACCATGAAATAACATTTTTCCCAATTTAAAACCAATTCTTTTTCCTCACAGCGAATTAATACTCTTTCTAAATTCATTAAGCATGCTTCAAATGAAGATCCAAAAATAGTTAGGTCATCCATAAAGACCTCTTTGCAATTTTCAACCATATCACTAAAAATACTCATCATACAGCGTTGAAAAGTAGCAGGGGCATTACATAATCCAAATGGAATTATACAAAAAGCATAGCTGCCAAAGGGACAAGTGAAGGTGGTTTTTTCTTAGTCTTCTAATGCAATTTCAATTTGATAATAACCAGAATAATCATCTAGAAAATAATAAAAGGGATGACCAGCTACACGCTCAAGAATTTGTTCAATAAAAGGGAGTAGGAAGTGGTCTTTTCGAGTAACAACATTTAATTTTCTGTAATCAATGTACATACGCCACCTGGTCACAAGTTTGGTAGGGACTAACTCTCCTAGGCATTCTTTATCACAGTGACTCCAGACTTTTTAAGGACAACTTGTGTAGGGCTTACCCACTTACTATCAGCTATGGGATATAATACCCGCATCTAACAGTTTCAGCACTTCATTTTTCACTACTTCTTTCATAGTGGTGTTAAGCCTACGTTGAGGGTCTCTACGAGGACTAGTTCCTTCATCCAAATTTATTTTATGGGAGCAGATCAGGGGACTAATTCCCTTTAAATCAACCATGCTCCATCCTAAGGCTGATTTGTGTGCATTTAAAGTTTAAATTAATCTCTTACCTTGGGTCTCAGATAATTCAGACGAAATAATAACAGGAAAGGTATCACCTGGACCAAGAAAGCATGTTTTAGACCCTTAGGTAGTGGCTTCAATTCGACTTTAGGTGTTTCCACACTTGAGGGGACTTGTGTCTTGCTTCTTTTGGGCAGCTCCTCAAACCTTGGTTGCCATGCCCGATTGCCATAATTATGAGATTTTTCAAAAATAGCACATATATCAATTATATCTGTTTTATCATCAAATAAATCTATCTTAGAATTAACAAGAAAATTTTCAAGATGATCGTAATCGTGAGTTAAAGAGACTCCCTCATTGATGAGTGACTCGATCATGTAAAGCTGGTGGTTTTCATCCTCATCTTCGGGCTATTTGCAACATTGAAAATATTTACTTCAAGGGTCATGTTTCCAAAGGACAGCTTTATGAGTCCATTCCTACAATTTATTAGAGCATTTGCTGTAGCAAGAAAAGGTCTACCCAAAATCAAAGGGATTTTAGAGTTAGTGTCAATAGCAGAAGTAGTATCAAGAATTAAGAAATCAACAGGATAATAAAATTTAACAATTTGATCAAAACATCCTTTACAACACCTCGGGGTACTTTGACTGATCGGTCAGCCAATTGCAATACCACGCCAATTGGTTTGATTTCTCCTAACCCCAGCTGTAAGTAAATGGAAAATGGCATCTGGTTTACACTAGCTCCTAGATCTAGTAAGGCTTGTCCAACCTCATGATTTCTAATGCTGCAAGCAATAGTAGGACAGCCCAGATCCTTGTATTTCGGGGGAATTCTTTGCTCAATTAGTGCACTAACTTGCTCAATTAGAAGTGTTGTTTTCTTGACATGGTGTTTCCTCTTAATTGTGCATAAATCTTTGAGAACTTTTGCATAGGTAGGAACTTGTTTAATTTCATGCAAAAGAGGAAGATTAAGTTTCATTTGCCTTAAGTTCTCAAGGATTTCATTATTTATTTCCAGATTTTTCTTGTTAGATTTTAAGGCTTGGGGGAATGGTGCCTTAACAGGATTTTTGGTCACTTCAGGACTTTAGGCAGCTCGGCTTCACTACTAGTTTGACCTTTTCTCATATCCTCGGGTTTATTTATTGGTGGGATGTGTAGTGACTTACCACTTCGGGTCACAATGGCATTTACATCTTTCAAATTTTCTTATGCCATATGTTGACCGTGAGGTATGGACTGAGCTTGGGAAGGGAACTTACCTCACTCATTCACACTCAAGGAACCCATTAATTTAGACACTTGGCTCCTTATTTCTTTGTTTTCCTCAACCACTTGTGTAATTAAAGCCTCACACCTTTGGTTTATCTTACCTTGTGCTTCTATAAAAGCATGTAAGGTGTCTTCTAAAGAGTTCTTAGAGGAGGAGGGTGCATGATAAGGTGCTAAGTATGATCTAGGGGGTTGAGCATGCTACTGATTTTCAGATTTCCAGCTAAAGTTGGGGTGATTTCACCACCCCGGATTGTAAGTGTTAGACTAGGGTGCTGGAGGCTTCTTGTACATGCCTAAAGCATTATATTATTCCTCGAACAGCCCTCTCATGTCAACAAATGTGGGGCAATCTTGGGCTGGATGATCAACCTAGCCACACACAAAACATAGTTCTAAAGGTTCGGCTTGATTAACCATGTGTGTTGGTTTTTTAGTTTTTAATGCCTCTAACTCCCTAGTAAGCATCTCGACCTTGGCCTTAAGGTTATCCTCTTCCCTAAGATGGTAGATTCCTCCACCATTGGGGTTTCCTATAGGTCGTGACCTATTTGTGCTTTCAGTAGCACTAGGTCCAGTCCATGTGTGAGCTTTTTCAGCAAGCTCATTGAGGTACTCAATAGCCTCATTAGGGTCTTTTTGCAGAAACTCACCATTACAAATTATCTCTACAAATTGGCGTTCTCTATAGGTAAGATCCTTATAGAAATAGCTCACTAAACGCCAATTTTCATACCCATGATGTGGACACATACTTAATAGCTCTTTAAATTTCTCCCAAGATTGATACAAAGTCTTGTTTTCCTTTTGTGCAAAGGTGGAGATTTGTCTTTTTAATGCATTAGTCTTATGTTGAAAGAAATATTTATTAAAAAAGACTTGGGTCATCTCATTCCATGACCTAATTGATCGTGGTCTCAGCGAGTATAATCAACTTTTAGCTTTATCCTTCAAAAGGAAAGGAAAAAACTTGAGTCTCACGATATCATCAGTTGCATCTTGACTACGAAAAGTCGCAACTACTTCCTCAAATTCTCTAATGTGCACATAGGGGTTTTTGTTTTCCAAGCCATGAAAAGTAGGGAGTAATTGTATCATCCTTGTTTTAAAATCTTGAAGGCGAGTGTTGGCTGGAAACATAATGCATGATGGCGTGGCTGTCCGGCTAAGATGTAAGTAATATCTAAGTGTCCTAGCAACATTTTCATTAGGGTTTTCAGCCATGTTAACACAGTTTCCTAAATTTTCTGTTTGGTGTACACTAGGATTTGATCTAGGCGAGGTTTCACTAACGGACGTGGAAAGGAAGGGTATTTCTAGTTTGGGTCCTTTAATGAATCTCTCTTGTGAATCTCTCGGTCTAAACATACACCAACTGAATTTTATGAGTGATAAATGAAAATAGAACAAAAACAAAAATTAAAATTTTAAAGAAGGGAACGATAGTACCGTTTGGTTTAGGGTTGACAATCTTCTTGTTGGTAAGTGCGTTTCCCTGGCAATGGCGCCAAAATTTGATTACACCCAAAGACTAACACGGTAGTTGTAGCACAGCTTTGGGGTGTCGATTCCACAGGGAAATAATGTTAACTATAAGAGAATATGTAAACCTAAACACGAACAATAAGATCGAGTGAGAATATATGATAATGAAGTAATTGAGAGCAGAATATGTAATAAGTTGTGATTAATAATAATAGAGTAACAACAAGGTTCCATAAGTCCTCCCTAGGCTCGTTGCCTTTATTCCAATCTTAATTCAGTTGTCTTTATCTTGATTGCAAGTTTCACATCCCAAACAAGCAATCAGTGGATATTCAATTAAAGCTCATATACAAACCCTAATGTAATTGATATGACTTATTCTTCTTTATTTGTTAAACACATATGGCCTAAACTATAGAGTTATCAAGAAATGACAATGTATCTTTAACGACAATATTACAGTAATGGACAACCCTAGAGAATAAACCTACCGGACTCAATCATATCCAAACAACCTTGACATGAGAAAAGTATAACTAAACTTATATCAAAGGAAAGATACAATCACCGGATTGAAAAGAAATCTTCTAATTAGATTAAAGAATAAGTCATAACAATATTTGAGAATAAATCCCCATTACAACTGAACTAATAAAGGAATTAAAGAACAACAAAACCTAGGGATTCATCCCTTCGCCTTGCTTGGAGATTAGTTCGCTACGGAACTCATGGCTGAACACTTTGATGGAGGAGAATGAGGCTGCTTCTTGGAGTTTCCATATCTTGATTGATTTTATGAATAATATTTCTTCAACCCTAAGTGATCTATTTATAGTACAAGGGTTCAAGGGTATTTGTGGGCTCAAAATTGTCACTTAGAAGTCCTAATTAGGTCAGGAAACCGTGTGCGCGCCGCACCTCTCTCTTCTGGGCTCCTCGGCGCTCACTTTGGTCTGAGAGTGTGCTTTGTTGGAGGGTGCGATGCTACCCTATCCACGCCGCGGCTCTAGGAGGGGTGCAAGGGATGTGGTTTTGGCCTGTACGGCGCTGGTCGTTGGGCGGTGCACCTCTCACTCTTGGTTTTTCTTCTTAAGGCTGGAGGGTGCGCCTCTCCTTAGTGGGTGGTGCACCTCCCACTGAAGCTTCTTCTTCTCAAGGCTGGAGGGTGCACCTCTCCTTAGTGGGCGGTGCACTTCTCACTGAAGCTTCTTTCTTGCTCTTTTGGTTTAGTTTCTCTTCGTTTTATCCTCCGAAACCATTCCTTCACCTCGATATGCATGGAATCTTAGTGCTTCAAGCAACGATATCTTTTCCTCTTCTTTTGAACTTAAAGTACCTGCAAATGCACCGAAATAAGTCAATGATTCAAGAATATCACTTTAGAGTTATTAACATATAAAAATGCAATTAAGACCGAGAACAACTCTAAAATGCTAACAATTAAGCACTATTGAGATGCATTTTATGGCTCTCATCACATGATTTCCTTCATTGTGGTTTCTCCTCCGATCTCCGGGGAGATTGAAGTGTAAAAGAACTAAAGAGGAATCTAAATACTAGAAGATTTCGGGTCGAATCAGTAAGTACCCGATATTCCACAGAGAAACTATTTTACACTTTCAAATTTATGTTATTCTCAAAGCTGCTTGTTCCTTTTTTTGGTCTCTCTCATCTATCATGTAATTGAATGAGATAAGTTTATTATGTTATTTTAGTTGAAGGAGCTTCATGATTTTATTAAGTTGTATGTGTAAATGACTATAGCTAGCAAATATGATGGTTTTGTTCACGATGTCCAATATTTGATCACCCCAAATTTTAAGCGATTTTTTATAATTAATAATAAACACTAAAGGTCATTAATAAAGTAAAAATAGGTCATTAGAGTTGAGATAAAATTGATGTTTCATGATACAATTTGTGTAGCTTGCTCAAGTTGATTAAATAAAAGAGGTTTATGTTGATTTGATTGTCTATCTAAGTAACCATGTTAATTTGTAGGTTGTTAAGGACTTCACTATAAACATCTCAAATCACTAACCAGAATGATAATATCTACTATCATTTGTTTTTCCTCAATATAAAGTGATTGAATTTCATTATGTTGTTCCTTTTAGAAAGAAAAAAAAAACAATAAATGAATGGAGGTGGAAAAATTGAAAGCTCTTGGATGGTACTTTTCATGGACTAGAAAGCCATGTCTATTGCTTAAATTTCTTTTTTATTTGAACTAAATATGTATATGAAGAACTAACGATCAATTTTTTTTCTTAACTGGTACAGAGTATTTAAGGATTGTCATTAGCCCTTCATTATCAATTTTGTTGGATGCTTGATGAATGATTGTTATTTTCTGGGCTAATTGTTGTGTTTGGGTGCTAAATTATTGTGTTGGTTGGCAGTGTAGCTAAGATATTTTTTCAAAAATTTATTAAGAGTGTCTTATTCATCTTCTACTATCTTTTTGATCATTCATTAATATCTGTTGAAACCTATTTGTTTGCATAAGATGTTGTATTATAAAATTTGTTACATGAATAAAAATGATTAAAAAGAAAACAGACAATGTTCTTTATGTTGTTTGAAGAGTTTTTAATAAGTTATGATTTTAATATAAAGGTAAAATTGAAAAACAAATTTCCTTGAGACATGTTAATGACAAGTGCTTAGTTTTACTTGCAATTAAAATTTATTTTTCACACAATTTTAGCTAGATTTAAATACAATGGCATCTTTAGTTTTAGGTCCTTACTAAAATTCACATTAGTTGGTGTCTTTAATACTTTTTTTCCTTTCCATCTCCCTATGTTTTTTTTCTTCAGTATCTCATATTTACTTTCTCTCTTTTAGGATGTAATTTCCAAAAGAATAAAAAGCATGTCATTTAGTGTGGTGTACATTGAAACTTGACTAAAAACCTTAAATGTATAATGTATAGCAATCTCAATATATTTTTCTTGGAAGGGAAAAGTTGTATAATGTAGATTTGTTCTATAATTTTGATAATATTTGTCAGATTTTGAGTTCCGTTATTAAAAAAAAAGTACTAATTATTTAGTAGGCATTGTGATACCTTATAAAAGACCTGTGTGCATAGCGTAGGTATTTATTTAGTAAATAAATTAAAACTGAGCTCCTTTGGTTCTTTTAGTTGTGATGGAAACATCTATCAGGAATATTTATAAAGGTAATTTTTCATTCATTCTCTAACCTATCTCTTTATCTATTCCTTTCTCTTTATGCCTTCCTCTCTCTCTCATAGTTAAACTCTAAAATCAAAACCAAGGTAAATTTTAATTTCCTTCACTGACTTCTCTCTATGTTTTTACTCTCTTTCTTTCAATTAAACTTTAAGGTCGATATGTGTAAAGAAAACAAATTATGTAAAGGCTTGATTTCGTCATTACTCTATAAAGTATTTATAGTACAAGCTTCCCATGACTAGTAGGACTAATACAAATCAAATAGCATAATTAAAGAGATTGATACAGTATAAATCCTATCACATGATATATGGGATTGTGTGGGTACCATGCCCTACACCACCCTTTTGTAAATTAGTAAAGGGCACCCTCGAGGAGAGAACTTCTAGATTGGGGCACATTTCTCACATTTTGGACTTTTTTCATCCAAGCACGGAGCAAGGATGACAAGAGAAGAGCCGCTATTTAACCTTGAAGGGGAAAAATTCATTTTCATTGATCTGTACGCGAGAGATTATCTAGGTAAGGAGATTTGGGTACGAGAGACGTAAGATTTAGAGCTCCCTCTCCTGTCTAGGCTGAAGCCTAATCTTTAATACTCTAGGGCAAATGCTTAAATTTTAAATAAAGTCACCATTACCATACACTATCATACAAAGCACACAATCACAAGATAATCACTCAAAAATGATAATTTAACAAATCATCATGTTTGGAGGAAAACATGTATACTTGGGAGATAACTGACTTGATATTCATTTTGTTTGATGGTATTTTCCTCCCAAGTTATCAAACACTTTTCAAGAAAAAATTGGTAATCTAACTCCTAAATAGAAAGATAAGTTAAAACAATATAATAAATAAAAAATAACATAGTCATTAAAATGACTTTAACATGTTGCAAATTGCAATTAATTAGAAGAAAACATGTTGATGAAAAAGTTAGAAAAATAGAGAAAGTTTCCACTTGAATAAGAGCACGAATCGATCAGTCTAGAGGTTAGACCAATTGGTCAACTCATGAGCCGATCGAGTACGAGGGGGACCGTTCGGCCTAAACGTGTCAGGTTCAGAAACTTTAACCGAAATTTATACCAATTTGTTATACCATAATATTTCTTAAAAAATATAGATTCAATTATATATTACTAATGTTTCATGCTAAGTGACATACAAGTTTAACCTCAATTTCATAGCAAACATTTCATCACAATCACATAACAATAGTAAGTTATGGTTGAAAAAAAAAATAGAGAGTAAAAATCGCCAACCTTTTGTAATACTTAGGATAACCACACATGTGATGTTGATGCTACCCTCAAAGATCCACTATGCTCCTTTTGGTTGGGACGAACTTGAACTTGTGGACTTGTTCTTGAGAAGGAGAACCAATTAAAAATGTAGAACAAAAATTTAGCTTGTGTTTCGTAGGGTGTAGGAATGAAATTTTTATGTCAAACTCGACCTATTACAACAATCTAACTAGATTGTACCCAATGTAGTGATTTTTCTACAGCAAAATGCCTAGAGTTCCAGCTAGTGGAAGATGGAAAGAATGTGTGTAGGTGTTTGAAGATGATAGGGATATTTATAGGATGAATGGGAGACAAAAAAATTGTTAACCCTTGTTTAACTTTGATATGATAACAAAAATCTTAATTATGTGCTAATGAGTTTATTAAGATTTTTTAATGTTTGTAAAGCTTGGAAATTCATTATTAATCAAATCAAGGAGTCATTTTACACAAGATCAAGTTTTTCATAATTGGAGATTAAATGATTAAGGAGTATTCTCGAAGAAGTTATAGTTTCTAGGTGTCTTATTGAATGTAGTTATTCAATTCTTAAAGCTTAATGCATATCATGCTTTAATTGATCTTAAATTAAAGTTGTTTTAACTTGTAAATGCATTTGGTAAACTTCTATTATTTTAAAATTAAGTTTTGAAGCATTTTTAAACCAAAAATTGAAGTTTAAGAGCCAGGAGTCGACTCCCAGTGAAGCTCTCTGAGACAAAAACTTTCAAATTCCCTAATAGTCGACTCCTAATGCAGAGAGTTGGCTTCAATGGCAGAGATTCGACTCCCAGTGAAGCTCTCTGAGAAAAAAGCTTTCAAAGTCCCTGATAGTCGACTCCTAATGCAGAGAGTTGACTTCTATGCCAGAGATTCGACTCCCATGGCAGAGAGTCGACTCGCAAGTCTAACAGATAGATTTTTAAAAGAACTAACAACGAGAACTTTGCATTAAATGCATAAGAATATCTAGTTGTTGTTTCTAACATCTTTAAAACTCCCATAGGTTATAAATACAAGTCTCCCACTCAACTGAATGCAACAATCACAAGCATTGAAGAGCAATTAAGAGAATTCATTAAGTTTTTAGCCCTAAATTTGTAATACATGTTTTGAGTTGTACACTTGAGCAAAAACATTGTTCTAAATCACAACTTCTATCATCTATTGATTGTAAAAAGAGTTGGTGTAACTCTTGGGGTGAGTTTGTGAGAACTCATTGAGTGTTTTAGGTTGAAAAACTTGGGTAGAGATTTTCTAGCGTGAGAAAATTTATTGTAAAGGTTTGGGCAACATCTTGGAAGTTGCTTGGTTTATTCTTTACTTGGATTAGTGAATAAAACTATCAAGAAGATCTCTTGAGGAGTAGAATAGGCACAACGAGTGACCGAACCACTATAAATCAAGTTTCCAAGCTTTTCTTCCATACTCTCTTAAATTTCCAGCATGTTCATATTTGTTGCTTATTGTTTACTTGCTTTAAATTTGTTTGCTTCCTTAATTAGTGTTTAATTTTTCAGTTAATCAAAAAGAAAATTTGAACCTATTTCACCCCCTATTAGGTTACTGTAATAAAAAAAATTGGTATCAAAGCTAAGTACTCTTGTTTAGGCTTAAAATTCTAGAGTAGATCCTCTGGAAACTAATATAGAAAATATTCTTGGTAAAGGTCATTGCTCCACTAGACCTCCTTTGTTCATAGAAACTAATTGTAGCTATTGAAAAAATAGGATGAGAATCTTTCTAGAAGGTTAAGACTTTGCTTTATGAGAAATCATTATAAATGGATCTATAATTTCTATGAAAAAGATGAAAGATAAAGAGATAGAAATCAAATTCCCTAAGATTATACAAGAGATTAATGATGAGGAAAAAAACTATGTCTCTCAATAGTACAGTGACTAGCATGCTTCACTATGCCTTTGACATTAATGAACACAATAAAAATCTGGCTTGTGAATCGGTGAAAGAAATTTTGGATAAATTTCAAGTCATATATGAAGGTACTAATCAAGTTAAAAAATCCAAAATTTATAGATTAGTATCGGATTGTGAAGCTTTCAAAATGTCACCAACCGATTCAATATCTGAAACATATTCTTGATTTACTAACATTATCAATGATTTGAAACTTCTTGGTAAAGTTTATGAGAATAGTGAGTTGATAAGAAAAATTCTTAGGCCTTTGTCTAAAGCTTGGGAATAAGAGATGATGACGATTGAGGAAGAAAAGACATAGACGATCTTGATATCGATACTCTTCTTGGATCATTTTTAACATAGGAGATGAATGTCATCAATAAAAAATTTGATGACGAGACCAAGAAGAAGACTATTGCTCTTAAGTCTACCACAAGCAAACAAGTGAAGATGATAATGAAAGCATTGAAGATGATGGGGACATTGCTCTCATCACCAAGAAATTTCAAAAGTACTTGATGCTTAAGAAGAAGTCAAGTAAGAGGGCTCATTCTAAGGATGAATCGATCAAGAAGGATCAAATAACTTTCTTTCGGTGCAAAAATCCCAGACACATTAAAGCATGTTTTTATTTAGCAAAAAGGCATTTCAAGAACTTAAAAAAGAAAGCCATGGTGGCTACTACTTGGAGTTATGATGAGAAAGTGGATTAGGAGGATGAAGATACATATAAAAAAATTACCAACCTTTGCTTGATGGCAATTGAAGATGAATACGAGGTAACTAATTCTCTATATATTAATATTGATAGTGAAATTGTGCATGAGGATTTATTAGAAGCATTTAATTATTCATAATGAGTGTAAAAATTATGGCATAAAAAATATTGCTCTAAAAAAGAAGATTCATCTTTTTCTAAAGAAATAGAGATTTTAAAAGAACAAAATGAAAAGCTTTCTTTAGATGTTGGCAACTCAACACAAGATAATTTGAAAAATAAAAATGAGACTTTAAAAAAGAAAGTGCTTGAGTTAGGTAACCCTATATCTAGGCTTGTTAAAGGAAAAAAAAAAAAAAAAAAAAAAAAAGCCAGATGAAGGGTTGGCATGCCAAAGAATGAGTGGAGAAAAATCTGGACTGGGATACTCTTCTATGGATAAATAAAAATCTAATGGAACCATCATTATGAAAGAACCAAATTTAAATGAAACTTCTAGCTCTCATCCTCCTAGCAAAGCATCATTTAAGAATGCTAGGAAATCTAACGACATTTCTAGAAATGCTAAGAATGTTCCTAATGTCAATGTGTTTAATAGAAACGCATATTCTAGAAATTCATATGCTCATTCTAGACATACTCATGCTAGGAATGCATATAATGCTCACCATTCACATTCTAGAATTAACAAGTATGTTTATAATGATTATGGGTATAATGCTAGATATATGTACTTTAGAAATGCTAGATATGATAAATTATCCTATTCTAGGAATGATGAACTTAATTATCCGAGATATCCTAGAAACGATCATGGTTATCATTCTATGATTGTGTGTCATGTATATCAATGTAAGAAAAGAACTAACTATTTTGTTAGGAAGGTATGAGTTCCAAAAGGATTCATATTTTCAAGGACTAACCCTAAAGGACCCAAAAAAATTTGGGTACCTAATAGTTGTATTTTAAAATCCTTTATGATGTAGGTATATCTTCAATCAAGGAAAGAATGTGATCATTGGTACCTTGATTGTGGATTCTCAAAGCATATGACTGGTGATAAAGAAATCTTTGTGGATTTAACTCCAAAAGATGGTGGACATGTTACCATTAGAAATGACACTAAGATAAAGATCATTGGCCATGGTAAAGTGGGTAAAGATTCATCTATCATTGATTATGTTTTGTTTGTTCAAGGTCTAAAGAATAATTTACTTAGCATAAGTCAACTATGTGATAGAGGTAATAGAATCATTTTTAGTCAACACATTGTCTTATAATATACATTAAGATTCACAAGATCAAATTTATTGGCCATAGACATGAAAATGTTTATGTAGTAGACCTCAAATGTTTGCCTTTGGAAAATGAAAAATGTTTTTTCTGCTTTTAGTGAAAGCTCATGGTTGTGGCATAGAAGGGTTGGCCATGTTAACATATATTATAATTCAGATTCTTTTAAGAAAATATTTTGTATCTGGCCTTCCTAAAATTAAGTTTGAAAAAGACATAGTTTTTGATGATTTTCAAATGGGAAAACAACTACAGTTTCTTTTAAATCCAAAAATATTGTTTCAACCTCTAGACCATTATAGCTTTTGCACATGAATTTATTTGGACCAATTAGAACTATTAGAGTTGGTTGTTGTCAATATGTTCATGTTATTGTAAGTAACTATTCTAGATATACTTTTGTTTTGTTTGAGTGAAAACTCGTATTCTTGGAAAAGATAAATTCTGTTAATAGCCAAAATACAATTTGTGAGGCTAATAAATCTTTGTGGATATGAGAAGACTTTTCAAAGTTTGTACTGTGGCCATTGGTTTCTAAGGCTAATGAAAGGAAGGGTGCAAAGGCTCAAAAAGTGTTTTCAAGGTCCTAAAAGTCAAGGATTGCATTTTCATTACTCATTATCTTTCTTCTTCTTCACCTTTGTTTTCTAATTCTTTTCATTCTTTACTTTTCTCTTGTTCTTTTATTTTGAATTCCATTCTTTTTGTTATTTCACTTTCTCTCTCTTTGCTTCTCGTTCCATTTGCAAAATCTCATTTGATTCGCCCCTTAACATAGCATCATTTTTTGAAAAAATTCAAATGAAAATTAATCCTTAGTGAGGGTTGTTTCTAAATAAATCACAATAAGGCCCAAAAGAGGTTAATAAGGGAAATTTTTTTTAATGTGAAAGTAGAATGATGGCGTCTCATCATTTCAACTCTAATTGCTTACCCAATCCAAACTAAATTTTTCATGGGTTCAAAATTACGAGTGAGTTTCCCAAGGTTTTACTTCTTTGAGATGACCCATTCTTTTCTTTTTTGTTCAATTTTTGTCATACCATGCAAATACGATATAGATTTATTATTTAAAATGATACAATTCCCTAATTAATAGTCAAAGTTCATTCGTTTGAGGTTTCAGTCTTTGCCATTAAGTTTGTTGGGTTTTCTCATCATATACTGAGGACTTAGAATACTTATAATCAGACACCATTTTATTGATATTGGAAAACATATTTGGATAAAGGGTAGGGACATCATTCCCCTGCTCACCCTTGGAAACAAAAAAGAAAATACTTAAAATTTTGAATCAGACTAGCCCTTAGAAAGTAAAAGGATGGAACTTGGATCTTTAACTAACTATGTCTTCTCTTCATCTATCATCATGATCTTCATTGCCAAACTATTTGTATCTAGAAATTCTTCAACTTCGGCTATAATCCCCCTCAAATCAACATTGCTCATCTCCCAAGGGTAAGATTAAAAGGTTTTAGGTGAAGGTGGTGTTTAACATTTTTTGGAAGACCTGGATCAAAGTTTGACGAGGTTATGAGAACGGATGGGTCAAATGTGGGGGAGGTTTAGATCATGTTAAGGAAGTCTGGTGGGAGATTGGAGTCTTTATCAATGAGATTTTGGTCTCATTGCAGAGCCTAAAAACTCCTTAGTGTTATAGCCAAGTTGTTGGTGATAGGCACAACATTTAGTGAGGTCGAAGTGGGCAGGGACATGATTAGGTAGAGGTTTGGTGGCTAAAGGGGCAAGCTTACCTTTTTTAGTAAGGTTGGCTAAAGCTTGGGATAGGCTCATCCCCAAAAGAGTGTACTCATTTGGGTATCTCTCAGCCCAATTTTTTATTGCATAGGGCAGTTAGTGCTTTTGTGACTCACCTCATCTGAACTATTGTTGGTTCCTTAGGTCGTCTGGGGTAACTTTTCATCGTTCTTCTCTATCTTCCCCTCAAAGATAACATCCTTTATTTAGACGTAAGAATTAATCAACTACTCAAAGATAGAAATTGGCATAGCAAACATCATTTTATGGTACACTAGGTGGAGGTTCTTCATCACTATTATAACTTGATCATTTTCTCCAAGTCTCAAGGCCATCTTGTCCGCCTTACTCCTCCAGTGAGAGATAAACTTAGAAAACATCTCATTGGGCTTTTGCTTGGTTGTTTCAAGATCACAGATGGTGATATCCAACTGGTGTTCTACGTATACTGAGTCATGAAGGTTAGGGTTATATCTTCCCACTTTTTTGAGGCATTAGGCTCTTAGGAGTAGTATCACTTCATTGCAGCACCAGTGAGAGAATTAAGGAAGAGAGTAGCCAACTGCTCAAAATTGAGGCCAAACAACTTCAAAAGGCCCGCATATTACCTTAGGTGGGTCCAAGATCACCGGATCCTATCGAACCGATCCATATCAGACACCTTGAACTTAAGAGGTAGACTTAGCTTAGGATGGGTACAGAGCCTATCAATATTAATGAGGTACCCATCTAGGCCTTGAGATTTTCTTAAGACACTATACATCTTTTCAAACTTATCATTGATGTTCTTGACCTCTTGATTAGTCATTTTTTCTCCTTCTTATAGAGGCATTCATCTTAAAATAACTAACTTTCTCACAACCGAACTCTGTAGAATCTTTCTTGGTTACTCTCTCTTCCACAATGGCCATTCTCTTAGCTAGGTCGGCCACCAAAGTATCCTTCAACTCTCTCACCTGGTTTTGACTACCGTTGCTATTCTATTTGACCATTTCTTCCCCTTGACTTTATCTTTATTTCAATTCTTCCTCAAAAATTGAATCAGTAACTGACACTGAACCTTCCTCTGAACTAGATTCAAAGATCCTTTTCGATAGTTTACCATTAGGATTCGATACCAGTTAAGAGAGGAGTGGTATGATTTAAGACCTATGGTTTGACTCTGAATGCAAAAAAAAAAAATGAAAAAGTTAAAGCCCATTTTTAATTTTATACTAATGCTTTTACTTATCCATGGTATTAACTTGGCCTTATTAATGGGTTTTGGGGTTAACCAAAGTCTCACTAAATGTTCTAAGATTTACTTTTGGACAAATTGTATTAGCTCAACAAATGATAAAAACAAGTAATGAAAAAAAAATAGCTTTGATCAAATTTTAGTCAAACTATCAAAGTAACCCAATGTCTCAATACTTTCTAATCCACAAGTTGGTTCTCTCAAAATAAAGTATTGTGGGCTTGACGTCGATGAGCCTCCCAAAAAGTTTGAATTCCAATAGTAATTTTGAGCTAAATCCAATAAGCCCAAATATATTAGAATAGTTATGATGAGTATTCCCTCTTGGTGTGGATCTTTCCACTTAACTTTGGGATTTCTTTCATATCCATTCACTTCTATTTTGGATCTCTTAGGTTAAGCCCCAATTTTTATTAGTTTTTCTTTCTTTGTGGATTTATTAATAAGGTCAAGCTAACAAGACTTAACTAAGAGAGGTTCCTTCTACTAGATTAAACCATATCTCAACCTAGGGTTTGACTTGTCTAAGTTTGATTATAATTTAATCAAAAGGATATAATCACCCAAACAATAATCAAATAAGTTAGTTCATTCATTTCACATGTGAGGTGAATCAACCACATTCAACCAAGCAAACAAAGGGACAAAAAGTCCTTATCCTAAAAGGAAGGTTCTAGGGGTTTCCTACTGGTTGGTTCCACCTTATATATTCGGTTGGCTCAAGGGTAAGCCATGTCTAGAAGGATACTTTTATTCTCCTCAAGTGAACTAAATAGGACGACCATAAGAGTACAAACGTGGCGACAAACCTTCGTTACTTTGATAGAACCTAGAGGAACTTGTCACACAACAAGGGCTAACGAAAGCATTTTAGGGTCACACCAAGATACCTAGGTTAATATCGGGCCACCAACCTACTCCCCCATGAGTAAAGGTTAGTGTAAGTGTACAAGTGGAGTATGGTAAAAAATATATAAACTTGAAATTTAAAGACTTTTTCAAAAACATTATAAGGTTGAATCTCCCCAGTAGAGTCACTAGTTGTGGGTACTACCCTACACCGTCATTTATCAATTAGTAAATGAGGCTTGAATTATGCCCAAACTGTACTATGCGGTAGTAGTAGTATAGAATTCAGTGTCGATCCCACGAAGAGAACGTTCTACAATTAAAGTCTCAAGCAAAAAATAATGGAAACAAAATTAAAAATTAATATTAAGAAAATATTGAGAATTAAATGATATAATTGAATTAAGTGAAAGAAAATCAACAATTAGTAACACAAGGGTCCAAGAATCCCTCATAAATTTCATAGCTTCAACTTGTATCAATTCAGTAATTATAACTCAACTACATATTTCATATCCCAAATAGGTAGTCGGAAAATAATAGTGAAAGCACCAAAAATATTCTTTTGTAAATTATTAAGAGAAATCCCCTTCTTGTTTTTACAAGTAATGCAATGGTCAATCATATACGATATCCTAAATCGATGATATATCCGGAGACAATAACGCAGTAAAGGACCAACATATATAATTAATATAGCGAAATCAATTGCATCCTAAATTCCATACATAAGAGAAGCATGACTAAACTTATATGGAGAAAAAGAACAACAATCACCGGAGTCAAATAAAATCTACGGGAGAAAAAAATATAATTGTCTGTCATACAAAAACATCAACTTCAGTATTAAATATAGGAAACATATCAAAATAATTATTCAATGTTAAAAACACAAATACTGAATTAAATATAAGCCAAACCCGCTATGTCTAGGAGTTCATGTCTTCGTCTTGGTTGAAACTTAGCCTAGCCGATAATATATAATCACAATAGCTCTCTAGAAATTCAGTGTGTATCTCTTCAGCTCCCTATGAGTCTAAAATCCTATATATAGCTGTATGGAGACAGCTTTGTAGACAGAAAAGTCGCCTTAGGGTTTCTGTTCAGGCCGTGTGCTTCTGCTGCTGTCCAGGCCCGGTTCTACTGCTGTCTAGGCCATGCATTTGCTGCTATCCAGGCTTGGTTTCTGTTGTTCAGAACTGGTCTGATTGTGCTGCTGTCCAGGCCATGCAAATCCCAAAAAAATCATAATTTAATAGCTCCTTCACTTCTACCACGCTAAAATCACGCACAACCTGACCTTTGTCTACTAAAACTACCATAACTTTCTCTAGAAAAATTATATTTACGAGCCATGAAATTTCCCAGAAAATAAACAGTTAGATCTTTCTAGGAATATATGGCATATCTCCTAGTTCTTCTTGAATCAATACATTTTAATCTTCAAAAATGATTGATCTGTACGGGCAATTCTGACAATTTAGTGAAACTCCTTTTCACCCTTTGTTAGTGACAACATGACTTAGCAAAATGCTCAATTTATCTTAACAGTCTAAAAATGATGGGTTTTGTTGCAATCCTCTTGGGAAACCTAGTTTCCCTGCTCTGAACTGGCCCGGATGTTGTGGATTATTTCGAACATATTTTATATATATATTTTTTTGTTTAAGGCTTCTTTGTTTTTTTAAATCTGCAAAACACACTAAAACATAGAATTATCCAAAGGACCACACTTGTCAAGAAATTCAATGAATAATCAAAATTAATCTCAACAAATGCATATAATTAACTCTATCTGAAGTGCATTTTCATGCCCTAATCATAACCCCCAACCAGCTCATCGCTAGTACCTAGTGATGCAAGTGAAACAACAATGCATGAAAAGTAACATAGCATGAATGTTGTTTATCCGAGAATTTTGCAGAACTGTCTAGCATTCAAACAAACATTAGCCAAAGCTCACAAATGCTAACAGATTTTCAAATCATGTCTTCTGAGAAACTGTGAGTGTGTGCACTAAGCCTAAACCTTCTTATCACAAACCAATGATGCATAAAACTTTGAATTCAACCAAGAAATAAGCCTCAATTCCATTATCCTCACAGGTAAAGTGTTTATCAATTTAAAGAGGCAAGGTATTTACTCATGGAGCTGGAAAGCAGATAAAAGTACTCTGTGAAAGGGTCAAGCAATTTAGGATAAGCAAGTGAACAAGAATCGACAACAAGATAGGCTAATCACACAATTAATAACACTTTATCCAACTTACCAATATAATGCCTCGAAATTTCAATGGTTAATCAATAAGCCTTGGTGTTGAAGCTCCTCTCTTCTGAGTGTGGTGCAACAACTTATCTTCCTTAAATTGTTGAATCTTCCTTCTTTCGAATACAAATTGAAAACTGAAGTAAACAAAAACTGATATTTTCTTCTTCTTTTCTTTTTTTAATTTTTTTTCTTCTGTCTTTTTTTTTCTTTTTCTTTTAGAGAATTACAATATAAATAAATAAATTGATGGAAGAAGAATCATTCCCAAAATATTGTCGACGATCAAAACTCCACACAAATGTCAATGATGGATTCGAAGGCTTCGACAACTAACTAAATCATTTCTCCATACGTAAGGTAAGCCAAACAAAGCATCTCAAATAGCAATAAAACAAATTCAAGTAGGCGATAAAAGTTCATAATGCTAGTTTTCTCAGACTTTCCACTCAATAAAAACAAATGTGCTTCAAACATGGTGCAAAACCAAAGATCATATGTATCACTCTCTAAACAATCCATAAAGCTTAGTATGTGCATAGAAATGAGTTTCTAGAAAACAATCAGTGTTAATCAAGATAATGTCATTGGACCTTGACGAAAACAGAGTTGTAATCATGCATCAATAGTTCACAAAATCGCAAAATCTCACAATCATGCCATGATAGTTTCACACAAAACAATATATAACAAGCATGCATGTGCTACCACCCCCAACCAGAATGTGATAGTGTCCTCATAGTCCCCAAAGATAAGAAAGTCATACCGACGGGAGAGAGGAACTCCAATAATGTAGCGTAGGTAAACCTGTATCACACAAAACAAAATATAAAAGTAAACAAATCAAAACAAAATAAACTAAACTAGAAAGTGTTAAAATAAAATATAAATAGAAGTACCAAACATCAGTCAAAGTAGATAGGGGCAACTAGAGAGATCTCCTATGGCTCCTCTACTTTCTCCACATAGTGCTTCAGACGTTGCCCATTCACTTAAAATACTCTCCCATCTTTTAGATCTTCTATCTCAACTGAACCATTGGAAAAAAACTTACTTAACCATTAAAGGGCCGGTCCATCTCAATTTTAGCTTACCGGGATGAAGGTGAAGCCTCGAGTCATAGAGGTGGACTCGTTGATTGGGCTCGAAATGTTTTCTCAGAATTTGCTTATCATGAGCCACCTTCATCTTTTCCTTGTAGATTCTGGAGTTGTCATAGGCATCATTTTGTAACTCTTCAATCTCAGCCAACTGAAGCTTCTTATGAAACCTAGTCCAGAGAATGCATGTTTGAGTCCCTCAGGTAGCATCGCTAAGTCGACCTTTGGGGTCTCCTTAGCAGATGGCTTAGGTCTCTCTCCATCTCTTGGTAACTCCTCGAAGCTTGGTTTCCATTTCCGTTCTCCTTTATCCTTTGAACCTGAAATAACAGAAACATTGAAAACATCGTCAGGAAAGATTCTGAATTTTTACTCAAGTGAGCCTTCTCTGGGATCAATGTGTCTATCATATAAGTATGATAGCAATCATCATCATCATGTAGTTGTCTCCTGATTTTGAAAATGTTGACCTCTAAAGTCATGTTCCTAAAATACAACTTCATTAGATAGTTCCTACAATTAATAAGAGCGTTAGAGGTGGCTAGGAAAGGTCTTCCTAAAATGATTGGAACTTTAGACTCCATATTAACCACTGAATGAGTATCCAAAATGAGAAAATCAACAGGATAGTAGAACTTATTTATCTGTATCAGTACATCTTCAACTATCCCCCTTTGTTACTTAGTCGACCGATCGGCCAACTATAGTACTACTGATGTGGGTTTGATCTCTCCTAGACCCAGTTGTAAGTAGACAGTGTAAGGCATTAGATTCACACTAGCTTCTAAATCCAGCAAAGCTGGACCGATCTCATGAGTCCCAATTTGACAGGTGATCATGGGACACCATGGGTTTTTATATTTAAGCAGTGTCTTTTACTCAATCACCGCACTCACTTGCTCAGTCAAGAACGCAATCTTCTTAACTTGATGCTTCCATTTTATGGTGCACAGATCCTTGATCACCTTTGTATAGGTTGATACCTGTTTAATCATATGAAGCAAAGGTAAGTTAATCTTAACTTGTTTTAAAGGTTCTAGGATCTCACCTTGTATTTTTGAATTTTTTCCTTTTGGTCAAAGCGCTTGGGGAAAAGGGATTTGAAAAGAAAAATTTTCATTTGGCTCGTTTTTAGGGGCATTCTCCTCGGTGCTCGTGGTCATCATCTGACTTGGTCCATCTAACACCTTACCACTCTGAGTAGTTATGGCATTGATCTCTATAATATTTTGTGAATCTAAAGTAGAGGTTTGTGCCATATGTTGCCCCATTGGATTTGATTAAGGCTGATATGGGAATTTGCCTCGCTCTTGCACTGCGAGAGAACTTGTTAGCTTAGTTATTTGACTTTTAATTTCCTTTTTCTCTTCCATTACCTTTGTTACATCAGTTTCCAATCTCTGAATAATTTTACCTTGTGACTCTATAAATACGTTTAATTTTTCCTCTAAAGGATTCTATTAGGTTGCGCATTGTATGAGGTTGCAGGGTATGACACAAGTGGTTGTGCATGTGTGTGCGTGGGTTGGTTTGAGTCGGGCCTCTAGCTAAAGTTCAAGTGGCTCTCCAACCAGGATTATATGTATAGGAGAAAGGATTATAAGGCTTCTTATAAATCCCTAAGGTGTTACATTGTTCATCAAAAAACCCTCTCATCTCTACATAAGTCGGGCAATCCTGAGCTAAGTGTTCCATTCCCCCACAGACAAAACAAGCACCTTGTGACTTGACTCGTGCAACAATTTTCATGAGTCTACCATCTTGGGTCTTATGTGCCTCTAAATCTCGAGTTACTCGCTCTAGTTTGGCTTTCATGCTATCCTCTTCCCTAAGTTGGCAGATCCCAGTCGGTCTTGCTCTATTTGTGCTTTCAACAGCACTGGGCCCTATCCAAGTGTTGGCCTTCTCAGCCAAGTCATTCAAATACTCAATTTCGTCATCGGGGTTCTTTTGCATAAAGTCTTCGTTGCACATTATCTCTATGAATTGACACTCTCTACTCATAAGTCCTTCGTAAAAATGACTAACTACGCGCCAACTCTCGTACCCATGGTGTGGACACATATTTAACAAATTCTTATACCTCTCCCATGCCTGATATAATGTCTCACTATCCTTTTGGGTAAAGGTTGAAATTTGTCTTCTCATACCATTGGTTTTGTGAAGTGGGAAGTATTTATTGAAAATAGTTGCGTCATTTCTTCCCATGAACCTATGGACCTTGGTCGCAAAGAGTATAGCCAGCTCTTTGCTTTGTCCTTCAAAGGAAAAGGAAAGAACTTCAGTTTAACTGAGTTAATAGCCTCAAGTCTGCCATGAAACGTGACCACCACTTCCTCAAATTTCCTAATGTGAACATAAGGGTTTTCGCTTTCTAAACCGTGAAAAGTGGGTATCAATGCTATCATGCCCAGCTTGAAATCTGTATATGGTGTGTTTGGCAAAAACATGACGCATGATGGTGTAGATGTGCATATGGGATGAAGGTAGTCATTTAGGGCCCTAATAGGGTCATCTCTGTGATTGCTCATGGTGTTAGAGCTTGTGTTTGAACCCGTTTCACTCCTAATGTAATTCAGTGGGTATTCTAACTGAAGGATTCTAACCAATCATCTGTGCTCGTCTCTATCCCAACGCATATACCACCAGCAAGAGTTTGGAAAAATAGTACCTGAAAACCTCTTTATAGACTGACGCTCTCCCCAACAACGGCACCAAAATTTGAATTACTCCCAAACAGTACTATGGCGTAGCAGCAGTATAGAATGGGGTGTCGATCCCACGAAGAGAATATTCTACAATCAAAGTCTCAGGCAAAAAATAATGGAAACAAAATTAAAAATTAATGTTAACAAAGTGTTGAGAATTAAATGATACAATTGAATTAAGTGAAAGAAAATCAATAATGAGTAACACAAGGGTCTAAGAATCCTTCCTAAATTTCACAGCTTCAACTTGTATCAATTCAGTAATTATAACTCAACTACGTGTTTCACATCCCAAATACATAATTGAAAAATAATAGTGAAAGAACCAAAAAATATTCCTTTGTAAATTATTATGAGAAATCCCCTTCTTGTTTTTACAAGTAATGCAATGGTCAATCATATATGATATCCTAAATCAATGATATATCCGGAGACAATAACGCAGTAAAGGACCAGCATATATAATTAATATACCAAAATTAATTGCATCCTAAATTCCACACATAAGAGAAGCATGACTGAACTTATATGGAGAAAAAGAACAACAATCACCGAAGTTAAATAAAATCTATGGAAGAAGAAAATATAATTGTCTATCACACAAAAACATCAACTTCATTACTAAATATAGGGAACAGATCAAAATAATTATTCAATGTTAAAAACACAAATGTTGAATTAAATATAAGCTAAACCCGTTATGTCTATGACTTCATCTCTTCCCTTTGGTTGAAATTTAGCCTAGCCGATAATAGATAATCACAACAGCTCTCTACAAATTCAGTGTGTATCTCTTCAGCCCCCTGTTCTTCGAGTCTAAAATCCTATATATAGTTGTATGGAGACTTTTGCGTGATTATTTACCTAAATAAATAAGCGAATAATCATACTAGTTTTACTTGCAAGTGCACAAGGTCAACAGTGTAGTATAGTGTGCGAAAGCAAGGTCATCTCCACAGGGATTAGTAAAGTTCGGTTTTTAGAATTAGTTTCTTTAAGTAAAAAGAAAAATAACTGTTGTGTGTGACTTGATAATAATAAAGACATAGGGCTTTGATATACACCACTAGTCATACTTTCCCAATTGTATAAGGTATCAGTTCACTAGCCTTATCATGTATACCTACTGGTTGCCAACCTAAGGGCATGGTATCTACTCCTTAAGCTATTGATTTCCCTAAGCAACAAGTTAGGCATGGTATCTACTCTAACTCTTTTCTTCCTTAAGGGATTCAGCATGGTATCTGCTTGAGTTGTTCCTTAAGAAAACATAAGTACTATGGAAATCGACAACCACATGAGACCTAGGGCATGGTATCTACTCCCGGTTTCCCATGTTGATTAATCCGGGTATCCGGATAAGATATCCTTTGTTACTAATGTTAGACCCAGGACTCGGTCATCCAAATTGATCTAACTAATAGGTCCATACCACATGCATATGCTGGCCATACACATACATATGAGGAACTTAAATAAGCACAGGCATTAATCAAGTTAAGCAACATAATAAAGGCTATTGGCAAAGATTTATAAATGCATAAATATATGGGAAAGCATAACTAGGGCTTCAATCGAGCCCTATAAGAAAGTTAGTTACATATGCTGTCTAAAATAAACATCATATATAAACTAAGCATGAAATATAAAACCCGAAGAATACTAGGGAGACGGGTTGTCAATCCTCTCCAAAGCCTAAAACTCTGAGCTTAAGCAAAAGATAAAAGTGATCTCTAAGAGGTGGTTTGTTGTGTGTGCTTTACAGGTGTATTTATAAGGCTTGAGAAGTCTTAAAAGGCTCATGAGTTCTTAAACTTTCCTAAATTACAAAACTCTTTTTTTTTCCAAAATAAGGTTCTGCAGTTTACTGTTCACGTCCGTACATGTGTGATCGATCGCACGCATCTTGCGCTCGATCGCAGGATGCACTCGATCCTTTTTGTGTGCGCACGATCGCAATGTGCGCTGGATCGCATTGCATGGTGCGATCGATCGCAGCTTGACCAGAGACTGCTCCAGGATTTCCAGGCTTCTTCCTTTAAGTTCCAAAACTGCTTCTTTTCTTCCAAGACCTATAAAACACATGTGAAACACACAAATAAAGTAAAATGAACTAAATTAACATAACTAAGGACCTAATAAATGTAAATAAGGGGGCTTAAATATGAATATTTAAACATCTATCACACCCCCAAACTTACATATTGCTAGTCCCTTAGCAATACTAAACAAAACTAAATGAAAAATAACAACACACAGATAGATCCAATGTTCATAGTGTCCAAAAAAAGTTTAAGTATTAACACAATACTATAATGTGCATTCATGAGCAAGCTTAACAGATACAAACATATTTTTGCAATGAATAAGAGTTTTGAATGCAAATCACTTTCATGAGGCAATTTAAGACATCACAAGTTCGACTTTGGTGTGTGGTGAAGTAGCACATAAAAGATTAGGTTTCCAAATAATTCTAACATGTATGTTTCGATGTCTCACAATTCACCAAATTTCCTATTAGAATCAACAAAGATGGCATAATTATTCTTTTCTTTTGTTTATGATTTTTTTTTTCAAGTTAATTCCCTTAAGCTTTCTATTTGACTCATGTAACGAGTGTTTAGCCAATGACTCCCAAACCAGATGGTTTTAGGGCATTAGGTGTAAAGACACCCCTAAGGACTTACTAACTCGAGTAAAAAAGGCTACGAAACTAACTGGTCTTAATGCTACCAATCAAAATTCTCCACCTTTTGACGTGACACTCAATGCTTACTGAGGCAAGAGGGCCAGTTACTCAATGAAAAGTTCTTTTTAATGATCATTTAAGATTTTCCACATTTTGAAGTAACACTCAATGCTTACTGAGGCAAGAGGGCCAGTTACTCAGCGAAAAATAAGTTTTTATTGATCATTAGGAGCGTTTCTCTCTTTTTGACTACTAGCAATTTGTTTCTATTTTCTTATACCAAGATGTTAGTCTAATAGGCCATTTGGTTCACAGTCTAGCAAAAGAAACATACAAATCAAAATTTCATGTCATACCCCACACAATTATGTGCTAATGTGCTTGTGATTGTTTAGGTCAATTTGTGAATCCTTAAATGCCTAAAAGGAAGTGATCTATGTTCAAAACTTAATTATTGGCCTATATGTTCAAGGTGCTAAGCTCAAATTAGATCACAAAAAAATGTTAGAACAGTATGAATATGAATTTATCTATGAAAACAACAACACAACAAAATAACAACAAAATGGGACATAGTGAGTGTGTGAATGTGTCCCCATACCCCCAAACTTAAATGGCACATTGTCCCCAATGTGTGAATAGCATGAAAGGAGTGACCTGGGAGATGGAGAACTGATGGCTGGCATGTATCATAGCATGCCCCCAAACTTAAACTGGATGCACTCACGATGTCCTTGAAAAAGAAAGAAAAACAAGCATAAAAGGGAAAACAAGTAATAGTAAGCAGAATGAAAAAATACACATAAACAGAAATGAAAAAGTAAACATTAACAATAAGGGAAAAAGAAATACGAAAAAGGATATGCTTTTGGGGTGCCTCCCATGAGCGCTAAGTTGAACGTCTTTAGCCAGACGAGGTATTCTCTCAACTTTAGTCTTTTGGCAGAGAGTACTTAAAATCCACTTTATGTGGCTCAAGTGCTCTTGGTGGTGCTACACATTCATCATGACTCAATCTTGTCAGTTTATTCAAATGTGATTTCTTCTTATCTCCCGGTCTTAGATGCATAGGATAAACTTCAGGGAGGTGCATAGCTTCAAAGATATCATCAGGGACAGTTTCTGACGCAGGCTCAATATCCAATCTTTTGAAGGTATGGGCGAGGGTGGCCTCCAATGGATCAGTGTAATGGACCTGAAAAAATTGCTTGATAGCACTTTGCATCATACATTCATTAAAACATTCATCATCATTATCATCTTGGGGTAATTTCATTGCATCAAATATCTTAAATTCTATTGTCTCTCCATTTACTGTCTTACTTACAATACCCTTTTTTACATTAATTATTGTATCAGTAGTTCTCATAAAGGGTATTCCTAAGATGATGGGTAGAGGTAATGGCATAGGGCATTCTTCCTTATCTAATACAATGAAGTCAGCAGGCAAAATAAACTTACCTACCTTGACCAAGACATCTTCAAGTATACCTCTAGGTCTTTTGATGCTTCTATCTGCCAATTGCAAAGTGCTGGAAGTTGGTTGAAGCTCCCCCAAACCTATTTTTTCAACTACTGTGTATGGTAGCAAATTTACACTTGCTCCTAAATCTAATAGTGCACGCTCAAACAACTGGTCACCTATCTTGCAGGGAATGGTAAAACTACCCGGATCTTGTAGCTTTGGTGGTAGTTTTCTTAATAATACCGCACTTATCTCTTCAGTTAGAGCCACTATTTCATGTTCTTGAAACTTTCTTTTATTAGTGCAACAATCTTTTAAAAATTTAGTATAAGTAAAAATTTGTTTAATTGCATCTAATAAGGGAATATTAATTTCTACTTTTCTCAAAGTTTCAAAAATATCAAGCAATTTATCTTTCTTTGGTGTTACTAACCTTTGAGGAAAGGGTGGTGCATTCCACTTCTCTACTTCACTTACTTTCGATGTGGATGGCTTAGCTTGAGATGCTTAAGCTGGCTCATTAAATCCTATAATCTTGCCATTTCGGAGAGCTGTAACGGATTTCAGCTGCTGATGTCCTCTTGGATTTGGTAGTGTTTGTGCAGGAAGTTGACCTTGCTTTCTTTCACTTAGCTCCTTAGCCAATTGCCCCATTTGTTCTTCTAGCCTTTGAGTGGTTTGTTTTTGGTGATCTAACGAAGTCATCAATGTTGTCATTAGTTGCTGTTGTTGAGTGGCTAATTGTTTTACAAGACTTTCTAGACCATCTTTCTTGGGTTCTGGAACTGGTTGGGCTGCTTTATGGAAGTTCCTTTGTTGCCCTTGAAGGTTCAAGGTGTTTTGATTGTTGCTCCATGAGAGGTTGGGGTGGTCTCGCCATCCAGGGTTGTATGTATTTGCATATGTACTGTTCGGTCCCACATAGTTTGCTTGCTCGGGATTTGTAGATGAATACAAATGGCAGGTCTCAGTAGTGTGATCAAATTGAGAACATAAAGCATATACCTGGCTTTGTGTAGCTTGTGGTTGAGGAGAGATTTTTTGAGTAGACATGGCTTTTACAATCATATCTAGCCTCATATCTAGCTTCCTCTCTAAAGCAACTATTTGGGCAGAGGGTCCACCATTCAAAGTAACCTCATATATACCTTTACTCTTGACTCCTTGTCTACCTTTAGAGGAGAATTGTTGGGTATGCTCACTCAATGCCTCAAACAGCTCCATGGCTTCTTTACTACTCTTCTCCATCAGCACACCTCCACAACTAGAATCAGCAATACCTTTATTCATGTCATTTAGACCTTCATAAAAGGCTAGTACCAGCTCATCTTGAGGTAGGTTGTGGTGTGGGCATTTGAGTAGTAGCTCATTGAAGTGTCCCCATGCCTCAAAAAACAGATCTCCATCCCTTTGTTGGAAGGATTGGATCTCTTTCCTCATTTGCCTTGTCTTTTGGGCTGGGAAGAACTTCCTTAGGAATTTGCCAGCCAACTCCTCCCAAGTGTGGATTCAAATGCAGGCAAAGAATTGTACCATAGCTTAGCATTATCTTTTAAGGAAAATGGAAATAGAATTAACCTTATTCCTTCTTGGTCTAGGCGCTGGATGTGCTGGAATTTGCAGAGATCAAAGAATTCCCGAAGGTGCAAGTGTGGATCCTCTGCCGGTGTACCCCTAAAGTGAGTCAAAGCATTGAGTATCTGTGGGGATATGTAATAGTTGCCCTCTGCTTCAGGTTGATATGCAATGCATGAAGGATGGTTGAGGCTCTATGGGATGAAGGATTGCTTCATCGTTCTTCGTGCAGGTGGTTGCTGGATTTCTAGCTGTTCCGTCATTGGTGCTTCTTCCGTCAATTCCTCTTCTCCCTCCTCAAAGTTGTCTCTAAGATTTTGTCGGATGGTCCACTCAAGCTCGGGATCAAGGGGAAAAACTATTGGACGTCGGGATCGAAGTCAGTGCATGAATCATGTAAAACAACTTCAGTGCAGCAGTTCAACACTGCTGCTCGGGTAGCGCTCTGCCCTAATTGCGCTCGATCGCATAGAAGGTTGCGATCGATCGCAAGTATTACAGAACCACTGATTAGGGTTTGATGTGCCTGAAACAAAAAAAAAATTGATTAGGGTTTGATGAAAAAGTAAAAATAAAGATGGTAAATAAAATAAAAACGATGATTAAACTAAACAAAAGTAATCCTAAAATGAAATTTAGTGCAATCCCCGGCAACGGCGCCAAAAACTTGTTGCGCGATTATTTACCTAAATAAATAAGCGAATAATCGTACTAGTTTTACTTGCAAGTGCACAAGGTCAACAGTGTAGTATAGTGTGCGAAAGCAAGGTCATCTCCACAGGGATTGCTAAAATTCGGTTTTTAGAATTAGTTTCTTTAACTAAAAAGAAAAATAATTGTTGTGTGTGATTTGATAATAATAAAGACATAGGGCTTTGATATCCACCACTAGTCATACTTTCCCAATTGTATAAGGTATCAGTGCACTAGCCTTATCATGTATACCTACTGGTTGCTAACCTAAGGGCATGGTATCTACTCCTTAAGCTATTGATTTCCCTAAGCAACGAGTTAGGCATGGTATCTACTCTAACTCTTTTCTTCCTTAAGGGATTCAGCATGGTATCTGCTTGAGTTGTTCCTTAAGAAAACATAAGTACTATGGAAATCGACAACCACATGAGACTTAGGGCATGGTATCTACTCCCGGTTTCCCATGTTGATTAACCCGGGTATCCGGATAAGATATCCCTTGTTACTAATGTTAGACCCAGGACTCGGTCATCCAAATTGATCTAACTAACAGGTCCATACCACATGCATACACTGGCCATACACATACATATGAGGAACTTAAATAAGCACAGGCATTAATCAAGTTAAGCAACATAATAAAGGCTATTGGCAAAGATTTATAAATGCATAAATATATGAGAAAGCATAATTAGGGCTTCAATCGAGCCCTATAAGAAAGTTAGTTACACATGCTGTCTAAAATAAACATCATATATAAACTAAGCATGAAATATAAAACCCGAAGAATACTAGGGAGACGGGTTGTCAATCCTCTCCAAAGCCTAAAACTCTGAGCTTAAGCAAAAGATAAAAGTGATCTCTAAGAGGTGGTTTGTTGTGTGCGCTTTACAGGTGTATTTATAAGGCTTGAGAAGTCCTAGAAGGCTCATGAGTTCCTAAACTTTCCTAAATTACAAAACTCTCTTTTTTCCAAAATAAGGTTCTGCAGTTTACTGTTCATGCGTACATGTGCGCTCGATCGCACGCATCTTTCGCTCGATTGCAGGGTGCGCTCGATCCTTTTTGTGTGCGCACGATCGCAATGTGCGCTCGATCGCATTGCATGGTGTGATCGATCGTAGATTGACCAGAGACTGCTCCAGGATTTCCAGGCTTCTTCCTTTAAGTGCCAAAACTGTTTCTTTTCTTCCAAGACCTATAAAACACATGTGAAACACACAAATGAAGTAAAATGAACTAAATTAACATAACTAAGGACCTAATAAATGTAAATAAGGGGGCTTAAATATGAATATTTAAGCATCTATCAGAGACGGCTTTATAGACGGAAAAGTCGCCCTAGGGTTTCTATTCAGGCCGTGTGCTTCTGCTATTGTTTAGGCTCGGTTCTATAGCTATCTAGGCCATGTGTTTGCTATAGTCCAGGCCTGGTTTCTACTATCCAGAACTGGTCCAGTTGTGCTGCTGTCCAAGCCATACAAATCCCAAAAAAATTGAAATTTAATAGCTCCTTCACTTCTGCCACACTGAAATCATGCACAGCCTGACCTTTGTCTACTAAAACTTCTATAACCTTCTCTATAAAAATCATATTTATGAGCCATAAAATTCCTCAGAAAATAGACATTCTAATATTTCCAAGCATATATAGGTCATCTCCTGGTTTTTCTTGAATCAATGCAGTTTAATCTGCAAAAATGACTAATTTGTACGGGCAATTCTGGCAATTTAGTGAAACTCCTTTTCACCCTTTGCTAGTGACAACATGACTTAGCAGAATGCTCAATTTATCGTTAATAGTCTAGAAATGATGGGTTTTGTTGCACTCCTATTGGGAAATCCAGTTTCTTTGCTCTGAACTGGTCCGGATGTTATGGATTCTTTCGAACATATTTTATATATTTTTTGTTTAAAACTTCTTTGTTTTCTTAAATCTGCAAAACACACTAAAACACAGAATTCTCCAAAGGGCTACACTTGTCAAGAAATTTAATGTATAATCAAAATTAATCTCAACAAATGCATATAATTAACTTTTTCTGAAGTGTATTTTCATGCCCTAATCAAGGCTCCTTCAAGGAAATTTCTTCTAGTTCAGGGCATATTTATCACATTTTGGACTTATATCATCCAAGTACGGAGCAAGGATAATGGGTGATAAATCACCATTTGACCTTGAAAAGGGCTAAATCCATTTTTATTGGTCTATGCGTAAGAGATTAACTAGGAAAAGAGATTTGAATCAGAGAGAATGAGGATTTATAGCTCCCTCTCTTGTTTAGGTCAAAGCTTAGTCCTTTATTCTCTAGAATAAATGCTTAAATTTTAAATAAAGTCACCATTAACACATACTATTGTACAAGCACAAAATCACAAGATATTCACTCAAAAATGACAATTTAACAAATCATCGTGTTTAGAGGAAAATGATGTATACTTAGGAGATGACTGACCCGACATTCATTTTGTTGGATGGTATGGTCCTCCTAAGAAAAATGGGCTTAATTTCCCCAAACATTTTTCAAGCAATAATTGTTAATTTAACTCATAAATATAAATATAAGTTAAAATGATATAATAAATAAAGGAAAAACAAGAACATAGTCATCAGAATCACTTTAACATGTTGAAAATAGCAAATAATTAGAAGAAAATATGCTGGTGAAAGACTGAAAAAATAGAAAAAGTTTTTACCTGAATCAGAGCATGAATAGGTTAGATCGATCGGTTCAGCTCAAGAGCCGATCGGGTTCCAAGGGGGACTGATCAGCCCGGACGTGTCAGGTGCAAAAAATTTGAACAAGATTTGTACCAATTCATTATACCACAATTTTACTTTAAAAAATACACATTAAATTACGTATTACTCATGTTTCATGCTAAAGTGACATACAAGTTTAACCTCAATATCATAGAAAACGTTTCACCACAATGACATAACAATAGCAAGTTAAGGTTGACAAGAAATGACAGAGTAAAAATCACCAACCTTTTGTAATGCTTAGGATAGACACTCGTAATGTTGATGTTGATGTTAATGTTATCTTCAAGGATCAGTTATGCTCATATGGATTCTGATAAACTTGAACTTTTAGAGTTGTCATTGGGAAGGAGAACCAATTACAAATGTAGAAGAAAAGTTTAGCTAGTGTTTCATAGGGTGTAGGAATAAAGTGTTTATGTCAAACCCTACCTATTATAACAATCTAACCCGATTGTACCTAATGTAGTGATTTGTTTGTAGCAAAATGCCAAGAGTTTCAACTAGTGAGAGATGGAGAGAATGTGTGCAGGTGTTTGAAGATGAGGGGATATTTATAAGATGAATGGGAGACAATGAAATGAATGGGATTAATGGTTTTAAAATGGGTTGTTAGGGGCTATTAATAATTGATTATGCAACTTATATATCTTCCATTTAAAGTATATTCGGTGTTGATAGAGTTCTGGTATAAATTTATTGTTTGGTAATGGCTTCGAGCCGATTGGCTCCGTCAACGGACTGATCAGCCCGTTGATCGAACTGATTGACCTAAGATTTGAGTCGATTGGTTTAATGAATCTGGACAGTTTTTAAGTTGGGTTTTTTAGATTTTAGCGTCGGTTTTAGGCTTAGTTGGGTTAGTTTTGGGGATTTTGGGCCTTAAGTTAGGTTTTAATTGATTTTTCTTCAAAAAAAAAGCCTTAGTTCTCATTTTCACAAAATTCGAGCATTTTCAGACCGAATTCTCATCATCGAGCTCCATATATAGCCCATTCAAAGATTTAAACAAAATTGGGTGTCTATAGATGGATATAAGGAAAAAGATTTTGAAGCCCAATGATTTGGTGAAGGTATCGACTATTTAAGAACTTGATAGAACATAGAATGTTTTGAGGAAACTATATTGAATTTTGTCACTGACTACATGACAATTTACCTCAATGTCTTATGTTCTTTCATAGAAAATGGGGTTGATTGCTATGTACATGGAAACCTGATTGTCATAGTAAATTGTAATTGGTGTTTGATTTGTGATGCCAAAATCATGGAGAATTGAAGATGACCAAGTAAGTTCACATGTAGCCATTGCCATGACTCTATATTTGGTCTCTGCAGATGAACAAGAGGCAATGTTTTGTTTTTTGAATTTCGATGAAATAGGGCTAGAACCAAGGTAGACATAGTAATTTGTAATGGATCTTTTAGTGATAAAGAAAATGGCTTAATAAGAGTCGCAATAAGCACTTAACTACATGAAAGAGCTAGAAGGCAAAAGAATTCCCTGACCGGGCAAACCATGAAGATATTAAAGCAGGCGATATCTGGCATCCATGTGAAGCTTCTATGGATGTAGCATAAACTGATTAAGTAGATTTATAGAGTGCACAATATCAAGATGAGTTATTATGAGGTAAATGAGACACCTAATCAAGTATCTGTAAAGGAAGGATCCTAGAGCAACTCACCATCTCAATTTTTCAGTTTCAAATTCTGTTCCATTGGGAAGTTCGTGGAACGTCCTCTTACAAGATGCAGTGAGAATGTCCAAGAATATTTGCGTTGTATAAAGAGAACCCTTCATTTTGATCGATCTATTTCAATGCCTAGAAAATATTTCAATAATCTCACATCTTTGATGAGAAACCATTGGTGTGGAAAAGCTTTCAAAACATCGACAACTTTTGAACTTGAACATGTGATGATAATGTCATCAACTTAAATAAGCATAAATACAGATGAATTTCCTTTGCATTTTGTGAACAAAGAATAGTCATTTTTGGATTGTATGAAACTAGCTTTAAGTAAAGCATTTGAAAACTTAGCAAACCAGTTTCGAGAGGTTGTTTAAGGCTATATAGTGATTTGTGAAGATGACAGACCAAATTCTCCCCCTTATTTTGATAACCTTTTGGAAGAGACATGTAGACTTATTCATCTAAACCACCATACGGAAAAGCATTGTTCACATCCAGCTAATATACAAACCAATTAAAAATAAAGGCAAGAGAGAGTAGCACACGAATTGTAACTAACTTGGCCACTGGAGCATGTGTCGCATGAAAATCAATGCCTTCAGTTTGAGTATATCCTTTAGCTACAAAGTGGGATTTGTAGAGTTCAATGGAGCCACCATATTTTCTTTTGATCTTGTAAACCTATTTGCAGCTAATAGGTTTCTTGTTAGAGGGAACAAGGACTAAGAATCTGGTATGGTTAAGCTCGAGAGCTTTTATTTTAGCTTGCATTATCTCCTGTAAAAGTGGAGATAAAATAGCTTTAGAAAAGCTAGATGGTTCATTGGTGGAAGAAAGAGAATCAATAAAAGTCTTATGTGAACTTAACAGATTTTTGTAAGACAATTGAGAATTAATAGGAATAAGAGTACCTCCATTTGAAGAAAGATACTAAGCTTGGGCTGTAGAGCTCATGTAATCTTGTAGACGAGGAGAAATATGAGTCATGTGTTGTGACCTTCATATAGTTTCACAAATAGGTGCAAAAAGAATGGTGTCCTTGGTGGATGTAGTGTTTGGAGGTGAATTAAGCTTGTGAAACTTGAGAACACTATCTTCAACAAATAGTGATAAAACATAGAAGCTATTAGTGTCATGTTGATGATGATAAAAAGGGAATAAAGTCTCTACGAATTTGACATCCCTACTTGTATAAATAAAATCTGTTTAGAAGTTATAGACTTTGTATCCTTTCTGAGCATGGGGATAACCAATGAACATTCAAAGTTTTGCACAATAATCAAATTTATGTTTGGATAAAAGATTATGTGTATAGCAAAGACAACCAAAGGCATGTAAATGAGTATAAGTAGGAATTTTGTTCAGAAGTAATTCATATGGTGTTTTACCTTTCAACAATTTAGATAGTAGGTACTTAATGAGATATGCAAATGTGAGGATGCATTCACCCCAAAATTTAATTGGAAGATTGGATTGAGAACACAGTGCTCGAGAAATATTGAGGAAATAACAGTGCTTTCGTTTGATAACCCTATTTTGCTATGGGGTGTCAAAACAACTATGTTGGTGAATAACTATTTTCTTGGAAAAAAAATGTGGTACCTTGATTGAAAAATTCATAAGCATTGTCACTACATAACTGCTTAACATGCAAATTAACTGAGTTTGAACCATAACAAAAACCATGTAAATGTGTCCAAAAATCATATTTGTGTCTTATTAGAAAAATCCAAGTGCAAGGTGAATAATCATCGGCAATTGTTAAGAAATATTTGAAACCAAAAAGTGAAGGAGTAAAATAAGGTCTCTAAATGTCACAATGAATTAAATCAAAACAAGAAGTAGTAGATATAATGCTTAATGAAAATGGTAGATGACATTGTTTTTCTAAAGGGAAAATGCCACAATCACATTTATTTGAACTTGAAATATTAGGATTCAAAGATGAAAGATAACTAGATAATGAATTAGAAGGATGCCCTAAACGCTAATGATAGAGATAAAAGTGTTTGGACCAAGTGAGGAACTTAAATTGCTGGAATTTTCACCTCTTAATAGTAAAAACCATCGTGCTTTATACCCAGCCCATTCTTTTTCGTCATTTGTAGGTCCTAAAAACATAATAATGAGGATAGAAAATCACTAAGCATTGTAAAGATTGGGTTTGTTGACTAACAGATAAAAGATTGAAACTAGATGAAGGAACACATAGGATATCTTGCAATGGTAATGATTGAGTAGGGCTAAAAAGCCTAAATGAGAAACAGATGTAGTTTGTCCACTAGGTAAATGAATGGGTGTGGTGGATGAAACATATATATAAGATGTAAATAAATTTAAGGGCAAATTACGTATAACATACATGTCGTTTGTGGGTTTTAAGATCAAAACATGTTTTTTAAAGTGTACAACCTAACTACCATGTGAATTAGCCATTAGTCAATATTTTTATTACCATTAAGTCAATGTTAATCAAATAAAAAAATTTAAAAAATTATGCATATATTAATAATATATTGGCTCTTTAAAAAATTGATTATAAAAAAACTAAAATAAATTATTTTTAGAATTATTTTAAATATTTTTTAGATTATTAAAACATGTGATTTTTTAAAATATTTTTAAAACACGTGACTTTTAAAATATTATATATTTTTTATAATTTATTTTTATAAGGTCCAATGGATTACTAACATGTGATTAATTTTTTAACTAATCACGGGAAAATCACGTGTTTGATTAATGTTGAACTAGAGGCGAGACCATAATTAGATAACGGCTAAACCACTTCGTTCCAAGTTGTACAATTTAAACTACATGTTGTGATCCTGAAACCTCCCAATCACAGTTATGTTAAATGTACTTTACCCTAAATCTAAACTAGAAGCCAAAACAAAGTTTGCATTTGAGTCGATAACTATGGCTACAAAAGGAAAAGGCTTGAAGGGAGCCAAATCCATTGTCATTGGTCTATGAACAAAACTCTAGGGTAAGGAGATTTAGGTACAAAAGAAGAAGGAATTAAAACTTTCCCTCATGTTTAGATCAAAGTCAAGCCTTTTTATATTTTCAAGAAAATATTATTTAACCTAAATTAGACTACCATACACTAACATACCAAGCATACACTTACAACTTATATCATCCAAATAGTTATCTCAAACATCACATATGAGTGAAAAGCATATATATACCTAAGAGATTATTGATCCAACATGATTAGTTGGATAGAATTATCCTCTTAAAGACAATGGGCTCATTTCACTCATACACTTGACAAGTAACAATTATATAAAGCAATAAAATAAAGTCCATTAGGTACATGAGCACATAAATGCATATTGACAGTAAAGAACCATTTAGCATATCCTAGGTTCATACAAACAGAAGATCAACAAGGTTATAGCACATAAAAATCGAAGTAATGAAATAAGGACAAACTTAGAGTTTCTACCAAGTGACTATCGATTGGGTCCAAGGGACTCACGATCGCTAGAGAGAAGATCACAATCAGTACCAATAAGGTACCGATTGTTAGTTTCATACTAGTAAAACAAGTTTAACGAGAATGTGATTGTAACTTTAGATTTTGCTAAGAACAAGCTCATGAAATTAAAAAATTATCATTCTAGGTAGCATTTATGGTGGTTTAAGCATGATTAAAAACATGTTTATCATTTTTTACAACATGCAGTAATACACAAGCCTTTCTCAGAATAGAGGAGGATTTCCACATGCGGTTTTTATGCCCTCTAAAATCCACTTTGCTCTTAATAATTTGATGAAGCTGAAAGACCTTGCTTGTTCTTGGAAGTTGAAACCAATTAAAAAAGTACAAGATGTTTGGCTAGAAATCTTTGAAAAAGGATAGTGTTTATGTGCCCAACCTATTACAAGTTTTCTAACCCAAATATCCTAGAGATAGAGAAAAATAGGTATATTTTAAACTAGCTCTTGCTAAGAGGCGTTGTTGTTTAATGGTGTAGGAGGATAGAGATATTTATAGGTGTTAAGAGAGGAAAAAGGTTTAATAGGGGGGACAAAGGTGTAATAGGGGTTAATGGCTTACTAGAAAAGGTCAAAAGAGAAGAATTGTAATAGTTTTGTCTGTTATTGAAGGTGGAATCGCACTAAAGAAGTTGAGCTTTGAAGAACTTGATTCTATAACATAAGTATCAATTGGTAGTCAACAGGTATCGATTGGTACTAAGATGGAATAGATCAGTAGTTGCTTCCTAGGCAAGCTTTTGGTATTGGGCTTTGGCCCAAAATGGATTTAAATGGTCTTTTGAGGTTTGGAATGGATCAGTTAGGTTAGCTTGGCTCATTTGAAGTATAGGCTTGGGTTTGTAATTACATTTCTTCTAAAGTTGGGCCTTTATTTTCATGTTCACCAAATTCTAGCATCTTAAGACCAAGCTCTCATCATCTGGCCACACATGTGGCTCATTCAATTATTTTTAACGAAATTGGGTGTCTATAGTTTGCCCCCTTTGATTGGTGCTCCTTTTAGAGTGCAAATCAAAGACTATGAGTGATCTAGATTTTGTTTCAAATATTTGAATAGTGAAGTGCAGTGTATGCACAAAATATAAACATGTTGTTGGGAAAAATAATGCTTCATGGAGACATCCATGATAGTTGTGCTTATGTGGGATGGTGGAGTTGATGCCCATTCACTTAAAAAGATTCTTAGGTTAAGGTGTGCTCGCTATAAGAACTTAATGGTTTTGAGTTCCAACTCCACTTGGGGTTTTAATTCTTGAACTTATTGAAATGGAGAGTATCTGCTTGATGGTGGAATACCTATTTAATAGGCTTTCTTAAATGGAGGGTGCCTTTGTTTAAAGGGCTTTATGAAAGTTTCTTGTTTAAAGGTCTTTTGGATTAGATTGAAAGTTGCTTGTTTAAAGATCTTTCAGATTGGGTCAAAAATTGCCTATTTAAAAGTCTCTCAAATTAGATCAAAAGTTGCCTATTTAAAGGTCTTTTGGATTAGGTTGAAATTTGCCTATTTAAAGGTCTTCTAGCTCTATATTGGACGTTGATGGGGAACTTCTTGATCCAAATTGCACTCAGGATTTAAAATTTAGATTTGTTGGTGATTTTGGTAATCCAATTCTTGCACTCCAATGGGGAAGTATCGGTCTAACCTCCAATTAGGGATTCAATTCTTAGACTAGTTAAAAGGTTAGGTCAAGGGATGATGACTTATATCTTTCTTTAAAGAAGAATAAGGGCTTACACAATTACCTTGAAGACGAGGGCTTATAGAGATGCCTCTAGAGATAAAGGCTTACAAAGATGCCTCTAAAGATGAAGGCTTATGTCTGCTTTAAAGAAAAAGAAAGGGCTTAAATGATTGCCTTAAGAAATGAGAACTTATGTCTTCCTCAAAGGTGAAAGTGAGGACATACATGATTGCCTTAAAAAATGAGGGTATATATCTTCCTCAAATGTGAAAGCAAGGGTTTACATGATTCCCTTGAAAAGCGAGGGCTTATGTCTACCTTAAAGATGAAAAAAATAGTGTTTACATCTTGCCTCAAAAATGAAAAGGAAGGGCTTATATCTGGCCTCGAAGAAAATGAAACAAGGGTTTATATTTTGCCTCAAAGAAGAAAGAAAATAAGGCTTATATCTTGCCTCAAAGAAAAAGAAAATGAGTAACAAATAGGAGATGGGCCATCTCACGAATAAAAATAAAAACTTAGTTTTCTTTTGTCTTATTATGCACACGTTGCATGTATGCACTTAAAGTGGTGAAGACTTTATTGATTTTTTTGGATGAATATGCATAGTCAATGATATGCAAGTGGAGGTGGTTCATATGAAATACAAGTGAGGATGATGGATTTAAACTTTCAAATTGAATTTGTTTTTGTGAGCCTAATGAATAGTAGAGGTTATCCTTGTATAATGAATGAAATGTAAGTGAATATGGTGCATGAAAATTTTCAAAATAATTTGTTTTCTTTTTTAATATTAAATTTGTGAGAGAGAGGGAGATTTCGGCCGAACACGGTTAAAGTTGATAAGTGGCCCTCAAGAGCATCTTGAGATATGCCCCCAATCATTGTATTTTGTTGACTACTCCCGTGAATATAGCCATAGCTTCTCCTCTTGCCCCAGTCTTTTCGCCGTTATAGAGGCACCAAGGTTCGAGTCTAGAAATTTAATCTTTTCTTGGTGAATGCAAATATTGATTGTGTGGGCATAACTTGGAAGAGACAAAAGCAAGGGGTGCAATGATGGAAAGTAAGAGAAGTATAAAGAAAATAACTCTCAACTCGACGCATTCTTATTTCATTCACAACAAGAAATCTCTTCTAAGAATTTAATCTTCTCGCATAAATTTCACTCACTTCTTTTTCAAGATTTTTCTTTCACATGATTATAGAAAAGTATTTACATAACCTTGTGAAGAGAAAGAAGTTTCAAAATAGTGTGAAGAAATGTAGTTGCATCTATATGTTTGCCTATGTACTCCAAAAGGAGATAAAGTCACTCATAGTTCAGACGAAAATGCACACATATTCATTGCCTAAACTACCTTTTCAGATTTCTGGCTCAATAATATTTCCCTAACTTTTGCTTAAGTCGTCTTTTAGGTTTTTTAACTTAGCAGGCACAACAAATCTTATTTCCACATTAGTGGGGATCGTCTTGAGGTACTCATTACATGTGGTGTAAGAGTAGTCTTGGGAATGTCTTTAAGATTTTGGTCACTATTCGAAGTGGTGCAAAATTGTGAGGTGGTTTTGCAAATGGGTGAAAGGGTTATTACGATTTTTGGGTGCCTTTTGCGAGGGTAATATGGGATTCGAGAAAATGAGTCTGAGAGGATGTAGGGAGGGGTAACATAATTGATTTTGTGGCATCCCTTGCAAGTGGTGTAAGAGTGGTTTGTAATTGGTTAAAATGGCTTTGAATTGGGTCAAGTCATTTGAAAGGTGTAAAGCAATTCATTGTAAGTGGGTCTCTCTTTAATATAGAGTGGGTCAATGGTTCCCATTAGAGAATCTAAATTCTATGATTACCCAAAAGAATGGATTGTGAAGCTAATCAACTTTCATTTATCGAAGAGGTCTTTCAAGGATGGTAATGGGGGCAAGGGTTACTAAGTTAACCAAGGAATTGATGATCAAAGGCTCAAAAAGTTATTTGATGGTTCCTAAACACCAATGACTATCCTTTATTACTTTGCTCATGTTTGTCTCTTTCAAATGTTCGCTTATTGTTTTGGAGTTTTCACTTTCCAAATTTTTATTTCTTCTCAAATATTTATTCTTTTCCTTTCAAATAATTTTCTCTCCCTCTTGCAAGAAGTATTGTACATCATTGAGCAAAATAATAGTCCTCGTTAAGGGTTTCATTAAGGCCCGATGTGGCTTTGACAATGGAAATTTTGAAGTGATAGGATAGTATGAATGATTACCTCTTTCCATTTAAAGTCATGTTACTTAGCTTGAAAACATATTTGTTGGGTTCAAGAATTCCTCAAGTTATACTCTCAAGTATTTTCCAATGGATGAACAAACAAATTAGAATTCTTTTATATGGGAATGAGATTGATGTTTTTTTTTCTCTTTTTTCTTATTTTTCTTTTTCCTTTTTTTTTTTGTTTATATACAAAAAGATCATGGCTCACTTGCTTTTATTGGAGCCGATGAAACATTCATCCTAGGCAAGGTCTTCAAAATTTGATCTTGTTTTCTACTTGGCCTATATGAATCTAGACTTTCTTCTTTGATTGAGATTTGTTCAACTAGCCTGAATTGATTTGGTTTTTTCTTCTGAGTGCCCCAAGTTGATTGGGAGCTTTCTCTTTAAAAACTTGTCTTCTTACTTTTCTACTTACCTAAGATAGTTTGGGCCATTTGTTGTTGACAAGTGGATCGTATGAAATTCCACTTAAAGGGAAGATTGACACATTTTGCAAAGCCATGTAATTACATCTTCATAATTAAGTGAAAATTCAATTTTAAAATGAAGTAAAATCATGTGAGTTTGAGGATTTGCTCATTCAACAATAGCTTTCTCAAAGTGAATAAAAGAATGTGTGGAAACCAAGATATTAAATTATTGATATGAAATTTTTATGGCCAAAAAAGAAGGAAACTCACAAAATGAAAAGTAAATGTCTAAAAAGCAATACTAAGAAATTATAGGTTGCAATGAGACGTGACTATTGGCACCATCACATATTTCCAATCATCCACCTCATGCTAAAAATCTCTAACTTAAGAAACTTTCTTTTTAAGTTCCCAAAAACCACCACCATTATCATGCATGCCATTAACCATGCAATCTGATGATGGAACTTCCTTCCCTACTAGCTCTTTAGTGCTATGTTTGGGATAGTATGTGATATAAGTTGTGGGAAAGCTTTAATTGGAATAAGGTTTACTGTTTGTAATATGGATGGTATTTGGTGGAGGAGATGAGTTAAGGCTGGGAAAGATGTTAATCTTGGAGTCAATGAGATCATGAATCTCATTACGGAGTCGTTTGCATTCCTTAGTGTTATGGTCAAGTTGTTAGTGGTAGGCACGATATTTAGTGAAGTAGAAGTGGGCAGGGATAGGATCAGGTAGAGGCTTGGAGATTAAAGGGGTAAACTCACCTTTCTTAACAATATAGGTCAAGGCTTAAGAAAGGCTCATCCCTAAAAGAGTGTAGCAGTATGGGCCTCTTTATGACCACTTCTTCTTAGCAAGGCAGATGGTGTGTCTAGTCTGATTTTTAGAAGCTAAATTCTTGTGGTTAGTTTCTTCCCTTAAAAATTGTCCACTTGATGTTCTTTGTTGAGGAAAACTATCATTTTCCCCTTTGGATTGATGCTCTTTGATAGCGCAAATTGATTCGAGGATGTTCAACCTCTTTATCATGTCAACCAACATGTCTTTGAGTTCTTACATCTCATTCTTTTTCTCTTTTTAGGCAATTGCTTCTACTTCAACTAGATTGTTCTTCCTTAATCTCTTAATTTAGAGTGTGACGAGGTGGAGGGTCTATTGATGACTTTTTGTGCATGCAAGGAAAATAAAAATGAGACTCTAAATCAATTTCATGATATGAATATTTAAGTTCATCCAAAGTATAGCCTGAAACATTTGTTGGGTTTGAGACTTCTTTAGAAAGCAAAATGGTTTTAAGAAAACATGGTTCCTTCAAACCCATCAATTGGTCCAAACGTAATTAGAATTGACTTCTTTCATGATATGCATGAAAAAGGAATATCTAATTAAGGGTTCATGTCCCAATTCATGAGATGTGTTTGAAGCTCATTTAGCAACTTCCTCTTAACTAATCTCAGTTTTACTCTTAATCAACTTAGGCTTTCTCTTTATTTTAAAAACATAGACTTTTCAAAATGAGAACATACAACAATTTCTTTTCAAAACAAGAAAACACACTTTTTTCCCTCTTTTTTTTTTCAGCACAAGCCCTTCATTAGATTTGAGCTCACTTGAAGTTAGTCTCGGTTAGCTCACACAAGACACAAATATATGCAAAAAGCAAAATTCAAACAATGAACACCTTCTTGATCAAATTCCAAATCATTTTACTTTTTTCCTCAAAAATTGAAATCTTCAAACTATGTTCTTATTGGGTCAGAATCAATTCAAAATCGTAGTCTTTGGTTAATTGATCTTGGGCATTTAATTTTGATTTAATTATACTTCATTAACTATTTATTCAAGTGGAGTGGAATTAATTACCACCATATATCATTTGATTAAATCGATTTGATAAAATTAAAAATATCTAATTAAAGATATTTCACAACCTAAATCAACCTTTCTACACTTAATCAATGGGATTTCTCATTGAAACAAACTTAATGAGAGTTAAGTTGAAAACTTCAAATATTTTTCAAAAGAAACTTTGAGTTTTCATTTTTTCACCCAAAAAAAAATCTAATTTATTTTCAATTAATTCGCATTAATTTAGATTAATCCCTAAATTTAGATCTAGAAGATTAATCTTGATCAACATAATTTCAAATATTAAATCATCTTAATCATTCCTCTCTAATGATTTTTTAAAAGTGGAAGAGGTTCAATCCCATCATTTTTATTTGTCAAACTGAATAGATTTGGTTCAAAGAATTTATTCAAAGATATTCATGACTAAGATTAATTTCTAAGGCTTAAATAAAGCGATTTTTATTTTTTTATCGATATAAATTAATTTTTGAAAAATAAAAGGGGAAAGTCAAATTTTGATTTTTGAAATTATAAAATTTATATCTGATTAAGAAAAACTAACTCATGGAATCCTTAAAAGAATTCTTCCATTAGTAATGATTAAGGAGGGAATAAAGAAAAGAATTTCTAATTTAAAAAATGATTTAAAAGTTCATTCGTGTTAAAGAAAAGTTTTCAAATTTATGCCCTAATTAATAAGAACTAACTCATGAAATATTTGAATTTAATTCTAGAAGTTACTCTCCAACACTTTAATAAAAATATTTTTCCATTTGTGACCATTAAGGAAGGAATAATTTTTTCAAAATCTCAAATTTATAGACAAATTAACCAGTTCATGAAATCTTCACATTTAAGTCTAGAAGTTACGTTCCAAGAATTAAATAGAAAACTCTTCCATTAGTAGTGATCAAATGAGAATAAATAAGAAAATTTTAAAATTCAAATCAAGTAGGTATAGGTCAAAATCATGTGATTCAAGAAAGTATGTTGTAAAACAATTAAGGCATCTCATCATCAAACAATGGATTTATCTCAACCACACGCCATAGTGGATAGGTCCTCTTAGCCTATAGGTTAAAACATAACCACATTTTGGAAAAGACTCTATTTGATTAAATTCAAACCAAACTCTTCTCAATTGACCCAAATTATCAACACATCCTAATCCATAAGTTGTTTTTCTCAAAGTTAAATGTTTTTTGTTTGACATCAATAAGTTTTTCAAAAAAAAGTCAAACTAAAAGGATTTTAGAAGTCATTCAAAATGTCTAAGTAAATTTAAATGAACTAAAAGAAGCCTTTCTTTGGATCTTTCCTATTGATCCTTGGGATTCTTTTCATGTCCAATTGAATTTACTTTAGAATTTTGGATGAAGCCCAATTATCTTTAGCCGTTTACATTGGTGGGCCCCTTAATGAGGTCAAGCAAACAATATTTAACTAAGATAAAGTCTTTCTTCTAACTAAGTCATATATCGACCTAAGGGTTAACTTTTCTTAAGTTTGATTCTAACTTAATTGAATAAAACCCCACGTAAACAAACAAACAAAATGTTATCAAATGACTAGTTTATTTATCTTTATACATATGAGGTGATGTCAACCACATACAACAAGCAAGTAAATGGATAGAAAATGTTCCTATCTTAGAATGAAGGTTCTATGATTCTTTATTAGGTTGGCTCCACTTTATAACTTCATATAGCTCAAGTATCCCATGCTAGAAGGATGCCTTTATGCTCCTTGAGTGGCCTAATAAGTGGACCACAAGAGTGCAAATGTTATGGCAAGACTTCATTACCTTAACAAAGACTAGGTGGATCTTATCACACACCAAATGTTAACGTAAGAAAATTAAGGTCACACCAAGATAGCAGGTAGATATTAAGCCCTCAATTCACTCCGTCTAGAGCGAAGATAAGTGTTAGTATGTGAAGTGAAGTACGATAAAATAACTTAAGTTTAAAAAAATTTCAAAAACACTTAAGGTTAAATCTCTCTAGTGGAATTACCAAACTGTGGGTATTGTTCCCTATACCACCCCTTGTCAATTAGTTAAAGGGTTCTCTCTAGATGAACTCTTTTGATTGGGGTACAATTTTCACATTGGCCTTATGTCATCCAAGCACGAAGTAAGGATGATGAGTAAGGAGCCACCATTTAACATTGAAGAGGATAAAATCATGTGTCATTGGTCTATACATGAGATTTTAGTGTACAAGAGGAGAAGGAATTAAAGACTTCCCCTCATATATAGACCGAAGTCAAACTTTTTATGTTTTCGAGAAAATGTTTAAGCTTTAACCTAAATTACACTAACATGCCAAGCATACACTTACAGCTTATATCATTTAAACAGTTATCTCAAACATCACATACGAGTGAAGAGCATATACCTACCTAGGAGATTACTAATCCAACATGATTAGTTGGACAACATTTTCCTCCTAAGGACGATGGGCTCATTCACTTTTACGCTTGACAAGCAACAATAATATAAATCAATAAAATAAAATCCATTAGGTACATGAGCACATAAATGCGCATTGACATTGAAGAAACTATGTAGTATACAAACAGAAGATTAGCATGGTTATAGTACATGCAAATCAAAGTAATGAAATAAGGAGAAACTTAGAGTTTCTACCAATTGACTACTGATCAGGACAGGGGGCCCATGATCACCAGAGAAGAAATCACGATCGGTCCTACTAATCGTTAGTTTCATACTGATAGGTGCTTAAATATTCATATTTAAGCCCCTTTATTTACGTTTGTTAAGTCTTTAGTTATGTTAATTTAGTCCATTTTACTTCATTTTTGTGTTTCATATGTTTTTATAGGGTCTTGGAGAAAAAAGAAGCAACTTTGGCACTTAAAGGAATAAGTCTGGAAATCCTGGAGCAGATGCTGGCTAAAATACGATCGAGCACATAAGCACTCGTGTGCACACAAGAAGGATCGAGCGCAGCCTTGCGATCGAGCGCACATGTATAGGCATGAACAGTAAAACGACAGAACTAGTTTTGGAAATAGAGGAGGTTTTACGTTTTAGGAAGTTTAGGGTTTCCTGAGTCTTCTAGGGTTATTCAAACCCTATAAATACACCTATAAACACACACAAAGGACATCACTTCTTTTATCTTTTTCTTAGCTCGGAATTGTATGCTTTGGAGATGATTGACAACCCGTCTCCATAGTATTCTTCGGGTTTTATAGTTTATGTTTAGTTTATGCTATGATGTTTATCTTAGACAACATGGGTAACTAACTCTTTATAGGGCTCGATTGAAGCCCTAGTTATGCTTTCCCATATATATATTCATCGATTATCTTTGCAATAGCCTTAATTATGATGCTTAACTTGATTAATGCCTGTGTTTATTTAAATTCCTCATATGTATATGTCTGATTAATATGTGCATGTGATATGGACTTGTTAGTTAGATCAATTTGGATGAATGAGTCCTGGGTCTAACATTAGTAACAAAAGATATCCACACTGGATTCTTGGGTTAATCAACAAGGGAAACCGGGAGTAGATACCATACCCTAGGTCCTGTGTGGTTGTCGATTTTCATAGGTCCTATGCTCTCTTAAGAAACAACTCAGTAGATACCATGCTAAATCCCTTAAGAAAGAAAAGAGTTAGAGTAGATACCATGCCTAACTCGTTGCTTAGGGAAATCAATAGCTTAAGAAGTATATACCATGCCCTTAGGTTGACAACCATTAGGTATTCATAGGAAGGCTAGCGCATTGACCTATTACTCATTGGGAAAGTATAACTAGTGGTGGATATAAAAGACCTATGCCTCATTATTATTAATTCACATTCAACAGTTATTTTGATCTTCTTTTTAAGAAACTGATTCTAAAACGAAATTCACCAATCCCTGTGGAAATGATCTCGCACTTGCACACTATGCTACCATTGACCTTGTGCACTTGCAAATAAAACTATATGGTTATTTACTTATTTATTTAGGTAGATAAACACGCAATAAGTTTTTGGCGCCGTTGCTGGGGATTACGCTAAATTTCTTTTTAAGAATTATTTTCGTTTAGTTTAATTATCGTTATTCTTATTTTATTCTACTTTAATTTTTAAGTTTCTGTTTTTCATCTTTATTTTTATTTTCATCTTTATTTTTATTTTCATCAAACTCTAATCAATTTCTTTTCTGTTTCAAGCACATCAGCAAAACTTTCTGTGACACTTGCGATCGAGTACACCCTCTTGTGCGATCGAGAGCAATTAGGGCAGAGAGTTACCCGAGCAGCAGAGTTGAACTGCTGCACTGAAGCTGGTTTACTTGATTTATGCACGGACTTCGATCCCGACATCCAGCATTCTTTCCCCTCGATCTCGAGCTTGAACGGACCATCCGACAAAGACTTAGGAACAATTTCGAGGAGAACGAAGAAGAATTCGAGAATGAAGCACCAATGACAGAACAGCTCGAAAACCAGCAACCACCTGCACGAGTACCGATGAAACAATCCTTCATCCCACGGAACCTTGATTAGCCATCATGTATTGCATATCAACCTGAGGCAGAAGGCAACTACTACATATCTCCGCAAATATTGAGTGCATTGACTCACTTTAGGGGTACACCTAATGAGGATCCACATTTGCACCTTCGAGAGTTCTGTGATCTTTGCAAATTTCAGCATATCCAGGGCCTAGACCAAGAAGGAATCAGGTTAATTCTTTTCCCTTTTTCCTTAAAAGATAATGCTAAACTGTGGTACAATTCATTGCCTGCAGTTTCTATCCACACTTGGGAAGAGTTGGCCAGCAAGTTCCTAAGAAATTTCTTCCCAGCTCAAAAGACGAGACAATTGAGGAAGGAGATTCATTCTTTCTAACAGAGGGATGAAGACCTTTTCTTTGAGGCATGGGGACACTTTAATGAGCTGCTTCACAAATGTCCACATCATAACCTACCTCAAGATGAGCTGGAACTAGTCTTTTACGAAGGTCTAAATGACATGAATAAAGGTATCGTTGATTCAGGTTGTGGAGGTGTGCTAATGGAGAAAAGCAGTGAAGAAGCCATGGAACTGTTTGAGGCATTGAGTTAGCACACCCAACAATTCTCATCCATAGGGAGACAAGGAGTAAAGAGCAAGGGCATGTATGAAGTTAACTTAATTGGTGAAATTCCAACTCAGATAGCTACTATGGAGAGGAAGCTAGATATGCTTGTAAATGCCATGACTGCTCAGAACACCTCACCGAGTCCACAAGCCACAAAACACCAGGTATGTGCTTTATATTCTTAATTTGATCACACTACTGAGACTTGCCACTTATATTCATCTACAGATCCCGAGCAAGTGAACTATGTGGGACTAAACAGTGCATATGCAAATACCTACAATCCTGGATGGCGAAATGACCCCAACCTCGCATGGAGCAACAATCAAAATGCCCTGAACCTTCAAGGCCAACAAAGGAACTTCCACCAAGCAGCCCAACTAGTTCAAGAGTCAAAGACAAGTGACGTAGAGAGTATGGTAAGGCAACTGATAACTTCACAAGAACAATTTATGGCAGATGGAAGGCAAATTCAAACTGAGCAAAGAAAAACAATTGCAAAGCACGAGCAAACAATCTAAAGACTAGAAGTTCAAATGGGGCAAATGGCTAAAGAGTTAAGTGCAAGGAAGCAAGGTGAGCTTCTTGCCCAACCAATACCTAATCCGAGAGGACATCAGCAACTAAATGCCATGACAACTCTCAGAAATGGTAAGGTCATATGAGTTAATGAGCCAACATAAGCATTTCCTGCTAAGCCATCCACATCCAAGGTAAGTGAAATGGAGAAGTGGAATGCACCACTCTTCCCTCAAAGGTTAGTAAAGCCAAAGAAAGATAAATTGTTTGATATTTTTGAAACTTTGAGAAAAGTAGAAATTAACATTCCCTTATTAGATCAAATTAAACAAATTCCTGCTTATGCTAAATTTTTAAAAGAATGTTGCACTAATAAAAGAAAGTTTCAAGAGCATGAAACAGTGGCTCTAACTGAAGAGGTAAGTGTGGTATTATTAAGAAAACTACCACCAAAGCTACAAGATCCGGGTAGTTTTACCATTCCCTGCAAGATAGGTGACCAGTTTTTTGAGCGTGCACTATTGGATTTAGGAGCAAGTGTAAATTTGCTACCATACACAGTAGTTGAAAAGCTAGGTTTGAGGGAGCTTCAACCAACCTCCATCACTTTGCAATTGGCAGATAGAAGCATCAAAAGACCTAGAGGTATACTTAAGGATGTCTTGCTAAAGGTTGGTGAGTTTATCTTGCTTGCTTACTTCATTGTGTTAGATATGGAAGAATGCCTTATGCCATTACCTCTGCCCATCATCTTAGGAAGACCCTTTATGAGAACTGCTGATACAATAATTAATGTGAAAAAGGGTATTGTAAGTATGACGGTAAATGGTGAGACAATAGAATTTAAGATATTTGATGCATTAAAATTACCCCAAGATGATAATGATGATGAATGTTTTAATGAATGTATGATGCAAAGTGTTGTCGAGCAAATTTTTCAAGTCCATCACACTGATCCATTGGAGGCTACCCTCACCCACAGCGTCACAAGTTCAGTTGTGGTGCCTAAGCCAGAATCTAAAGATATTACAGACGACATCATTGAAGCTGTGCATCTCCTTGAAGCCTCTCCAAAGCATCCAAGTAAGTTCACTCCTCCGTTTGAAACTTTTGAGCGTACTAATACTACTTTTCTCTCATCTATTGTCTAGGCACCAAACTTGGAATTGCCGCAGCTGCCTGCAAGAAATCAAACATTCATGGTACATGGACACAAAGTCACACCACACTTGGAAATTATAGTGCAACCAAGAGATGAAGATTTAGCACCCCAAACTATCCAGTATGCAGCAACAACAAGAGCACCTGAGCCACATGCAGTGGACTTTAAGTACACCCTGTCGAAAGACTAAATGTTGAAGTTGCTATAGAGAGTGCTTGATGATGAGTGCCAAATATTGCATATTTTGGCCCTCTAATTTACATTTGTTAGCTTAGGAATTTGTTACTTTGAGTTGTTTTCGTTGTTTTTCAGGTTTATAAGCACTGGGAAAGGAGTTTCACTAAAATTGCCAGAATTGCCCGTACAGATCAATCATCTTTGAAAATTAAACTGTATTGATTCAAGAAGAACCAGGATATGAGCCATATATGCTTAGAAAGATCCAGAAGTCTATTTTCTGGAGAATTTTACGGCTCATAAAAATGATTTTTCTACAGAAAGTTATGGCCGTTTTAGTAGACAAAGGTCAGGCTGTGCGGGCTGTGCGGGATTTCAGCGTGAACAGAAGTTTTGAAGGGCATGTGAAGACTTAAATCCAACATCCCACATTGGTTGGAAACACATTTCTATATCCCACATCTCACATCGGATTGGAAACACATTCCACTTGTGGTATTTGCCTATATAAGACCCACTCCACTTCATCATTCAGTGTACAATTCCTGAGCCACTTTGGTGTTTACCGGTGGACTTCTGCCAGCATTTTGGTGGATCCCGAAGGCATTGCTACCACGAGGGGAAGCGCCGCCCATCAGCGAGTGGAATTTCTCCCATGTAAAGTTTTTTTATTTATTTTTTTATATTCAATTGTTTTAGTTTAAATGTTTAGCACTTTTTATTATAGCTTTATAGATATGAGTGGCTAGACTCTTCAGCTAAGGTTGAAGATGAAGCCCCGCCGTTGTTTGGCGTAGTAGTTCAGATTTGCTTGTACAAATCTGACAATTTTTAGTATAAATGTTCTGTCAATTATTTGAGTTAATCTTCTAATTGATTGAGTTTAAATTGTCTGTTGGATTTTCTTTGTGTTTCATCTGATGGATACATTGAATTCTTTTCGATTAAATTGGATTCTCTTTGTGATTTGTTAAGAGCGGATACATCGGGTGCTTTTGGTTTAGTTGGGATATTCTTTGTTTTTTGTCTTATAGTTGGATTCATTGAATGTTTTGATAGGCTATATTTTTAGAACATGTATGCTTAACTTCGGTGGGGTGGATTCGGAAACCTTAGTGCTTTTTATTATTAGTTTTAAAATCAATTTAATTTAGTTTTAATTTGTTTTGCAAATTATCATTCAAAATTCGGAACTAGGTTAAGATAGAGTTAGTTTAGATTAAAAATTATATTTTCACAACGCAATTCCCTGTGGATTCGACCTCGCACTTGCACAACGCTATACTGCAAACGACTCGTGCGCTTGCGAGTAAAATAAAACTCAAAACAAGTTTTTGGCGCCGTTGCCGGGGAATTGTTTTGTTTGTGAAAATTTTTGGTCTGAATTGATTTTATTTTTCTACTAGGTAGTTATAAAAAAAAAATTAATTTAAAAAAAAAATTGTGGATGAATCCAGCGCCGGTTTCACAGTCTTTAGAGGATGCCCTCAAGGATTTCATTAAAACGACTGGCCCGTCCCTCAATGCTGCCAACACATTCAATGTTGATAGCTGTTCCATCTGTGCTAGTCCTATGCATCTAACACAGAATTGTCCATCAATGCCGGCTTGTGCCGAGTACCCCATGGAACAAATGAATGCTTTCAATGACTGTTGTTGGGAATAAAATGGATCTTACTCCGAAACATACAATCCAGAGTGGTGGAACCACTCTAATTTTTCATGGGAGCAGAACCAACTGATGAATCAGGGAGGAGCCCCTTATAATCAATACCCTCCCGAATTTCCTCCACCAATACCAAGTTATGCCTATCCAGCACCATCACCCCCTTACCAAGCTCCCATTCAAGCGCCAACGTCGGTTTCATAGTCATTGGAGGACGCTCTCAATGATTTCATGAAAACGACTAGCCAATCTATGAGTGAAGTGATGAGTGCAACCATAGAAAACACCCAAGCGACTGCCGAGCTAGAGAGTCAAATTGATCAAATCGCAAGTTACGTGGGTGAAGGAGAGGAAAGAAAGTTCCCCAGTCAACCTGATCCTAACCCAAAGGAACAGTTTGCGGTGGGAAATTTATCAACTCCTATACAAGGGCAAGAAAGTGGCAACAAAGAAAAGAGAGATGCTGAGCCATCTACAGCCACACCTATCATTAAGGATCTCCCTAGGTCGTTTTTACCTAAAACGCCTTACCCTGAGAGATTACAAGCGCCCAAGAAAGGAGAGGAGTTTGAGGATCCCCTGGAGGCATGCTTTGCTCACTTTGGTGAGGACTTGGGCTTAGATAAGTTACTCGAGGAAGTGAATGCCATTTTGGAGTCTGATCCTCAGAAGAGCAGTGAGACGGAGGAGATTATGGATGAATCACGTATTGAGGACCCCATGGAGGCATGCTTTGCTCAATTTGAAGAGGATTTGGGCTTAGATAAGTTGTTTGAGCAAGCTAATGCTACTTTGGAGTCTGCACCTCTAAAGATCAGTGAGACGAAGGAAACCACAACACCTGAACCTCACAAGAAGGAACTTAAGCCTTTACTGGATAATCTTGAGTATAAGTTCCCAGGTCCAGCAGATTCTTTGCCTATAATTATAGCTTTAGATTTGGGTGATGCTCCAGAGGAGAAATTATTGGACGTCTTAAGAGAGCATCAGGAAGCTATAGGCTGGACTATTGAGGATGTCAAAGGAATCAACCCCTCGTTGGTGATACACACGATACAGTTGGAGGAGAATGCCAAGCCATCGAGGGAGCCACAAAGAAGGCTCAACCCTGCTTTGCAAGAGGTTGTGAGGGCGGAAGATATTAAGCTGTTAGAGGCAGGGATCATTTATCCCATCTCTGATAGCAAGTAGGAGAGCCAGATTCCAGTCGTGCCCAAACATGCTGAATTTACGGTAGTAAATAAAGACAACGAGTTGGTTCCAACTCGAGTGCAGTCAAGATGGAGAAAATGTCTAGACTATCGTAAATTGAATGCTACAACTAGGCCTGATCATTTTCCATTCCCATTTATTGATCAGATGGTGGAGAGCTTAGTTGGGCCTGTTTACTAATGTTGGGTCTGGTTGAAGACGTTAAACTTAGCGCTCATGGGAGGCACCCCACAGCTTATCTTTTCTTTTGTTTATTTATTATTTCGCATTTTTATGATTAATATTTGTTTCCAGTATTTTTTGTTTTCCAGTTTTTATTTTTCAGGGACAAAGCGTACTTCAGTTCAAGTTTGGGGGTATGCTATGAGCCATACCAGTCCAGATAGTTCTCCATATCTCAGGTCAGCTCTTTCCATATTAGTCACACATTGGGGTCAATGTGTAATTTAAGTTTGGGGGTATGGGAGACACATCACACACTTTGTCCTAATTTGTTGTCTTTTCGTCATAGAGATAAATGCATGCTCATGTTATCGTGAAATTTTAGTTGATCTAAACATTTTCTGTGATGTGATGTCATTGGTGAGCTTAACATTTTGAACACATGATCTGGTGATAAATTTTTAAAATTTAGTTACTTACTTTAGGCATTTTGAGAATTCACATGTTTGATCTAATCTAACACGAGCACATTAGCACAAATTATGTGAGGTATGACATGTGATTTTAATGTGTATTTTTCCTTATCTTAACTGAAACTGGATGACTTGTTGGATGAACTCTTGGGCATAGGAAAATATAAAAAAAATAAAAAAAAATTATTATCAATAAACTTTTCGCTGAGTAACTGGACCTCTTGCCTCAGTAAGCAGTGAGTGTTCACGTCAAAAGGTGGAATTTTTCTTGGTAATATTAAGGTTGGTTTAATTTCGTAGCCTTTTTTACTCGAGTTAGTAAGTCTTTAGGGGTGTCTTTACACCTAATGCCCTAAAACCACCTGGTTTGGGAGTCATTGACTTAACACTCGCTACATGGGTCAATTAGAAAGCTTAAGGGAACTAAACATAGCCGTGCCTTATTAAAAAAAAAAATACTATGCCTTTGTCGTTCATTTTTGATGGGAAATTAGGTGTATCTTGAGACATGGAGACCTTACACATTAGAGTTACTTGGAAGCTTCATTTTTATATGCTAATTCACCTTACACTGATTCAAGCTTGTGATGCCTTATCCTGCCTTTTGTAAGTAATTAGATTTTAACATTTCTATTCATTGCGAAGATGGGTTTACCTTTTTAAGCTTGCTTATGAATGAATATCATGGTGATGTGTGCTCCTTAAATTTTTGGATACCATGAGTGATGACTTTATCTTTATGTTCTTTGTTTTTCATTGAGTCTTTTATTTTGTTTTGCTAAGGGACTAGCAAATTGTAAGTTTGGGGGTATTTGATGAGTGCCAAATATTGCATATTTTGGCCCTCTAATTTACATTTGTTAGCTTAGGAATTTGTTACTTTGAGTTGTTTTCGTTGTTTTTCAGGTTTACAAGCACTGGGAAAGGAGTTTCACTAAAATTGCCAGAATTGCCTGTACAGATCAATCATCTTTGAAAATTAAACTGTATTGATTCAAGAAGAACCAGGATATGAGCCATATATGCTTAGAAAGATCCAGAAGTCTATTTTCTGGAGAATTTTACGGCTCATAAAAATGATTTTTCTACAGAAAGTTATGGCCGTTTTAGTAGACAAAGGTCAGGCTGTGCGGGCTGTGCGGGATTTCAGCGTGAATAGAAGTTTTGAAGGGCATGTGAAGACTTAAATCCAACATCCCACATTGGTTGGAAACACATTTCTATATCCTACATCCCACATCGGATTGGAAACACATTCCACTTGTGGTATTTGCCTATATAAGACCCACTCCATTTCATCATTCAGTGTACAATTCCTGAGCCACTTTGGTGTTTACCGGTGGACTTCTGCCAGCATTTTGGTGGATCCCGAAGGCATTGCTACCACAAGGGGAAGCGCCGCCCATCAGCGAGTGAAATTTCTCCCATGTAAAGTTTTTTATTTATTTTTTTATATTCAATTGTTTTAGTTTAAATGTTTAGCACTTTTTATTATAGCTTTATAGATATGAGTGGCTAGACTCTTCAGCTAAGGTTGAAGATGAAGCCCCGCCGTTGTTTGGCGTAGTAGTTCAGATTTGCTTGTACAAATCTGACAATTTTTAGTATAAATGTTCTGTCAATTATTTGAGTTAATCTTATAATTGATTGAGTTTAAATTGTCTGTTGGATTTTCTTTGTGTTTCATCTGATGGATACATTGAATGCTTTTCGATTAAATTGGATTCCCTTTGTGATTTGTTAAGAGCGGATACATCGGGTGCTTTTGGTTTAGTTGGGATATTCTTTGTTTTTTGTCTTATAGTTGGATTCATTGAATGTTTTGATAGGCTATATTTTTAGAACATGTATGCTTAACTTCGGTGGGGTGGATTCGGAAACCTTAGTGCTTTTTATTATTAGTTTTAAAATCAATTTAATTTAGTTTTAATTTGTTTTGCAAATTATCATTCAAAATTCGGAACTAGGTTAAGATAGAGTTAGTTTAGATTAAAAATTGTATTTTCACAACGCAATTCCCTGTGGATTCGACCTCGCACTCGCACAACGCTATACTGCAAACGACTCGTGCGCTTGCGAGTAAATTAAAATCACAACACTTGAATAGTCCAGACTTTGATAAACGTGTAGCTCAAGCACCTCTATTAAGGTCAGTGGCACTGAGGCCACTGAGTACGCACTTTCTGCCACCAGTGCGATCGAGCGCACATTAGACAGCAACTTGCTAGGATGCCTAAACTGTCAACCTCCAAGACCCTTAGTGATCAGCACTTGGTACCTCATTAACTGCACCACCTGGCGATCAGCAGTGAGAGGATACCCCGTCTGGCTGAAGACGTTAAACTTAGCGCTCGTGGGAGGCACCCCAAAGCATATCTTTTTTAGTATTTCCTTTTATTGTTAGTATTTACTTTTCTAAATCTGTTATTATTACTTGTTTTCCAGTTTATGTTTCTTTTTCTTTTTCAAGGACATAGTCAGTGCATCCAGTTCAAGTTTGGGGGCGTGCTACGAGCCATGCCAGCTATTAAGTTCTCCATCTCCCAGGTCAGATCCTTCCATGCTTCTCACACATTGAGGACAATGTGCAATTTAAGTTTGGGGGTATGGGAACACAGTCACACACACACTATGTCCCAATTTTTGTTTTTATAGATAAATGCAAGTTCATTCTGTTCTAATAAAATTTTGGGTGATCTAAACAAACAATATGATTTGACTTCATAAGTAAGCTTAACACCTTGAACATATAGGCCAATAATTACGTTTTGAACCTAAATTAACAAAAGCACATTAGCACATAGTTGTGTTGGGTATGACATATAATTTTGATTTGTATGTTTCTTTTGCGCGACTATGAACTAGATGATCTGTTAGATTAACACTTTGGCATAAGAAAAAAAATTTGTTATTGCTCAAAAAGAAAAATGCTCTTAAAGATCCGTAAACAAACTTTTCACTGAGTAACTGGCCCTCTTGCCTCAGTAAGCAGTGAGTGTCACGTCAAAAGGTGGAAATTCTGATTGGTAGCATTAAGACTAGTTAGTTTCGTAGCCTTTTTTACTCGATTTAGTAAGTCCTTAGGGGTGTCTTTACACCTAATGCCCTAAAACCATCTGGTTTGGGAGTCATTGGCTAAACACTCGCTACATGAGTCAAATAGAAAGCTTAAGGGAACCAAACTTGGCAAAAGTCTCACAAATAAGAGAAGAAAAAGAAAAACTATGCCATCTTTATTGATTATAATAGGAAATTTGGTGAATCTTGAGTCATCAAAACACTACACTAGAACTATTTGGAAACCTAATCTTTTATGTACTAGTTCACCACACACTAAAGTCAAACTGGTGATGTCTTAAACTGCCTCATGAAAGTGATTTGAGTTCAAAACTCTTATTCATTGCAAAGATGTGTTTATATTTGTTAAGCTTGCTCATAAATGCGCATCATAGTTTTGTGTGAGACCTAAACTTTTGTGGACACTATGAATATTTAATTTATCTGTGTGTCGTTATTTTTCATTTTTTTAGTCTTTTATTGCTAAAGGACTAGCAATATGTAAGTTTGGGGGTGTGACAGGTACTTAAATATTCATATTTAAGCCCTTTTATTTACATTTATTAAGTCCTTAGTTATGTTAATTTAGTCCATTTTACTTCATGTTTGTGTTTCACATGTTTTTATAGGATCTTGAAGAAAAAAGAAGCAACTTTGGCACTTAAAGGAAGAAGTCTGGAAATCCTGGAGCAGATGCTGGCTAAAGTGCGATCGAGCGCACTATTTGGTGCGATCGAGCGCATAAGCGCTCATGCGCACACAAGAAGGATCGAGCGCATAACGCATGCGATCGAGCGCACATGTACGAGCGTGAACAGCAAAATGGCAGAACCAGTTTTGGAAATAGAGAAGGTTTTACGTTTTAGAAAGTTTAGGGTTTCCTGAGTCTTCTAGGGTTATTCAAACCCTATAAATACACTTGTAAACACACACAAAGGACATCACTTCTTTTATCTTTTGCTTAGCTCAGAATTATATGCTTTGGAGAGGATTGGCAACCCGTCTCCATAGCATTCTTTGGGTTTTATAGTTTATGTTTAGTTTATACTATGATGTTTATCTTAGATAGCATGTGTAACTAACTCTTTATAGGGCTCGATTGAAGCCCTAGTTATGCTTTCCTATATGTACATTCATTGACTATCTTTGTAATAGCCTTGATTATGATGCTTAACTTGATTAATGCCTGTGTTTATTTAAATTCCTCATATGTATATGTCTGATCAATATGTGCATATGGTATGGACTTGTTAGTTAGATCAATTTGGATGACCGAGTCATGGGTCTGACATTAGTAACAAAAGATATCCACACCAGATTCTTGGGCTAATCAACATGGGAAACCGGGAGTAGATACCATACCCTAGGTCCTGTGTGGTTATTGATTTCAATAGGTCCTATGCTCTCTGTTGTGATGATTATCTACTTAAATAAATATGCAAATAACCGTTCTAGTTTTACTTGCAAGTGCACAAGGTCTGTGGTAGCATAGTGTGCAAGTGCGAGATCGTTTCCATCGGGATTGGTGAATTTCGTTTTAGAATTAGTTTCTTCAAGTTAAAAAGATAAATAATAATTTGATTGTGAGTAAATAACAATAATGGGATCATAGGGCTACGATATCCACCACTAATTATACTTTCCAACTAACTAAGGTTTCAGTTCTCTAGCCTTATCATGAATATCTAATGGTTGCCATCCTAAGGGCTTGGTCCACACCTTAGGCTATTGATCTCTCTATGCAACGAGTTAGGCATGATGTATACTCTAACTCTTTTCTCTCTTAAAGGATTCAGCATGGGTGTATACTGAGTTGTTCCTTAAAAGAGCATGAGGGCTGTGGCGATCGGCAACCACACGAGACCTAGGGCTTGGTCCGCTCCTGGTTTCCCATGTTGATTAACCCGGGAATTCGGTGTGGATATCCCTTGTTACTAATGTCGAACCCAGGACTCGGTCATCCAAATTGATTCGACTAACCTATCCATACCACATGCATACGTTGATCAGGCACATACATATGAGGAATGTAAATATAAACAGGTATTAATCAAGTTAAATATTCTAAAAAGGTTATAGCAAAGATAATCAATGAATGAATATGTGGTAAAAGCATAACTAGGGCTTCAATCAAGCCCTATAGGAGTTTAGTTACACATACTAAGTAAAGTAAACATGCTAAACATAATTAAATAAAAACAAAAAACTAAAACCAAAGAAGACTCGGGAGACGAGTCGTCAATTCCTCTCCTAAGCTCTCTACTTCGAATCTAGAACCAAAGGTGTGGGTTATGTGTTTTACAGGGCTATTTATAGGATCCTTATGGTGTCTCGAAACCCTAATTCCTTTTTGGAGTTGGAAGACTTCTTTCCAATTCTGGCTCTGCCGCCTCTAGAGTGATTGCGCTCGAGCGATGCGGTATGCACTCGAGTGCATGTGTGCGCTCGAGCCTTCTTCAAGTGTGCTCGTGCTCTTGTGCGCTCGATCTCAAGGGAGGTGCGCTCAAGCGCACCTTGCTGGATGGCAGAACTTTACTTTTGCTCGTAAAAGCTCCAAATTATTACCTTTTTGTCCAAGTCCTATGAAAAACACATAAAACACAAAAATGAAGTAAAATCCATAGAAATAGATAAATAAGGAACTTAACAAATGTAAATTATGGGGCTTAAATATGACTATTTAAGCACTTATCACACCCCTAAACTTACATATTGCTAGTCCCTTAGCAATACAAAATTAAAGACTATGTTAGAAAAAAAAATTAAAAATAAATTCATTTCCATGATACTCAAAGATTTGGGTTGCACATAAAACTATGATAACCGTTCATGAGTAAGCTTAAAATAAAAACACATTTTGGATTGCAAAACGACTTTCGAAAGTTTTAAGTTACTTACCTAAGGTTGGCTTAAGGCATCGCAAGTTTGATTTGTGTGTGATGAGTTAGCATATATAAGATGGGGCTTCCACATAATTTTAGCGTATAGGGTTTCGATGCCTAAACTTTTATCGAATTCCTTATCAAAGAGAACAAGAATTGCATAATACTTGCTTTTTTTTCTTTTTCTTTTTATCATGCGATCTTTGCCATGTTGAGTTCCATCGAGCTTTCTATTTGACCCTTGTAATGAGTGTTTAGCCAATGACTCCCAAACCAGATGGTTTTAGGGCATTAGGTGTAAAGACACCCCTAAGAACTTACTAACTCGAATCAAAAAGGCTACGGAACTAACTGGTTTTTTTATACTTCTTAATGAAATTCTCACCTTTTGACGTGAACCCTCAATGCTTACTGAGGCAAGAGGCTCGGTTACTCAGTGGGAATATTTATTATGATCATTAAAGGATTACTTTCCACCTTTTGACGTGAACACTCAATGCTTACTGAGTTAAGAGGCCCAGTTACTCAGTGGAAAGTTTTTACTGATCATTAGAAGCTTTTTTATCACTTTTTGCATGATGAACATTTTTATTTATTTTTTATTATTTATTTTTCTTATGCTAAAGTGTTCTTTTCAACAAGTTATCCGATTAAAATTAGATTATAGAAACATATACAAGAGAATTATATGTCATACCCCACACAAATGCGTGTTAAATGTGCTCGTGCAAATTTGGATCAAACTCATGAATTCTTAGGTGCCTTGAGGTAGGTAACTAAACTTTGTAAAATTCTCATTGCAAGACTATGTGTTCTAGCTTTTAAGCTTACTAATGAAGTATTATCAAATTTTTAAATCAACCAAAATTTTTGTTTACCAAAAGAACATGCATTTATCTTCCTAAAAAAAAACTTAGACTTAGTGTGTGCATGTGTTTCAAGTGCGTGTGTGATAGTATCTAGTATCTCCCACTACCCCCAAACTTAAAATACACATTGTCTCCAATGTGTGTGTGGCATGGAAAGATCTGATCTGAGAGATGGAGAACTTGCTTGCTTGCTTGCATGTCCACGCCCCCAAACTTGAATTGGATGCACGCACTGAGTACCTGACAAAGAAAAATAAACGTTGTACTAGAAAACAAAATATGCAAACTAGACATGTAAATATAACTATAACTAAAAGAAAAGTACTAAAATGAAAAGGATATGTCTGGGGTGCCTCCCATGAGCGCTAAGTTTAATGTCTTCAGCTAGATGGGGTATCCTCTCACTGCTGATCATCTGTGGGTGCAGTCAAGGAGGTACAGGGAGATAGGAGGTCAAGGATGGCCTGTAACATCACCTCCTGTCGTGTGAACTGTGCCTCTAACCCATCGATCCTCTGATGGATCAAACAGGCTGCCTCACGATCCTCATGGCGAATGTCAGACAGCTCACAGTGGAAGGAAGATAGCTCATCTAGGAGATGCTGATACTCCATAGATCCCATATCTGTCTGATCCTCCTCCCATGAAGGGCTCACCAATGGATGCTTGGCCTCCATCGGATTATCCACTATAGGCTCGGCAACTGGAATCTGTGCTCAGGGTCTTCGGGGCATTTGAGACTGGTTGAGGCTCCACTGGGCTCTCCCAAAGAAAGGGTGGTCGTTAACCGAGTTGTCTATAAAGGATCTCCTAAGCCCCTTCTTCTTGAAGATATGACTGAGCAAGAAGGGGAAAGGAAGACCCCAAGCATTAGTTGTGGTCGTCTGCCAGTTATGTACCCCATCCCATAATTTGTGTATCTGACTCCATATAACTGCTGGGATGGAGTACCAGTGACCTCGGTGGAAAGTGTAGAGAGCTTGCAGAAACTGATCTCTCCTCTATGTCTTGTGCCCCAAAGAATACACATTACGCTACAGGACTAAGTCGACGAACCATAGACGGGGAGGCAACCTCGACCAGCTCCCCGCATTGTTATGGTGGTCAGCATACTGCCCTGCACACATGTCCTCAATGATGTGTGGGAGAGGGAATGAGTCAGGCTGCTCCTTTATGTGGTTGTCTTCTGGTGGGGACTCATCACAGTAGTGTAAAGAGTCAGCTGTGTCAATGGTGGTCAGCTCTATGAACCTGCCCTGGACCAAAGAAGATAAAATCTTTGACCTGGTGCAGTCATAGGTCAGGTTCTCATAGAAACTGACCACAAATCGTGTGTATGCTGTCGAGCAGGCTGGTTTGAATAGCCGCTTGAGACCCCGGTTCTTGAACTCTTGGATTGCCCATCTTATGGCATCCAAACTCTTGAAGTCCTCTTCCACATTGAATGTTGTCTCAAACATTATTTCACACTGTTCAAAACTGGGTCGGACTGCCTACTGGTGACTGCTAGAAGCGTGGGAAGTGGACGCCATGTTCTGAAATTTGAAACCGTTGAAATTGTACTCGATCACAGATTTTGTGTGCTCGATCGCATGAGGGGTAGTGTGCTCGATCATTGATGCCTAGCGCTCGATCGCACTCGGTCAGACACTTTGTCGAACACCTTATGTGCACTAAAAACCAGAAGCTGCAGAATTTGTATACCCGTGATCCACACCTCTTGCAATTGTAAAATTACCCAATCAACATATAAGAATAATATATATGAATGTTTAAACTAAAGATTTAAGAACCGTGTGTGATGGTGTGCATGTAAGTGGACAAAAATCGGTTTTGCATACCGAGTTGGATTTGGGAAATTTTTGGGGAAAGTGCTCTTGTGGATGGGTGATGTACGGCAGCAGGGTGGTGAGTGTGATGGAAGAATGGTGAAAATGTGGTGGTCGGAGTGGTGTTTTGGTGATTAGTTAGTTTGGAGGATGAATTTTTAGGGCAAATGGCGGTGTGAGTGCGAGAGAGCGTAGTTTGAGTGCGTTTGAGCGCAAGAATGAAAAAGTGGGTTTCTGAGCTGAGTGTGTTTAAAAATCCTCACATGCCTTCTGCCTCGAGTGCACTCGAGCGCATTATGAAGTGCACTCGATCGTACTTGTGCGCAACTGCTTAGTGTGATGCGCTCGCACGCAATGCAGAGCGAGGTGGCGCCCGAGCAAATGGGGTGTGCGCTCGATCGCTAGGAAGAAATTTGTTCATAGTAAAAAGAGTTTAACATAAAGAAATGAATTAATGGTAAAAATGGGTATGATACAGTCGTACCAGCTTCTAATGGCCTTAGTACCACTAACCTTGATAGAGGCACTTGAGCTATATGTTGAGCAAGTTGAATTGCTCAAGTGCTCTCTATGGCAGCTTTAAGGCTACGTTCTTTGAAAAAGTCACTTAGGGCCCCCATCAGGTGGTTCTAGTGTCTTTGACAGCTGCTTTGTCTCCAATTGTGGTGCCTGGTCATTAAAATAAGGAGAAGTAGTGTTAGTAAGTGCAAGATTTTTAAATTGGGGATTATACTTACTTGAAAGCTCATGTGTGATCTTGATGGTGTACAGAGCTCCATGAGTATCCTTAATCACGTTATCTCCGTCTGGTCTACTATCCCATCTCGTGGTGGCATGGTTGGGGATGGTCCTCAATTGATCAGTGAAATGGGCCTTGGACACTCTCTCATCAATTCCTTGCATGGCACTCACATTGTGACACTTATCATTAGTATTAGTGGAGTTTAGTGTATTAAAGATTTTAAATTCTACCTCTTCATCATTTACTCTCATTGTGACAATGCCTCTTTTTACATTAATGTTTGTGTCAGCAGTGATCATAAATGGTCTCCCTAGAATGATAGGGAATGGTACAGGCATATGGCATTCCTCCATGTCTAATACAATAAAATCAGCAGGCAAAATAAATTTGCTTACTCTTACCAAAACATCCTCGAGGATACCTCTTGGTCGTTTGATGCTTCTGTTAGCCAATTGTAATTTAATGGAGGTTGGTTGGAGTTCCCCCAAACCTAGTGTCTCGAATACACTATAAGGTAGCAAATTGACACTTGCTCTTAGATCCAATAATGCATGCTCAAAACCTGGTCACCTAGCCTACAAAGAATAGTAAAACTACTCGGATCTTTTAGTTTAGGTGGTAATTTCCTCAATAATACAGCACTCACCTCTTCAGTTAAGGCTACCGTCTCATGCTCCTTTTCTATCTCTCTTACCTTAGATGTGGAGGTTTGGTCTGTAGATGCTTGTGTAGGCTCGTTAGTGTCGATGACCTTTCCACTTCTTAAGGTCGTTATGGCATTCAGCTGCTGGTGTCCTCTTGGATTAGGTAATAGCTGGGTCAGGAGTCACCTTGCTTTCTGGTACTCAATTCCTTGGCCAACTGTCCCATTTGTACTTCTAGTCCTTGAATGGCTTGATCGTGTTTGGCAGTGATTTGCCTCATTTCAGTCTGAAATTGCCTTGACTCTTCCATAAATTGTTCATGTTTATTCAGGATTTGTTGTTGCTGAGACACTAGTTGCCTCATAAGGTTTTCGATGTCATTCTTCTTTGGTTCGGGGGCAGTTTGAGCTACTGGTTGGAAATTTCTTTGCTGCCCTTGACTGTTTTGGTTGTTGCTCCATGAGAAGTTCGGGTGATTTCGCCATCCAAGGTTATATGTGTTTGCATAGGGGTTGTTCTTTGGTGGATAATTGTTTGGTCCCACAAAGTTGGCTTGCTCATGATCTGCAAATGAATATAAAGGACACGTATCAGTATTATGATCAAACATTGAGCAAATGGCACATACCTGTAGTGGTGCAGCTGACGGGTTAGCTGAGGTGTTCTGAGCGGCCATGGCTTTAACTAATAGGTCAAGTTTTCTTTCCACCGCGGCTATTTGAGGAGATGATCCTCCGTTTAAGCTTACCTCATACACACCCTTACTCTTGGTTATATGTTTACTTCGAGAGGAGAACTGTTGAATGTGTTCGCTCAGGGTTTCGAAAAGTTCCATTGCCTCTTTGTTGCTTTTCTCCATCAGCACCCCTTCATAACTTGATTCAACAATGTTTTTGTTAGAATCACTTAAACCTTCATAAAAGGCTTGTACCAGTTCGTCTTGGGGTAGGTTGTGGTGTGGGCACTTGAGTAGTAGCTCGTTGAAGTGTCCCCAGGCCTCGAAGAACAGATCTCCATCCTTTTGTTGGAAGGATTGTATTTCTTTCCTCATTTGCCTTGTCTTCTGGGCTGGGAAGAACTTCCTTAGAAATTTGCTCGCCAACACCTCCCAAGTGTGGATTGAAACTGCAGGTAAAGAATTATAGCATAATTTAGCATTATCTTTTAAGGAAAAAGGGAAAAGAATTAACCTTATTCCTTCTTGGTCTAAGCCAGGGATGTGCTAGAATTTGCAGAGGTCAAAGAACTCTCGAAGGTGCAAATTTGGATCCTCACTAGATGTACCCCTAAAATGAGTCAGTGCACTGAGTATCTACGGAGATATGTAATAGTTTCCTTTCGCCTCAGGTTGATACGTAATGCACGAAGGTTGATCAATGTTTTGCGGGATGAAGGATTGCTTCATCGGCCTATGTTCAGGTGGTTGCTGTTCAGCTATTTGTTCTGCCATTGGTGGTGTCTCTTCCTTACTCCCTTCTCCTACCTCTTCCGAGTTATCCCTAAAAATTTGTCGGATAGACCTCTCAAGCTCAGGATCAAAGGAAAGGAATGCTGGATTCTTGGACCGACGTCCGTGCATGAATCAGTGGCAGTTATGTGAGTGCAGCATCAAATATTGCTGCTCAGATTATTCTCTGCCTCTATTACGCTCGATCGCACAAGAGGGTGCACTCGATCGTACAAGAGGGTGCACTCGATCGCAAGTGGCACAGAAAGCTTCTTGGAGTACCTGAAACAGAGAAAAAGGAATTGATTAGGGTTTTTTTTTCTTTCTAGTGAAACGAAAAATAAGATAAAAACATATTTAAAACTAAAAGTAGAATAAGAAATAATGGCAATTAAACTAAATGAGAAATTAATTCTCAAAGAAATTTAGCGCATTCCCCGGCAATGGCGCTAAAAACTTGTTGTGACGATTATCTACTTAAATAAATATGCAAATAACTGTTCTAGTTTTACTTGCAAGTGCACAAGGTCTATGGTAGTATAGTGTGCAAGTGCGAGATCATTTCCACATGGATTGGTGAATTTCGTTTTAGAATTAGTTTCTTCAAGTTAAAAAGAGAAATAACAATTTGATTGTGAGTAAATAACAATAATGAGATCATAGAGCTACGATATCCACCACTAATTATATTTTCCCACTAACTAAGGTTTCAGTGCTCTAGCCTTATCATGAAAATCTAATGGTTTCTAACCTAAGGGCATGGTCCACACCTTAGGCTATTGATCTCCCTATGCAACGAGTTAGGCATGGTGTATACTCTAACTCTTTTCTCTCTTAAGGGATTTAGCATGGGTGTATACTTAGTTGTTACTTAAGAGAGCGTGAAGGCTGTGGAGATCGACAACCACACGGGACCTAGGGCTTGGTCCGTTCCTGGTTTCCCATATTGATTAACCCGGGAATTCGGTGTGGATATCCCTTGTTACTAATATCGAACCCAGGACTCGGTCATCCAAATTGATTCGACTAACCTATCCATACCACATGCATACGTTGATCAGGCACATACATATGAGGAATGTAAATATACACAGGTATTGATCAAGTTAAATATTCTAATAAGGCTATAGCAAAGATAATCAATGAATGAATATGTGGTAAAGCATAACTAGGGCTTTAATCGAGCCCTATAGGAGTTTAGTTACACATACTAAGTGAAGTAAACATGCTAAACATAATTAAATAAAAATAGAAAACTAAAACCAAAGAAGACTCGGGAGACGAGTCGTCAATTCCTTTCCTAAGCTCTCTACTTCGAATCTAGAACCAAAGGTGTGGGTTATGTGTTTTACAGGGCTATTTATAGGGTCCTTATGGCGTCCCGAAACCCTAATTCATTTTTGGAGTTGGAAGACTTCTTTCCAATTCTGGCTCTGCCACCTCTAGAGTGATTGCGCTCGAGCGTATGCGGTATGCGCTCGAGTGCATGTGTGCGCTAGAGCCTTCTTCAAGTTCGCTCGTGCTCTTGTGCGCTCGATCTCAAGGGAGGTGCGCTCGAGCGCACCTTGCTGGATGGCAGAACTTGACTTTTGCTCCTAAAAGCTCCAAATTATTACCTTTTTGTCCAAGTCCTGTGAAAAACACATAAAACACGAAAATGAAGTAAAATCTATAGAAATAGATAAATAAGGAACTTAACAAATGTAAATTAAGGGGCTTAAATATGACTATTTAAGCACTTATCACTCTCTTAAGGAACAACTCAGTAGATACCATGTTGAATCCCTTAAGAAAGAAAAAAGCTAAAGTAGATACCATACCTAACTCGTTGCTTAGGGAAATCAATAGCTTAAGGAGTAGATATCATGCCCTTAGGTTGACAACCATTAGGTATTCATAAGAAGGCTAGTGCATTGACCTATTACTCATTGGGAAAGTATGACTAGTGGTGGATATCAAAGCCCTATGCCTCATTATTATTAATTCACATTCAACAGTTATTTTGATCTTCTTTTTAAGAAACTGATTCTAAAACGAAATTCACTAATCCCTGTGGAAATGATCTCGCACTTGCACACTATGCTACGATTGACCTTGTGCACTTGCAAGTAAAACTGTACGGTTATTTATTTATTTATTTAGGTAGATAAATGCACAACACATACTAGACATGCAAGTTTGAACATAATGTGACTGTAACTTTAGATTTCTAAGAACAAACTCACGAAATTAAACAATTCTCATTCTAGGCAGCATTTTTGGTGGTTTAAGCATGATTAAAAATATGTTGATCATTTTTTACAACACGAAATAATACACAATCTAATAATAGAAATTTATAATAGATATTAACCTTTACAGCGTGCAATTATAAATTTATAATTGCTTGTTCTTGGAAGTAGAAACCAATTAAAAAGGTATAAGAGATGTTCGGGTAGTAAGTTTTGCAAAGGGATAGTGTTTGTGTGCCCAACCTATTACAAATTCTCTAATCCAAATATCCTAGAGATTGTATGGAGAAAATAGGTATAGTTTCAGCTGACCTTGCTAAGAGGTGTTGTTGTTGAATAGTGTAAGAGGAGATGGGTATTTATAGGTGTCAAAAAGTTACAAAGGTGTAGTGGAAGGTTAATGGCTTGCTCGAAAAGATCGAAAAGGAATATTTGTGACGGTTTTATCTATCATTGAAGGTGGAATCGCACTAATGGAGCTAAGCTTTAAAGAATTGGATTGTGAGGACCCGAAACATCCTAAGGTGAGATATTTCATCCTCCACTCAACCAGTCATTATAAATACCTCAAAAGTTAATTAGAGTAAACTAAAATTCATCAATATGCAGAAGCATTAAATCAAACTTTTCACACTAGTATATAACTTCATGCATACACAACTGATTAAGTCTTATTACATAACACAATACTCTTACACACATACTAATGCAAACCACTCCCACACTCTATTTAAAAATATACATGGTACTCGACTCCCTTATCATTCATCTAAAAGTAGCCCATTCAAATAATGGATCAGCCAAACAACTAGGCTCAGTAGGGATCTACAGTGGATATGTGTAAGTATACAATTATACATGTATGTATGAATGAGATATGAATGTAATGATGTTCATGTATGCATCATATCAATAACACATAGTACAACAATAGGTGAGTAGATACGAGTAATCAACCATCCCATATAAGTGGTTACAACCAACTACTCTAAGTAATTATATACAATGAATTACTAACTAAATTGAAAGGATACTCCAAAACAATCAATTCCATCCAACCTCACTTTGGTCCAAACTGATCCTTCAAGGCCGAAGTTGGTCAATCAAATATCTTAATTGATCTAGGAAGGACCTCATGAGCACTTTGATAGCGTTCAATCAATCACTGTAAGTACAGAGTCAAGTATCATGCCCAAACAATGTTTAATCGTTCACTAACATTCAATAGTGTAATGTCGTGCATGATGCACACCCAACAGGGGGGTTAACCTGCTAGGATGTGTCCCAACATGCATCCCTTAAAAAATAATTCTTCATTCAATGTGGATAACCTCTCTTCATTCACACGCATGCACAATGACATACACATGCATATTCATTGATAAAAACAGTAGCTAAATGAATCTGTTATACTTGAAAACGGTAAACTAAAACATCATTATCTCACTCATTATATAACGTTTCTAGGTGATTCAAAATAATCTAAAAATTAACTTTTAGAGCATTAACTTAGACATAGGAATCATCTAGTTTGGTCTTAAAATGATCACGTTAGATTATCTTAAAGTTGAAGTACATAATCTGTCCTGATTATGGTTTTCATAATGCAATAGTAGTAAGTCTAAATGATAGACTAACTTCTAATAATTTAATTGAGCTCAAATTTAGTATAATAACTCTAGACATGTAGAACTACAACATGCTAAAAAATTAGATTCATTACATAATAAGAGGATGATTTACAGACCTCTAACAGAAACTATCTATTTGAATCTAGTTTTGACCTTTCTGATTCCAAACTATAACAATACATGATTTTAATAATTCTTTGCATGAATTTAGCATATAATTCATTCATTAAAGCATGAAGAACATAAATAAATATGATGCATGGTAGAAACCCTACCTTAACACAAAATCTCATATTTCCTTGAAATTAAACTGGGTAAAGTGTTTAATACCAAGAATTAAGAAAAATTGTGCAAGAAATTATTCATACTAAATTTTCTTGAATTTTTCCAAGACTCAGACGTCCCCATGTTCTCCCTCTCTCTTTTGTTTTCCTTTCTTTTATTCTCATTTTGCTTTATATTATGACTTAATTGAAGAGATAACATTAATCTGACTATAGGGTCCACTCAAGTAGCTCTCTAAAGAGCTAAGAAGCCTTTTCATGCTTGACACATATCAAGAAATGAATAAAACAGTCCCTAGTGGGCCAAGCACAACGGGCCCAAAATCACTCAAGCCTAATTCAAGGCCCAATTCAAATGCCAAAGGCAAAACTCAATCTTCCCACTGAAATGTGATTCTAATTAAAAATTCATAATCTACACAAAATTCTAAGCTTAATGGTCAATTTTCATATTAACCCATGGTCGTTTACCTATTTAAATTCATCACCAAACCTAAACTAGTCATAGTTTTCTTTTAATATATAATAATTCAAACAAGCCTAAGGCACACTACTTATGCAATTATTATCATTCATATCTGTATTATATGCTCATACATATATGAAAGTTCTCGGGTCTCACACATTCCTCCTTAAAGGAATTTACTCCCTAAATTCATACCTAACTACTAGAAAATGTGTGGATATTTGTCCCTGATTTCATCCTTTCTCGTATAGCCTTCTCCATACCATTATATTGCCATAACTTTTTCATATCAATACTTGTTCCTTTTGATCCAAAATCTGAATTAGTCAATCTACACAAATCAAATCATCACGAATAAGAATAGGCTCGTAGTTCAACACATGAGAAGGATTTGGTTCATACTTCCTCAACATTGTACATTGAATTCATTGTGAATCTCTCGTAAAGATGGCGGCAAAGAACCACGATAAGCTACTTCATCAATCCTCTCCAAAACCCCAAAAGGCCCAACATAGTGAGGATATAACTTTCTTTTCTTCCCAAATCTCATGACACCTTTTGACAGAGAAATCTTCAATAACACGTGAACTCCACTGAGAACTCCAAGTTTCTCCTTCTATGATATGCATAACTCTTTTGCTGACTTTGTGTTGTAAGTAACCATTTTTGAATCAGCTTAATCTTTTTGTAGTATTATGCACAAGTTTTGGCCCTAACAATTTTTTTCTCCAATGTCATCCCAACATAGAGGTGATCGACATTTTCTTCCATAAAGTGCTTTAAATGGTGCCATTTCAATGCTAGAATGATAACTGTTATTATAACCAAATTCTACAAGAGGCATATGATCATCCCAATTACCTTTCAAATCAATGACACAAGTCAAAGCATATCTTCTAAGGTTTGAATTTTCTTTCTGATTATCCATCGGTTTGAGGATGAAACACAATACTAAATTCTAATTCTATTCCTAAGGCTGCTTCCAAACTCTTCTAAAAATTAGAAGTAAACCAAAGATCTCTATCTGAAATGCTCATAATTGGAATACCATGAAGTATAACTATTTCACAAATATAAATACGAGCAAGTTTATCCAAATTATAAGTCATATTCACAGGAATAAAATGAGAAGTCTTAGTGAGTCTATCCACAATGACCTATAAAGCATCATGTCCATTCAGAGTCCTAGGTAACCCAGACACAAAATCCATTGCCATGTGTTCCCATTTCCACTCGGTTACTGGTAAAGGTTGAAGTTGTTCCACTGGTTTCTGATATTCTGCCTTTACTTATTGACATATTAAGCACTTGGATACAAACTCAACTATTTCTCATTTCATGTTATTCCACCAATAATTAGACTTTAAGTCTTTATATATTTTTTATCACCTGGATGAATAGTGTGCTTAGCTTGATGTCCTTCTTTTAGTACTTCTCGTTTCAATTGAGCTTCATTAGGAAATAAACTTGACCTCAGTATTTGAGTAAACCATCATTCTGTAAAGAAAATTCAGGTTTTAACCATTGATTCACATCATCTTTTATATCCAGTAATTCTTGATCCTTCCCTAACGCTTCCATGATTCTTAGTAGCAACATAGGTTGCACTTTCAAATTAGCAAACATTACACAAGCACTTGACAAGAAAAGCTTCCAATTATAAACATCTTCAAATAATTTCAATTCCCTCATCATTAAACATGAAATACTAGCGTTTCTACTCAAATCATCCGCTACTGCATTAGTTTCACCTGGATGATATTAAATAGTGCAATTGTAATCATTAAACAACTTAACCCATCTTCTTTGTCTCATATTCAAAAATTTCTAGGAAAACAATTATTTAAAACTTTTATGATAAGTAAATATGTCAAATTTTGCTTAATACAAGTAGTGTCTCCACTTATTCAATGCAAACACAATGGCTACTAGTTCAAGGTCATGTGTAGGATAATTTTCTTCATAAAGTTTCAGTTTTCTAGAAGCATAAGCAATTACCTTTCCATTTTGCAATAAGAACATACCCTAGTCCTTTCTTCGAAGCATCACTATAAATCACAAAATTACTATTTCCACTCGGTAAGGACAAGATTTGTGCAAAAATCAATTGATTATTCAAGTCTTGAAAGCTAGATTCACAATCATTGTCCCATATGAAACTTACTTTCTTTTGAGTTAGTATATTCAATGGAGTAGCAATCTTAGAAAATCCTTCCACGAAGCGACGATAATAAACTTTCAATCCCAAGAAACTACGAACATTGGCCACATTTGTTAGTCTTTTCCAATTAACACTGCTTCTATTTTTACTGGATCCACTGATATACCTTCACCTGAAACAATATGCTTAAGAAAAGATATCCTATTCAACCAAAATTCACATTTACTAAACTTTTCATATAACTTCTGCTCTCGCAACACTAGTAACATAAGTCATAAATGTCGTTCATGCTCCCCTTTTGTCTTGGAATAAACCAATATGTCATCAATAGAAATACAACAAATTCATCTAATTAAGGCTTAAAGGTACGATTCATCAAATCTATAAAATCAGTTGGTGCATTAGTTACCCCAAAATGCATAACAAGAAACTCATAGTGTTCATACCTCGATCTAAAAGCATTTCGGTATATCCTCTTCGTGAACTTTCAACTGATGATAGGTTAATCTCAAATCAAGTTTAGAGAACACTATGACACCGTGCAACTTATCAAAAAAAATCGTCTATATGTGGAAATGGATACTTATTTTTCACTATCACTTGATTAAGTTGACGGTAATCAATACAAAGTCAGAGATCCATCATTCTTTCTCACAAACAATACCGGTGCACCCTACGGAGATACAGTAGAACAGATAAATCTCTTATCAAGTAATTCCTATAATTGCACCTTCAACTCTTGATATTTAGTTTGTTCCAATTTATAAGAAGCTTTTGATATAAGAGCAATAATGCTTGGTAATACATCGATGACAAACTCAATTTCCTTGTCTAGTGGTAGAGAGACGAAATCCTTTGGAAATACATCTTCAAATTCACACACCACTGGAATATCTGAAATTTTCAACTTTTCTTTCTTGTTATCAATAACATAAGCAATATACCCTGCATAACTCTTATTAAGAAGCTTCTTAGCACAAAAAGTAGAAATTAAAGGACTTAGTGTAGTTTTCCTTTCATCCGTTAACTGGAAACAAGGCTGATTCGGTATAGAAAATGTAACACTCTTGGCATAATAATCAACATTAACGTGATTCAAAAATAATCAATCCATACCCAAATGATGTAAAAGTCTCAGATAGGCAAAAGCATCAAATCAACATATAGATTTCAATCAACTACCACAAGAGCACATGACTTATGCACCAAATCAATAATAAAAAATACTCTATAGGGGTACTAACCTCCAAAATGTAAGGTAGATACTCATGTTTCACAATTAAGTTATGCACAAACTGAGATCCCACATATGAATTAGATGAGCCTGGATCTATTAAAACTTGTGCTATATGCTGGAAAATATGAAGTGTACCTCCTATGATAGAGTAGATTCTATCATTTGTTCTTAATCTAAAGCAAAAACTCTTTCATGTACTATAGGTCTCCCTACACCTTTTCCTTGCCCTATGTTTTCTTCTTGTTTCTCTAGTTGTTGTAATTGGGCAGAATATGCATTAGGAAAATCCTTCACCATATGACTGATAGATCTACGTATCAAAATTTTTCTTGCCTTTTTCCAACACTCTTCCACCGTGTGATTGGACATTCCACAAAATGAACAATATATTTTTGGCTTAAAAAGTTGTTGCTGAATTGTATTGGTATAAGGTGCAATTCTTCTTGTTGGATATGCACCTTTCTATACTGAACTCTTCACCCTTTGAGCTTTACCTCCACTACCTGCTTGTCATCCCTGAGGTGTGGGTCTAGATTAACTTATCTTGTTCCTTTTTATCCTCATTTCTTCAATATTATTTTCAAACTTTAATGTCCTTTTATGCCACGTCCGTGTAGCTACTAATTCTTAATGGTACTAGCCTTTCTTGAATTTCAGTTCTCAAGCCCTTCAAAAACTTTCGGATCTTCCTCTCTTTTATCTCCACAAGATATGGAGTATACCTTGCTAACTCTGTAAATTTTTCTCTATATTATGCTACAGAAAGATTCTTCTATTCAAGAGTCATGAATGCAGTCTCTTGTTTGTTATGAACACTTGCTAGAATATACTTGTTATTGAACTCCCTTAAGAAATTCTCCCATGTTTAAAGTGTTCCAATTGTTTTTCATTTAGTCTCCACTAATTTCCACTAGTGTTATGCAACCCCTTCCATCATAAACGCAGCAAAAGTAATTTTATGCTCTTTAGTAATCCTAAAACTTTAAATAACTTTTCCATTTGCATGATCCATTTCTCTGCAATATCTGGATCAAGATACCCCTTAAAGGATGGTTGTGTCAACTTCATAAACTTCTTAAGAGCATTTTCACTGAACTTATGTTTTTCTTGTTTACGCTATAGGTTCTCTTGTTCATGTTGCCTTTGTTGTGAATTATGTTTTGCTTGGCGCTCCATAACATCTATCATTCTTCCCAAAACTTCATAAACTCCATCTAGACCTTTGGTCTTAGCATGCCTAACATCTAATCTTTCTCCTTTATTCTTTGTGTTCACCATGGTAACCTATAGAAAAAAGGGTTAAACTCTAACTCAATCTCATCACTTTCCTAATATCAACCTTAAACTAACACAAAGGCCGAGGACTTTATCCTGACTAATTCAACTTAAGTTCTAATGCAAACTTAAGCCCTGATAAGAACATAAATCCAAACAAAACTTAAGCCTGACAAAACTTAAGCTTTGATACCATATCTATGAGGACTCAAAACATCGCAAGGTGAGATATTTCATCCTCCACTCAAACTGTCATTATAAATACCTCAAAAGTTAATCAGATTAAACTAAATTCATTAATATGCGGAAGCATTAAATCAAAATTTTCACACTAGTACATAACTCTGTGCATACATAACTGATCAAGTCTTATTACATAACACAACACTCTTGTACACATACTAATACAAACCATTCCCATACTCTATTTACAAATATACATGGTACCCGACTCCCTTATTAACTAAACTCTAAATTCATTCAAACATCGCTATAAGAGCTTCTTCAGGTACACTTACTTCATGATCTAAAAGTAGTCCATTCAAAGAATGGGTTAACCAAACAACTAGGCTCAATAGGGATCTACAGTGGATATGTGCAAGTGTACAATACATGCATGTATGAATGTATGAATAAGATGTTCATGTATTCTCATATTAAGAACACATAGTACACTAACAAGTTGAGTAGATGTGAGTAATCCACCATACTATACCAGTGGTTACAACCAACTACTCTAAGAAGTCATATGCAATGTGATGAGAGTCATAAAATGCATCTTAATAGTACTTATTTGTTAGCATTTTAGGGTTGATCTAGGTTTTAATTACACTTTTTATACCTTAACAACTCTAAAGTGATATTCTTGGATCATTGATCTATTTCGGTGCATTTTCAAGTACCTTGAGTTCAAAAGAGATGAAAAACTACCATAGCCTAAAGCACGATGCTTCGATGCACATCAGAGTCAAGGCATGGTTGCGAAATGACAAAATGAACAGAAACCAAGTCTTTAATGTTCCATGTTGTGGCCTAAAAAGTTCAAGCCTCGGCCTACAGAACCATGTCCAAAAGATCCAAGAAAGTCATCAGTGTGAGCCGCGACCTGGATCAATCTGAGGTGCGGCCTGGCAGTCTGAGGTGCGGCCTGGATCAATCTAAGCCAAGAATGTTTTTGAAAATGGGGCGGTAGAAATAGAGGATACTAGAGATGGTCGGATCTTTAAAGTAAATGGTCAATGCCTTAAAATCTTAATTGATAGGCAAGATCCGGAAGTGGAAGACATTCCACTTATGGATCCAGTCTATTCACCTTGACCACACCACACATATATGTTTTCATTTATTTATTTTTCTTTTGTTTTGTTTGTTTTGTTTTTAATTAAGTTTATTTTAATTTCAATTTTTAGTTTTTAGTTGGATTTAATCTAATTTTTAGTTTAAGGTTATTTTTATTAATTTTATTTTATATATATATATATATATATATATATATATATATATATATATATATATATATATTGTTTTGCACAAACAAGGCATTTGCTATATTTTTTTAGCCCATGAGAGGAACCAGGGCCAGAGTGCGAGCTGCGGCCCAAGATCTTATACCTCGCCCACCAACAACCCACAAAGTTTGCGCCTTGCCCAACCCATCTTGCGCCTCGCCCCACAGAGCATTAGAAGCCCAACCCATATCAGTTCGCACCGCACCTCAGCTCAGTCAAGCCGCGGCGCACAGAAACATGCAATTTGGCCCTTAGGCCTCCAAGCCACGGGGCCCCCTCAACCAAGCCGCGACGCCACCTGTTTTGCCAACCCGTGAACTGACCATTTTAAAACCCCAAATCTGCACTATCTTCTCCATTTCAACTTTGAGAAAACACAGCACACTTCTCTCTCTCTCCTCCTCTCTCCAAACCCTCACTTATCTATTAATTTTTCTCACTATTTCTTGCTTTTAACACTATTTCTTGAAGGATTTGGCACTAATATTATAGCTTTTGCTGAAAATTTCTCCAAACAGCTTGGTTCTAAGAAGATTTTTGGTTCTTCAAGAAGATTTCAAGTTGGTGGGTACTTTTTCTTCTCTCCAACTCTGGGCATCAAGTAAGATCAATTTCTTCTCTTTGTTGTCAATTTGTGCTATTTGGGTGGTTGATTTTGAATTAGTTCTATTGTTCTATATATTTGATTTAAATGGCCCCTAAGACTAAGAGACTAAGGGGGAAACAACCTCAAGAGTTTGATGAGAGCAAATTTGTTAGTTTTGAGGCGAGCGAGAGATATGTTAGCTTGATAAATGCTAGGAAACCTATTCCTGATAGAGAATTCACTATCACAGAGAGGGGAAACCCAACCTTGTTTAGAATGATTATTGATAAGAATTGGGGTACATTTGCAAAATAACCATCTCATTCCCTTACAAATGTGATTAGAGAATTCTATGCTAATGCAGAAGAAATTGATGGTGACAGGAAAAACAGTCTTTTTCAACAGCACATCTATCAATAGATTCTATGGGCTACCTGACATAGAAAATAGTGAGTATATTGTATATGCGTCTAATATTGATTATGAAGAGATTTGCGATACTCTCTGTATTCCGAGCACAACATGGAAAATGACGGGTGATACCCCTAAAACCTTGCCCGATATTTCTCTGACTGTCAATGCTCGGGCTTGGCAATATTTTGTATGTCAGAGGTTGATGCCTGCTACGCACTATAGTGACATTACTGTTAAGAGAGTTGTTCTTATTTATACCATTCTGATGGGCATGACTATTGATGTGGGCCAGATCATATTTAATTCTATCATACACACTATAAGACAAAAGCTCGAATTGTACTTTCCTTTATTAATTACCCAATTATGCATCTGAGCTGGAGTCTAGTACAGTCCTGATGAGGAATCCCAGCAACCCAAAAAGCCCATCGATGATGGCATGCTCAATCTAATTAAAACCTCAAGGCTGCTAGCTCCGAGAGAGATAGCAGCAATTACTGCCCCCCCTCCCCTCTTCCCTCTAGGCATTTCACTGTTGCAGAGCACCTTAAGCGTTTAAAGATTTGTTTAAACAAGCATCATAAACTCTTGCATGATAGGTTTGATCGTCAAGAATGATTCTTGGCTAGGCAAGCCAATTCTCAAGCGGGGGTGTACTCTTCTTTTGGTCAAATGTACCAACACATTGCCTCCGCCACTGGTTGTGACATGAATCACTTACCTACTTTGCCACCCTATCCGGGTTCATCTTTTGATCCAACCCCTGAGGAATATGAAGAGAATGAAGAGAAGGCAGAGGAGGATGAAGACATAGAGGATTAGTTTTGGGTTCTATCTTGTTTGGCTCCTTTTATTTTATTTTTTTTTGCTTATTTTATTTTTTTCAGATGATTGCACTAACATTTATTGTGTATTCCTTTTCGTTACTCTATTTTTCGTACTTTATTTTCATTTTTAGTTATTTATTCCCATTTCATGTGTTAAACTAACATCCGATGGGAATCATAATGTCACACTGCAGTTGCTTTCTTTTTGTTTGTTTTGTTCTATGTTATAGATCAAAATTTCAACAAGAAGAACAGCATGCAGTTCAAATGGTGGTGCACAATTTTCAGCCTCTCACTTTTGGTTACAAATGGAGTTTCCTTTACTTTTTCTTTCACATTGAGGTTAATGCAATTTTTAAGTTGGGGGTGGAGGAAACGTATTTCTTTTTTTCATTGAACTGCTTGGTGTCAGCTTGGTGTCATTTTCCCTTTTTTGTTTTTTAGCATGCTTTGTGTTAGCCTTGGAGTTAATTCATATGTCAATGATATGAGAATAATTGAGATAGCATATAGCATTTAGAAGAAGTTAAATCTTACTTCGGTTTGAGAATAATTTAAATGTCAATCTTCATTTGGTTTGAGACTCTAGTTTGCGATAAGATTGCATGATTAGTCTAAAACATTTAGAGAAGTTTTATGTGTGATTGTTTTATGAATGCTTTTGCGGTCTCGACAAGCTCTAGAACTTATTTGATAATCACTTGAGGTGAATTCCTAGAATGCACATTACTTAGGATATGATATAGGCTATTTTTGGACCGTTTAAGCCTTTCAAACTTACCCTTGCTATATTTATCGCTAGTCACCTGTTTGAGCCTTTTTCTTGAAAAAGAAATTGAGCCTTGTTTCTTTCAATAACCCATTTACTCACCTTTATGAGCCTAAAAATATTTTATCCTTATCTTTCTTTTAAAATAACTTAGTTATACACATCTGTTGAGAAGCACTTAAGATGAGTAAGGATGGAAATATGAAGAAAAAAATATTACTACCATAACCCAAGTACATTAAAGGAGATAAGTTGGGGGTTGTGGAAAAGAAAAAAATGAAAAAGGATGTGAATGATCTTATGCCAAAATAAAAAAAAGTGAATTATGGAAAAGAAAGAAGAAAAGAAAAAAAAAAAGTGGTGATTTATTGAGAGAAAGGCTCGAAAAATGGTTGAAAGAGTTAGGTGTTGAAGTAAGGTTATCCAATAAAATGGTTGTGCTTAAAATTAAGAGACTGAGTTCTTTTACTTGTTGAATCCTTCCTGTTCTTTCTTAACTTTTACCTTAGCCTAACGTTACAAGCTTGTTAAAGACCTATTGATCCAGGGTAGTGTGATTTTTCTACAATAGTGGAGAGTGATTTGAAAAGAGAGCCTATGGAGCTTGTTTTTGTGATTGATGTCACACAAATATATTTTAGAGGCCAAGACTTGTATTCATGAATGTTGTGCATAAAACCATCTAGGTGTTCGGATTAATGGATTGTGGTAAGATAGATGTTAAAAGTCGATAACAATTTTAAGATTGATGTTTGGATTACTTTTGGACTTGAGTGATATTTAATGATTCTATGTGCTGTGTGTTATGTGCGATTTTTGAGACAAAAAGTTGAATTACTCTTGGATTAACACTAACATTGCTTTATTTTGTTTTGATTCCTACCATAGAATTCATTTCATGTTGTCTTGTTTTCACTTGAATTGCTAGGGACTAGCAATAAGCTAGTTGGGGGTTATGATGAGAGCCATAAAATGCATCTTAACAATACTTATTTGTTAGCATTTTAGGGTTGATCTAGGTTTGAATTACACTTTTTATACCTTAACAACTCTAAAGTGATATTCTTGGATCATTGATATATTTCGGTGCATTTTCAGGTACCATGAGTTCAAAAGAGTTGAAAAACTACCATAGCCTAAAGCACTATGCTTCAATGCACATCAAAGTGAAGGCATGGTTGCGGAAGGACAAAATGGAAAGAAACCAAGTCTTTAATGTTCCATGTTGTGGCCTAGAAAGCTCAAGCCTCGGCCTCTATTGCACGTTTATTTACCGAAATTAATAAGTAGATAATCGTACTCGTTTTACTTGCAAGTGCACAAGGTCAACAGTGTAGTATAGTGTGCGAATGCAAGATCATCTCCATAGGGATTGGTAAAGTTAGATTTAGAATTAGTTTTGAAATAATGAAATAAAAACAAAAAAATAAATATTGAAATAATAAAGATAAAGGCGTAGGAACTTGATATCCACCACTAATCATGCTACCACAACAAAATAGTATGCCAATGCTTTACTCATGTCATGAATACCTAATGTTTGTCAACCTAAGAACATGGTATCTACTTCTTAAGCTATTGATCTCCCTAAGCAATGAGTTAGGCATGGTATCTACTCTAACCCTTTTCTCTCTCAAGGGATTCAACCTGGTGTATGCTGAGTTGTTCCTTAAGAGAGCATAGGATCTGTGGAAATCGACAACCACATGGGACCTAGGGCATGGTATCTACTCCCGGTTTCTCATGTTGATTAACCCAAGAATCCGGTGTGGATATCTTTTATTACTAATGTCAGACCCAGGACTCGGTCATCCAAATTGATCTAACTAACAAGTCCATACCACATGAACATATTGATCAGACATATACATATGAGGAATTTAAATAAAAGCAGGTATTAATCAAGTTAAGTAACACAATATAAATATCGCAAAGGCACCACTACTGAATTCTTGAATAAACATAATTAGGGCTTCAACCAAGCCCTAACTAAAAAGTTAAGTATACATAATAAAAATAAAAAAAGAAGAAACCCGAGAGAAGAGTCGTCAATTCTCCTCCACAGTTTCCTTCTCCAAGCTAAAAGCAAAAGATAAAAGAAGGGATCTAAGAAGTGATTATTTGTGTGTGCTTTACAGGTCCATTTATAGGGCTTGAGTAGTCCTAAAAGGCTCATGAGTTCCTAAACTTTCTTAAAACACAAAACTCCTTTATTTCCAAAATAGAGTTATTTCCAAAATAGGGTTCTGCAGTTTATTGTTCATGCCCGTACATGTGCGCTCGATCGCATGCGTCTTGCGCTCGATCGCATTACTGCGCTCGATCCTTCATGTGTGCGAACGATCGCATGTGCCCTCGATCGCATGTAGTAGTGCGATCGATCGCACTTTGACCAGAAGCTGCTCCAGAATTTCCAGGCTTCTTCCCTTAAATGACAAAACTGCTTCCTTTTTCTCCAAAACCTATTAAAACATGTGAAACACACAAAATGAAGTAAAATAGACTAAAACGTATAGACAAAGAGCTTAACACATGTAAATTAAGGGGCTTAAATATGAATATTTAAGCTCCTATCACACCCCTAAACTTACATATTACTAGTCCCTTAGCAATACAAAACTAAAAACTAAATGAAGAACAAAATTAAAGATAAATTCATTTCCATGATACTCAAAGATTTGGGTTGTGCATAAAACTATGATAACCGTTCATGAGTAAGCTTATAATAAAAACACATTTTTGTATTGAAAAAGGATTTTCAAAAGTTCATGTTACTTACCTAAGGTTGGCTTAAGGCATCGTAAGTTTGATTTGTGTGTGATGAATTAGCACATATAAGATGGAGCTTCCACATAATTTTAGCGTATAGGGTTTCGATACCCAAACTTTTATTGAATTCCTTATCAAAGAGAGCAAAAATGGCAAATACTTACTTCTTTTTTTTTTCTTTTTTTATCATGCGATCTTTACCATGTTGAGTTCCATCGAGCTTTCTGTTTGACCCTTGTAATGAGTGTTTAGCCAATGACTCCCAAACCATATGGTTTTAAGGTGTTAGGTGTAAAGACACCCCTAAGGACTTACTAACTCGAATCAAAAAGGCTACAGAACTAACTGGTTTTTATACTTCTTAATGAAATTCCCACCTTTTGACGTGAACACTCAATGCTTACTTAGGCAAGAGGCCTAGTTACTCAGTGGAAAGTTTTTACTGATCATTAGAAACTTTTTGATCACTTTTTGCATGATGAACATTTTTCTTTATTTTTTTTCTTTATTTTTCTTATGCCAAAGTGTTCCTTTCAATAAGTTATCCAATTATAGTTCGATTATAGAAACATATACAAGAGAATTATATGTCATACCCCACACAAATGCGTGTTAAATGTGCTCGTGCAAATTTGGATCAAACTCGTGAATTCTTAGGTGCCTTGATGTAGGTAACTAAACTTTGTAAAATTCCCATTGCAAGACTATGTGTTCTAGCTTTTAAGCTTACTAATGAAGTGATATCAAATTTTTAAATCAACCAAAAATTTTGTTTACCAAAAGAGCATGCATTTATCTTCTTAAAAAAAACCTTGGGCTTAGTGTGTGCATGTGTTTCAAGTGCGTGTGTGATAGTATCTAGTATCTCCCACTACCCCCAAACTTAAAATACACATTGTCCCCAATGTGTGTGGCATGGAAAGATCTGACCTGGGAGATGGAGAACTAGGTTGCTTGCTTTGCTTGTAACATGCCCCCAAACTTGAACTGGATGCACGCACTAAGTGCCGGACAAAGAAAAATAAAAATTATTCCGAAAAACAAGAAATATAAATATAAATAAAAGAAAAATACTAAAATGAAAAGGATAAGTCTGGGGTGCCTCCCATGAACGCTAAGTTTAACGTTTTCAGCCGGACTAAGCCTTATTTTTCCCCAAAACCAAGTTTGGCAACAGCTAGCATAGGAAGTGTCTTATTCTCTCCCATATAATCATAAGGCCAATGCTTCGGCAATTGCTTTAACTCCAAGTTAGGTGCCTATATAATAAAAGGGAAAATAATATTAGTAGGCACATGAATATCAAATGGATCAGCACACTTACTTTGATGCTTTGGAGAGGCTTCAATGAGGTGCATAGTTTCGATGATGTCATCAGTAACATCCTCAAATTCTGGCACTGTACTCAATCTTGTGAGACTATATGTAAGAGCAGTTTCTAATGGATCAAAGTGATGGTCATGAAAAACTTGTTCAACAACAACTTGCTTTTGTTTACTTAGCTCCTTAGCTATATGCCCCACTTGTACATCTAATCTTTGAATAGCTTGCTCATGCCTTGCATTTATTTGTCTTTGCTCAGTCATAAACTGCTCTTGTAAGGTAAGCAGCTGTTGTTGTTGAATGACCAATTCCCTCACAATGCTCTTTAGGTCATTCTCTCTTGTTTTTGGGACTAATTGAGCTGCTTGTTGGAAGTCCCTTTGCTGCCCTTGAAGGTTCAAGGCATTTTGATTGTTCCATGCGAAGTTGGGGTGGTTCTGCCATCCAAGATTGTAGGTATATGCATATGCATTGTTCGGTCCCTCATAATTTGCTTGCTCTTGATCTGCATATAAATATAAAGGGCAAGTTTCAGTAGTATGATCAAAATGAGAACATATAGCACATACCTGGAGTTGTGTAGCTCGTGGTCGAGGTAGGATGCTCTGAGCAGTCATGGCTTCTATAAGCATATCTAGCTTCCTCTCCATAGCAGCTAGATAAGCATAACTAGCTTCCATCATTGGTGCTTCTCCCTCGGATGAATTAGTAAAAACAGCTTCAGTGCAGCAGTTCAGCACTGCTGCTCGGGGTAGTTTCTGCCTCAAATGCGATCGATCGCACCAAGGAGTGCGCTCAATCACAGAGGTGTGCTCGATCTCACTTGAGCTTGCACTCGAGCGCAAGGCCAGAAACAACGCTGCCACAGACCTGAAAAAAAGCAGAAAACAAAAAGAAGAAGTAAAGCTAAAAAAAAAATAGATTTTAAATAAAAATAAAATAGAACAGGATAATAAACTAAAAAAAATAAAACAAAAAATAACGAAAATAATTCCAAAAAGAAATTTAGCACAATCCCCGGCAACGGCGCCAAAAATTTGTCGCGCGTTTATTTACCTAAATTAATAAGTAGATAATCGTACTCGTTTTACTTGCAAGTGCACAAGGTCAACAGTGTAGTATAGTGTGCGAATGCAAGATCATCTCCATAGGGATTGGTAAAGTTAGATTTAGAATTAGTTTTGAAATAATGAAATAAAAACAAAAAAATAAATATTGAAATAATAAAGATAAAGGCGTAGGAACTTGATATCCACCACTAATCATACTACCACAACAAAATAGTATGCCAATGCTTTACTCATGTCATGAATACCTAATGTTTGTCAACCTAAGAACATGGTATCTACTTCTTAAGCTATTGATCTCCCTAAGCAATGAGTTAGGCATGGTATCTACTCTAACCCTTTTCTCTCTCAAGGGATTCAACCTGGTGTATGCTGAGTTGTTCCTTAAGAGAGCATAGGATCTGTGGAAATCGACAACCACACGGGACCTAGGGTATGGTATCTACTCCCGGTTTCTCATGTTGATTAACCCAAGAATCCGGTGTGGATATCTTTTGTTACTAATGTCAGACCCAGGACTCAGTCATCCAAATTGATCTAACTAACAAGTCCTTACCACATGCACATATTGATCAGACATATACATATGAGGAATTTAAATAAAAGAAGGTATTAATCAAGTTAAGCAACACAACATAAATATCGCAAAGGTGCCACTACTGAATTCTTGAATAAACATAATTAGGGCTTCAACCAAGCCCTAACTAAAAAGTTAAGTATACATAGTAAAAATAAAGGAAAGAAGAAACCCGAGAGAAGAGTCGTCAATTCTCCTCCACAGTTTCCTTCTCCAAGCTAAAAGCAAAAGATAAAAGAAGGGATCTAAGAAGTGATTATTTGTGTGTGCTTTACAGGTGTATTTATAGGGCTTGAGTAGTCCTAGAAGGCTCATGAGTTCCTAAACTTTCCTAAAACACAAAACTCTTTTATTTCCAAAATAGGATTATTTCCAAAATAGGGTTATTTCCAAAATAGGGTTCTGCAGTTTACTGTTCACGCCCGTACATGTGCGCTCGATTGCATGCATCTTGTGCTCGATCGCATTGCTGCGCTTGATCCTTCATGTGTGCGAACGATCGCATGTGCGCTCGATCGTATGTAGTAGTGCGATTGATCGCACTTTGACCAGAAGCTGCTCCAGAATTTCCAAGCTTCTTCCCTTAAGTGCCAAAACTGCTTCCTTTTTCTCCAAGACCTATAAAAACATGTGAAACACACAAAATGAAGTAAAATAGACTAAAACATATAGACAAATAGCTTAAAACATGTAAATTAAGTGGCTTAAATATGAATATTTAAGCTCCTATCAGCCTCCAGAACCATGTCCAAAAGAACCAAGAAAGTTATCAGTGTGAGCCGCAGCCTGGATCAATCTGAGGTGCGGCCTGGATCAATCAGAGTCGCGGCCTACAAAATCATGAAGAAAACCACAAAAGGCTGAGCCATGGCCTAGATTTGTGTGAGCCGTGGCGCGAGCGCGATGCTTTGTTTTCGAGTCAGAACTTAATTAGGGTTTTAATGATAGTTTAAACCCGAAAACACCCTTGGACCTTTTGTATTATAAATAGATCACTTAGGGTTTGAAAAAAGAGAAGTATTAAGGCTGGAAAACTCAAGAAGGATGCCACATTCTCCCCCATCAAAGTGTTCAAGAATGAACCCCATGGCCAACTAATCTCCAAGCAAGGCAAAGGGACGAATCCCTAGGTGTAGTTGTTCTTATTTTCAATTATTTATTCAGTTGTAGTTTGGATTTATTGTCAAAACATTGTTATGATTTACTCATTGATTTAATTAGAAGATTTTCTCTTAATCCAGTGATTGTATTTTTCTCCTCGATATAAGTCTAGTCATGCTCTTCTTATATCAAGATTATTGGATGTGATTGAGTTCGATAGATTTATCTTTTAGGTTTGTCCATTACTGTGATATTGTCATTAAGATATATCGTCGTTTCTTGATAAATCTATAAGATAGGTCATGTGTGCTTAAATCGAAAGTAATAGAACAATTTGTATCAATTACATTAGGGTTTATATGTGCTTTGATTGAATATTTACCGATTGCTTGTTTGGGATGTGAAACTAATAATCGAGATACAAACAATTGAATCAAGATTGGAATAAGGCAACGAACCTAGGGAGGATTCCCGAACCCTTTTTATTTCTCTATTATATTCTTTAATCTATTTACACAATTTTCTCACATTACTTCATTATCAAAACTCAGATTCTCTCACTTGATCTTTATCGTTCGTGTTAAGGTTTACACTTTTCCTTTGTAGTTTGCTTTTCCTCGTGGGATTGACACCTCAACTATATACAATAACCGCATATTAGTTTGAGCGTAATCACAATGCATTACTCACTAAATTGAAAGGATACTCTCTATATCAATCAATTCCATCCCACCTCACTTTAGTCCAAACCAATCTTTTAAGGCCTAAAATGATCAAACAAAGATCTCAATTGATTTAGTAAGGACCTCATGAGTACTCAAATAGCATTTAATTAATCATTTTAAGGATGGAGTCAAGTGTTATGCCCCAACAATGTTCAATCGTTAACTAACATTCAATAGTGTAACGCCATACATGATGCACACCCAACAGGGAGCTTAACCTATTAGGAGATGTCTCAACATGCATCCCTTAAATAATAATTCTTTATTCAATGTCGATACTCCCCTTCATTCACACACATGCACAAGGACATACACATGAACATTCATTGATAAAAATAGTAGCTAAATGAATCTGCCTTGCTTAAACATAGTAAACTAAAACATCATATCTCACTCATTATATAACGTTTCTAGGTGATTCAAAATAATTTGAAAACTCAACTTCTGGAGCATTAACTTAGACATGAATGATCTAATTTGGTCTTAAAATGATCACGTTAGATTATCTTAAAGTTGAAGTACATAATCTGTCCTGATTATGGTTTTCATAAGGCAACAGTAATAAGTCTAAATGATAGACTAAAGTCTAGACATTTAATTGAACTCAAATTTAGTATAATAACTCTAGACATGTAGAACTATAACATACTAAAAAATAAGATTCATTCATAACAAGAGGATGATTTACAAACCTCTAAAAGAAACTATATATTTTAATCCAGTTTTGATATTTGTAATTCCAAACTATAACAATACATGATTTTAATAATTCTTTGCATGAATTCAGCACATAATTCATTCATTAAAGCACGAAGAACATAAATAAACATGATGCATGGTAGAAACCCTACCTTAACACAAAATCCCAGATTTCCTTTAAATTAAACCGGTTAAAATGTTGAACACCAAGAATTAAGCAACAATTGTGAAAGAACTTCTTCAAACTAAATTTTCTTGAATTTTTCCATGATATTTCACTCAAAATCTTCAAGACTCAAACCTCACCACGTTCTCTCTATCTCTTTCCTTTGCCTTCTTTTCTTTTATTCTTAGTTTGCCTTATATTATGACTTAATTGTAGAAATAACAGTAATCTAACTATGGAACCCACTCAAGCAGCTCTCTAAAGAGCTAAGAAGCCTTTTCATGCTTGACACATGTCAAGCAATGAATAAAACAGCCCCTAGTGGGCCAAGCCCAATGGGTCCAAAATCATCCAAGCCCAATTCAAGACCCAATTCAAAGGACAAAGGAAAAACTTAATCTTCTCGATTCCAAAATGTGATTCTAATTAAAAATTATAATCTACATAAAATTCTAAGCTTAATTGTCAATTTTCACATTAACCCATAGTTGTTTACCTATTTAAATTCATCATCAAACCTAAACTAGTTATAGTTTGCTCTTAATTGATAATAATTCAAACAAGTCTAAGACACGCTTCTTATGCAATTAATTACCATATATATTCGTATTATATGCTCATGCATGTATGAAAGTTCTCGAGTCTCACATGAATTTTATACTGTAAGTGTCGATCGGTAGTCAACAGGTATCAATTGGTACCATCGACCAACCGATCGATACCAAGATGGAACAGATTGGCAGTTGCTTCCTCGGCAAGCTTTTGGTACTAAGCCTTGGCCTAAAATGGGTTTAAATGATCTTTTAAGGTTTGGAATGGATCTGTTTGGGTTTGTTTGGCTCATTTGAAGTATGGGCTTTGGTTTGTAATTGGTTTTCTTCCAAAATTGGGCATTGATTCCCATGTTCACAAAATTCTAGTATCTTAGGACCAAGTTCTCATCATTGGATCTCACACATGGTCCATTCCAATATTTGAATCGAAATTTAGTGTTTATAATAACCCATTTGAGATAGTTTATAACAAAATGATGAAATGTTCTACTTGCAGCATTGGATTAAGGGTGAATGTTACTACCAAAAATTAAGGATACAAGCTAATGAAATTGTTATAAGTGAAAGTGGGAACAGCAGAAAGAGTCATAGGTTGCATAGCATGATCCATTCTTGGCATGGAAACCTGATTAGAAATAGGTGCGTTTGAGACATTCTTTGGTGGATGATGATACCTTTTTTTTGTAACAACAAGAATGACCATCAATGTGATTGAAGAGTAGTCTTAGTAGGATTGTAAAATGGTTTCTTACTAGTTTTAGTAGGATTGTAGTGAGACTGAGAAGTAGTAAGGGCAGAATATTGCAGGTAATAACTATCATCGTGACAATAATCATAATGGTAAAATGGTTTCTTACCAGTTTTAGTAGGATTGTAGCGAGACTGAGAAGCAATAAGGGCAAAATATTACGGGTAGGTGTAGGTGCCTCATGAATGGATCGACGGTGTTCCTCTTATTGGAAAAGATAATAAGCACAGTTCACAAATTGGGAGAGGTTCTATCAAAAGGATTTGGCTTTGAATGGAACTGTGAGAATCATGCAAGCCCATCCCAGAGTCCCTTAAGGACGGTATAATAAAGAGCAAGAGAGGCGTTACCTTGGGTGTGAATGGAAATTCCCTACAAATCTAAAAAATATGGAGCATTCTTTTGAGAAAAACAATCACATAGGTCGACCCAAACTTCATACGTCATAAAGGTGTGGGGAAAATATTTTCAATTTCGAGGGCAATGGCATTCATGAGCCATGATAGCACTATGCTATTACATTGGGTTCATTGTTGAAAGTTGGCAACGGTCTCATCAGGTTTGGATATCGTGACGTTGATGAACCCTAACTTGTTCTTGACTTGGAGGGCTATACGAATGGCATAGCACCAAATGGGATACTTATTGCCCTTTAAGGGTTAAGAAACAAACATGCGAGCAGGGCTATCAAAGTGGTGGATGTAGAAAAGAGAACTGATTTCATATTCATTGAAAGAAATGGTGGCGGTATTGGAAGATGAATTGTTTAGGGCGGTCATGGAGGTGAAAAAATTAAAACAAAGTGATGCAAGATTATGATTAAATTTAATACCATACAAAGAAATCAAAGTGTGCAAAGGCTTGATTTCTTCATTATTCTATAAGGTATTTATAGTACAAGCTTCCCATGATGGTGAGACTAATACAAATCTAATAGCATAATTAAAATGATTGATACAGTATAAATCCTATTACTTGATTTAAGAGATTGATATAAAGAAAAAGCTAAAATTCTGAGATATACAAGAATCATAACATTATTTGAGGAAGACCATTGCTAATAATATGGTTTTTCCTCTTCCTTTTTCTTTTCTTTCTTATTTCCTCTTATTTGTATTTCTTTTATCTTCAGGTTTGTTTGCATGTATTTTGTTCCTACTTAACAATTCTAATGGAGGAATCGTTTCATGATATGAGGTAGCAAATTTTCCTCCTCTGATTTTTTTCTATTTTTTTGTGTTTAGGTAAAGTACTACAATAGAAATCTATGAATTGTTGAGACTTCTAATTTGCAACTCTTATATACTTTTCCTACATAGATTTAGTGGAGTAACATAGATTTCTCTTAAAATTTTCTATTTTTGCTTATCTTATTGATCAGTACTAAAAAATTATGGGTTTTCTCAAACTAGAGTTTAGCTTAATTAGTCGTGCAATGATTCTCAAAGAAATTAACTAGATTCATAGAGGTGGCAAATGGGTGGGTCGGGTTGGGGTCGGGTTGGTTCATTTTGAGTTTCGGGTCATTTGGGTCACGGGTCGTTCGGGTCACATATTGTTCTGGTCATAGGTCGTTCGGTCACATATTGTTCTGGTCACAAGTCGTTCGGGTCACGGGTTGTTCGAGTTTCAGGTCATGTGGGTCTCATGTCAATCGGGTCAGGGGTCGCTCGAGTTTCAGGTCATGAAGGTCTCGGGTCATTTCGGATCAGGTTAACTCGAGTTTCAAGTGGACCCATCATGTTCAATTGTTCATGTCAACTTGTTATCTTTTTTCTTTAAAAAAAAAAAAACGAATCATGCTAAATTCTAGTTTATTATTTTAATTTTGATTTAGGTTCAATTTAAGTAACAATTTATCAAGTCAAAATTATAAATACATCATTCACTAAGGTGAAGTTTTAAACTTTATTATTACATTTTTCTCTATGAACAAGAAACTTATAAATAATTAAATATGTGAAGTTAATTTTAAAAATTGTTAATTATAAATCAAATTGGGTTTATTATAAAAAAAAAGTACATTTATTGTACTTATTTTAAATGATAAAACATTTATTTATATATGTATATATTTTTTTAACATAAGTATAATTGATATTTAAAAATCGCAACCCAACCCAACCCAACCCTTTTTGGTTTAAAAATCTCAAACCAATTAGAACTCAACCAAACCCATTCTTACCTAAATGAGCAAAAGCCAACCCCATTATGGTTTCACACCCATTAGAATTTAAAAATCGGGTCAAGCCTAACCTGAATTAAATCCAATACCTTACCCATTTCTCTAACCCTAATGATTATAACTACATAAATGTGAAACTGGGCATTTAGGCTATAAATTGACCAAGTTTGGCTGACTCGATCTTAAATTGAATAATTTGAATGGCCAAGCCCAAGATTATAACTTGGATCCAAGTTATAAAATTGATTTAAAACTTGTTTCTATTTAATTATGTAATTAATAATACTTTAAAAGAAAAAAAAAAGCAATTAATTATAGGATGATAAATGCATTTGTATGAGTAGGATCCAATTGAAAATTGTAGTACATTTTCATTGTATTGGATCTTGAAAAATATTTTAAAAAATAAAAAATTGTATTTAGAACACAGTTGTTTTCCTAGCCTTGATAAATCATATTATTTTTCTATTTAAAATAATAAAATATAACCTATCGTTTAGCCAACTTAAACACTAATAAATATTAATTGGAATCATTTATAAGAAAGTGTAATTGTGTAAACAAATAAATAGAGCAAACATTTATTATTATATACATATATAAGGCTCAACTCAAGTTTCGGGCCGATTAAAGCTAATCCATCATGTCAACTCATTATCATTTTTCTTGAAAAACAAAATCATGCTACAATCTAGTTTACAATTTTAACTTTGATATAGGTATAAATTAGGTTCGGTTTGAGTCATTTGACTTTAGTATTTGATCACCTATATTTTTTTAGTTTCTGGAGATACTAGGGCATTAAATTTTTTTAGTTTTTGAGTTTCATTTAGTTTGGCCTTACCAACCATGGTTGTTTATTTGATCATTATTTTCTTTAAGCTTAACTCAAGATATGATCTAATGATTATCCCATTGTATGCAACACAAAATTCATAATTTTAAACTTTTAAGGAATTTCTGTTGAGATTATTATTGGTAAAGTATTAAAAGCTTTTTTTAAATGTATTCATTTTTTAAAAAATTAATTAATTTTTATTAATGGTGACAATATTGAAACATGTCTTTCAAAATTTAGGTTGAGTACCTGAATTCTTATCAGATCACATAGATAGTGATTTTTGGATACTTGGAATTTAGAAATTACTTGGTTCGTTTTCTCCATAGATCTTGTAATTTTGTAAAAATTTTCTTTGTCACTTGTTACTTCTTGTGCTTAGGAGCTTCAACAGTCAACCACTTGATTTTTTATTCTCAGTTCTTATGGTTGATATGTGTTTTTGTCAATGAAATTGAGTATTTTATTTTAAAAAACATAAATTTAATTATATAAATAAAAATTTTATCTTCAAAAAGCTTATCAAGTTATAAAATATTCAAAATTAATCATGATTTTTTAAGGATAGAAATATTAGATAATTAATAACATATCAAGTTATATATCATGTTCTTGTGGCACTCGATGTAGAAAATGCTTGTGTTGGAAATCACCTTGACAAGATGCCCAGGTGGTGATCTTCCAAACACCCAAGTCTAGAATGACTTGTAAAGAAAAGATACAGCAACCAAAGCAAGAAAAAAAAGAAGACAACCAATTGTTATCGAGGTTTGGCAATAGCTTACGTCCTTATGAATTCCTCTGAACTCTCTGCACTAAATCAATGGTTCTTTACAATCCAGCAACCCTCTTCAAGAAACCTCAAGTTCTTGAAGAAAACAAGAAGAGAAGAAAGAAGATGATAAGAACTTTTCCAATGCTCTCTATCAATTCTATACTACTCTCTCTTTACAACCAGCCTCACTACAATGAGTCCCTCTTATATTTTGTGTCTTTGCACTCTCACACAATTCTCTCTTGTATGTTTGTCACTTTTTACAATTGATCTCAAATTATGTTAAAATGTTGATAAGAATGAAGCTAGGTGACCCTTTATATAGTGCACCAACTTCTTGTCCAATCTTAAGAATCAATCTCCACCTTTAGATCTTGATGACCACTCAACCATGGCCTTTGATCATTCTTTAATCAAGCTGTGCATTTTGATCTTGCATCAACGCACTCAACATAAGACTGAAAAACTAGCCTTGGTGTGCCTTGGCCATGCCTAAAATAGGGCATACTTGCTGCCACTCTGTGCGCCGCGGCCTGGCCTTCCTCCAGCATTCCTCCATGTTGTGCGTTGTGGCCTGGACAAAGTTGGGCCGCGGCCTGACCTGATGCACATGTTTTCCAGCTTGTGTGCTTAGGCGCACACACTAGTGTGCCTACCTTTGCCTTGCTTGAAGGTGCCACACACACTTGTGTGCACATCTTTAACATGCTGAAATATATTCTTCCAACCTTGGTTTACACTTTAACCATGTTTAAACCTTAGACAAATATCAACATTCTCTACATTTGTCTAAGTGTTTAAACTCGAACCATTGTGCAGAGAACTTCAAGATCCAAACTCATCTTGAGTCATCAATCAACCGACTCCAATCCTAAGTAGTCCAAAGCAATGATTAAACTTACTTAGAGGTAGAACTTTAGTACCTAAATCAGCAGGGTTTTCTTCCGTGGCTACCTTCTTGTCATCATGAATGCATCTTTTCGTACCATTTTTCGGAATGTAATGATACCAAACATCCATATGCTTTGTCCTCTCATGGAACACTGAATTCCTCCACAAGTGCCACGCACTTTGGATATCCGAAGACACCACCACCTGCTCTTTTAGGACCATCCACTCGTCCAACAACCCTTTGCACCACATAGCCTCCTTTATGGCTTTTGAAGCCACTATGTATTCTGCCTCCGTTGTTGAAATTGCTACCACCGACTGCAACTGAGCCTTCAAATACCTCAGCAACCACTTCATCCCAAGCCAATGCTTCTTTCCGGGATTACTCACAAATCTGCTGAGAACATCCATTACCTGAGAAATGTCGGGTCTAATGCTTACCATCATGGACATGATTGGTCTAACCGCACTAGAGTAAGGGACCTTTACCATTTCCTTCTTCTCCTCATCCATTCCAAGACATTGTTTGCTGAAGAACTTGAAATGACCAGCAAGAGGAACCTTCGCTGGTTTACAATCTTCCATAGAAGACCGAGAAACCTTCAACCCGTTTCTCTCCCTTTCCCGAATTCTTCTCATACCAAAGATCTTTTGTGTAAGGTTGAGATTCTTCCTCTCAAACTCTTCACTGAGTTGAGATGTAAACCTTTTCATCCTCTCCCTGCTATTCCCAACCGACAGCATATCAATGACATAGATGAGGATACTCACCACTTCATCCACCTTATGTCTAGGTGAGAAGATTTCTGTGAAATCTATGTCTTCTCTTCTCATGAACCCATTCCCCACCAGCCTAGCCTTGTTCCGGACTTTATCTTCTGGAGGGTACCCTTCTTTGATCTTGTAAGTCCACTTACAATCCATAACTCTTTGATTTCCCGGAATGTGCACCAATTCCCAGAAGTTGTCCTTCCTCAAAGAATCCATTTCTTCCTCCATAGCTAGCTTCCATCTTAGCGAATCCTTACATCCTATGGCATCAATGTAAGTCTCTTGTTCACTCATCTCTTCTTCTGTCCAAGGAGTTGCTGCATCCGCAGCATCCACAAACCCATATCTTGAAGGTGGTCCGACCAGCCTTCTTTCCCGATCTCTTGTGAGCTGATAGTCATTCTGACTTGCTGCATCAACCTCTTCTAGTTCAGCCTCCTCTTGAGTGCCCTGAGCATTGCCTTCATTAATGGGCTCTACCTGGTCCGAACCCTCTTTCCTCCCTTGCTCTGCCTAAACCGAATTCTCCTTGATGCTATGCTCCACAAATACCGAACTGGTTTGCTCACTAGCCCCTGCAGGGTTAGTTTTCTCCAAATAGGGAAATAACAATTCATTAAAAATCACATTTCTATTTATTTATTATAAGTCTCAATCCTTTTTATTCTAAGTACCACAACCTATACCCCTTATCTCCTTCCCTATATCCTAGAAACACACATTTTCTAGATCCTGGGCTAAGTCTATCATCCTTTTGATGTGCAAACGCAGCACACCCAAAAGTCCTAAGGTTGCTTAATTTAGGGGGTTTTCCACTCCACATCTCCATGTGAGTCTTAAGGTCTAAAGCCCTAGAGGGTGATCTATTAACCAAGTATGCAGCTGTAGCCATAGCTTCTCCCCAAAAATATTTTGGTAAACCTGATCCTATTAACATGCACCTAACCTTTTCCATAAGGGTTCTATTCATCCTCTCAACAACTCCATTTTGCTGAGGTATTTTTACAACCGTTCTATGTCTTAGAATGCCATTTAATTCACAAAATTTATCAAAATCCTTATTGCAAAATTCTAAGCCATTATCTGGTCGTAAAGCCTTAACTACCCTACCCGTTTGAGTCTCCGGCAACATCTTCCACACAACAAATTTATTCAAGGCATCTGATTTATTTCTAAGTAAATAAACCCACACTTTTCTTGATCATCAATTAAAGATAGAAAGTAAAAGTTACCTCCCTGTGTTGGTTTCATTGCTGGTCCCCAAAGGTCCGCATGAATGTAATCAAGAATGCCTTTAGACTTGTGCACTCCGGTGTTGAAGCTGACCCAATGTTGCTTCCCAAGAATGCAACTCTCATAGAAATCCAGTTTCTCTACTTTGTCTCCTCCAAGTAGACCATCCTTGCAAAGAACTTGCAGGCTCTTTTCGCTCATATGTCCCAAGCGAGTGTGCCAAAGGGCTACCCTATCCATCTCAGCCATCAAGCTTGCTACTTGATCATTGATTTATGTCTCTCCGATCATCTCATAGAGTCCATCATTTCTTGCTGCTTTGATCACTACCAAAGATCCATTGGTCACCTTGATATTTCCTCCCTCTACTTTGTAAGAATACCCTAAAGAATCCAGCTGCCCCAATGAGATTAAATTCTTCTTTAAATCTGGAAGATACCTTACATTTCACAGCAGCCTTGTGACTCCATCAAACATCCTCAATTAGATGTCTCCAATCCCTCTCACTTGGCAAGAATTGTCATTTCCCAAGAAGACCCTTCCATCATTGATCTCCTTGAAATTCTTGAACTATTCCTTGTGAGGGCACATGTGATAAGTGTACCCGAAATCCAGAATCCACTTCTCGCTGCCTTGCCTCCTGCTCACATTTGAGCACACAACAAGCACATCATCTTGCTGTTCTCCTTTGGTAACCGAAGCCTTTCCATTGTTGGTATGGCTTCTTCTCTCATCCCACATCTTTTTCTTGTAATCTTTTCTGAAATGGCCCTCTTTGTTGCAGTAGAAGCATCTCTTTCCTCCTCCAAGTCTTGTCTTAGAATGAGATCTCCCATGGTTCTGCCCTCTACCTCTTGATTTCTCTCGGTAGTTGCCATGAGTGCTACTGCCATTCCGAGTTGCTGGCCTTCCTCTTACAAACAACCCTTCTCCACTTGATGCCTCCCTCATCTTGGCTTTGAAATCATAAGCCCTTATGGCATTGATCACAATCTCTTTGGTTAAAGTATCTCTTCCATACTCAATAGCATTAATCAAATTATCAAAGCAATCAGGAAGAGAGTTTAACAAAATAACAGCCAATTGTTCATCCGGGAATTTAATACTACAACTAGCCAAATCTTGAACTAGTTTATTAAAGACATCAAGATTATCTTGCAACTCTTTATTAGGATCCATTTTAAAAGCAAAGATTCTTTTAAGAAGATAAATCTTGTTAGGGAGAGTTTTGGTAAGAAACAACTCATCTAGTTTCTTCCATATGATAGTCGGATCTTCCGAGTCTCCGCACTCCCTCATGACATTATCCGACATATGTAGGAAGATGGTGTTGTACGCCATCTTCTTCATTTCAATCCGCTGGTCTGCAAAAGCATCATCTTCTCCAAGAGCCAAGTCCACTTTCTGTTGTACTAGAACCGTCTTGATCTTCCGCTTCCATAGGGAAAAAATCTCTCTTTCCATCAAACTTCTCAATACCGAAATTTGAACTCATCTTGCGGAGATGATCCCTTGATTTATGCAGCACTCATAAATGCTTTCCAACTTCTTCTAAACCTCAATAACACAAGTCAAAGATTAATCTCAATACTGTTCTTGAATCACCCTCAAGAACACGATCAGATATTGATCTTAAGTCCGTCATTGATTCACCTCAAGAACACGATCAGATATAGATCTTAACTCCGTTCTTGAATCACCCAAGAAGTTGACCTCCGAGTCTTGGAGTCTTGACTCCAACACCTTCTCTTCTTGCTCCGACACCTGGCTGTACTAGCTCTTTCGGCTCTGATACCACTGTTGGAAATCACCTTGACAAGATGCCCAGGTGGTGATCTTCCAAACACCCAAGTCTAGAATGATTTGTAAAGAAAAGATACAGCAACCAAAGCAAGAAAGAAAAGAAGACAAGAAATTGTTTTCGAGGTTCGGCAATAGCCTACGTCCCCGTGAGTTCCTCTGAACTCTCTGCACTAAATCAATGGTTCTTTACAATCCAGCAACCCTCTTCAAGAAACCTCAAGTTCTTGAAGAAACCAAGAAGAGAAGAAAGAAGATGATAAGAACTTTTACAATGCTCTCTATCAATTCTATACTACTCTCTCTTTACAACCAGCCTCACTACAATGAGTCCCTCTTGTGTTTTGTGTCTTTGCACTCTCACACAATTCTCTCTTGTATATATGTCACTCTTTACAATTGATCTCAAATTATGTCACAATGTTGATGAGAATGAAGCTAGATGACCCTTTATATAGTGCACCAACTTCTTGTCCAATCTTGAGAGTCAATCTCTACCCTTAGATCATGATGATCACTCAACCATGGCCTTTGATCATTCTTTAGTCAAGCTGTGCGTTTTGATCTTCCATCCACGCACTCAACATAAGGCTAAAAAACTAGCCTTGGTGTGCCTTCAGGGTACGGCCTGAAACAAGGCACACTTGCTGCTACTCTGTGCACCGCGACCTAGGGTAGGGTGCGCCACGGCCTGGCCTTCCTCCAGCATTCCTCCTTGCTGTGCACTGCAGCCTGGACAAAGCTGGGCCGTGGCCTGACCTGATGCACATATTTTCCAGCTTGTGTGCTTAGGCGCACACACTAGTGTGCCTACCTTTGCCTTGCTCGAAGGTGCCGCGCACACTTGTGTGCACATCTTTAACATGCTGAAATTTATTCTTCCAACATTGGTTTAAACTTTAACCATGTTTAAACCTTGTATATGATATTTATTATAAATAAATTTAAAATTTATTTATTAATAGTTAGTATAAGATAATTACCCTATGATTTTATATTTATTTACAAGTTATGGATTTATAGTTGATACCATTACTTTATACAAATGACAAACAATTAATTTTTCTCTTTCAGAAACATCGGGCCAGTTCGGCTCTTGGGTCGTTTGGGTTCGGATCGTTTGGGTTTCAGGTCTCTCGAGTCGCTTGGGTCACAGGTCTTTCGAGTCTCAAGTCAGTCGGGTTTCAAGTCTGTTGGGTCTCGGGTCAATCAGGTCACAAGTCATTTCGATTTTGGGTTGTTCGGGTCTCGAATCATAACATTTTACTATATTTTCAAGTTAGGATGAGTCGGATCGTGTTTTCGAGTCAGGTCAGATTTTACCACCTCTAGTGATTTCGGTCAACAAGTTTTAAATTTCCAGTTACTCAAGTTAGTTGGAATTTAGTTGTTAAATCCCAGTCTGCAATGTTTGATTGTTCATCCATTGTTTGAAATTAAATATTGATTTACTTAGCTGGGATGACTGATGGCATATCTTGAGATCGGTACCATTGTACTCATTATTCGAGCTAAAAAAAATCATTGCAGCAGTTATGGCCACCCCTTCACAACTTCATTATAGATTGAATGCTTCACTTAAGTTCAACGAGTGTGATGAAAATCCATATTACTTGGTAGGATAAAGAGGAAGCAAATAAACAAAATGTTGAAACATGTGCTACTACCACTCCCGTGACCAAATTACTATAGGTACTTATAAGAAAGATGATAAATCAACGTCTATTTTGTTTACTATACCATATAATAAAAGTGTTGTTTATTTATATATAATTGTATTAACTTGATAAATTATCTAGATTAATTGATTCCTTAACAAGAAACCGTGAATTGAAGCAAGGGAACTTGTGGATCAACTCAAATAATAAAAAACAAAAAAAAAAAAAAAAAAAGAGTACGCAATCCCAAGTGAACAGATAATGGTGGTTCATGGAAAATCAGAAACCCCATAGGCCACAGACAACCTCACAACCGCTTTACAGAAGATGATTTCTACAGAATGTGCGACTGCATGCAAACATATCCATATAATTTTCTAAATCCCAGTCCAGGACCTCCCCCTTACCAAGTCCTGGGAAAGCTTGAAAGCATGCCTCCGTTTGCAGAAACATGCTCCAAGGAATAAATGAAAAGGAAGTTTACATTAAATAAGCTGCTTCATGGGACGCAATTAAACCCGTTATCAAAATTAACTGCCATTATGTCCCAAGGAATACAAACTCCAGATCATCCAATGAGTGCAACAACCGACTTCAAGCATTAGAGACCACAACTTCCACCTAAAATCAACATTGTTGCAGTTACCAAATGACAATTATTCAGGTGATCTGGAGGGTTAATGTCTGCTGCATAGACCAACTAAAAAAGTCTTAGCCTGATGTGTCAATTTCCTTCCCATGATCATCGTGAATATTTCTCTTCAACCTTCTTAACCATATATCATAATCCATAGGATATGGGGTCCCACACAAACTGTCAACATAATCAGCAAAAGCTTTCAACACAGTTGAGACATCACCAAGCTTCTGTTGAATCAATCTCCTAGACCAAGAGGTCTCTCTCCACTGAAGCACCCCCTCAACTGAATCCAGATCAGGCAAAGCACCACCACAGGAAAAATAGAGCATGTAAACAAGGCTCTCTGCATCAGAAGCTGAACACAACTTTCCCTCCTGCAGAGCATAGGTCGATGAGAAGTGAAGATTCATTGCTGGACGATCCCTATCCTCAAGTATAGCATGCCCCCAGCCAATGAGAATGAAATAAGGATGCCTTACACCAGACCTTACACAAATCACATTCTCAGGCCGAATGTCCCCATGCCGAATGCCAGCAGAAGCAGAAGTAGAAAGTGCAGATAAGCAATCATGGCAACACCTAATAGCCTCATCCAAACTAAATCGACCTTCGCTTACCATATCAGCAACTGTTTCACCAACTGGACTAGTTACAAGAATTGCAGTGCCACACCAAGGATGATCACAGTTTCCACCTGAACTAGGTCTCTTGCACTGACCAGGGTGAATAATTCGGCCAGATGCACTTAATTCTGGCAAATATTTGCTAGACAGGCCTTTCTGTTTCATAATAGTCAATATTTTAGTCTGTCTCTGGACCTGATACCATAAATCCATATCTTCCCATGCTGGTTCCAGCTGAGAAGGATGAGAACCAACATATAAAAACAGAGACTTTCCCGGGTCTTCCACAGGTGATGCAATGTAATATGGAAGTACACCATTACTAAGGACTTCATTAATCTGATAACCTCTTTGCCAGTTCGAATCCTCCAACCACAGTGTGGATCCCACTTCCAGCTTCATTAACGCTTCGGACTCAATTTTGATTGTTTCATCCTGAACTTCAACAATTTCAGGAGAGACACTGCGCTGCTGGAACCTAAACAGACCATTTACATTCACTCTAGTATCCCCCAACTGTCTCTCCACTCTTCTTGTTTGAAGGCGAGAACCATGGTCAGCTGCTAAGTCTTCAATTGAGTGTGTGGGCATCCCAGCAAATTGCATAATACAGTGGAAGGTGGCAAAAAGTACTTGTAAAGCACCAATATCTCCCCAGTTGGCATTTCCAAGCTTGTTCCAGATTCTGTCAATTGGAGAGACAGAAATTTTAGAATGTTTCTTTATCCACTCAGCAGCACACTCATAAACATTATTCACATCAAAGTCCAATTTATTCACATCTCCCTCAACTTTTACAACCCCACCATACTGAGAATCAACAAGAAGAACAAAGACAGAATTTGAACTTTGAGAAAAATTCAATCTGCTTAAGTTTCTTGATAAGAGTAGGCGGAGAGCATAAAAAACCGCCTCACCTAGAACAAATAAAGAAGGTGGCTGGTCGCTATCCACCGAAAGGCTTCCTATATCAGGCCGTAGCAGAGCCAGTTCAAGAACATGGTCCCATGTTCCATGTGGATGTCTAGGGTTCTTAAGCAATATGCTAGTGGCCGAAAGACCTCCAAGCTTTCCATTAGCTATTGCCTTCTCAGCCTGGTAGAATTTTAAGTTCGCATTAAATAGACAGGCAACAGAGAAAGGCATGAGCTCATCCTGACTCCAGAATGCCTCCCATAAGCCCTTCACACTTGCATGTAGAAAATCTTCAATAGCAAGATAAGCAGTTGCTTCCACAGCATCAGATGTTGAAGCATAAACGGCATTTGGCATCCGAATCAGCTGCTGAAATGAAACCCCTTCCAATGCATAGTCAAACTTTTGAAGTTCTATCAACTCAAAAGGGACATCAAAGACCGGCTTCTTTATTTCAGACTTTTCTGATATCGAATCAAACCATTCTTCAAGTTTTGCAGTGAAAATTTCACTGTCAACAAACCGATGAAGAAAATCCTTGCGATTACGAGGCCTACTTCCGGATGAAACACTGAACCTTTTTGTCCCAGACCCCACTGATTCCAGGTCTGGGGATCCACCTGCTAAATATGAAGCATTTAAATATTGATTGGTCAGTTGGGTTGTTGGTGTATACTTCCATACAATAGTATGTTCAACACTCAGGAGTAAAATGCGTCAAAGACTTCCTCAAAGCAAATGAAGAGTCAAGAATACAATATGTAATAGGTTAAAAGAATAACTTACTATACGAACTTTTGAGAATGTTTAATTTCTAATTATCATTAAGAATGGAAAATCAGTAATATGTTTCCTCATTATTTTAAATTTCTTTAGCCCTTCCAAGATTTTCAATAATCACAACTTTTTCACATTCTAGATACTAGAGAATTGTAAAACTATGTTTGAAGGAGAAAATAAAATTTCAGTAAGTGCAGCCAATAAAAGCCAAGGTGGTGATAATGGTGGTACTAGCAACAATTTCTGGTGGTGGTAGTGATGGTGCTAGCAGTGTTAGCAACAGGGAGTGGTGGTGGGCTGGTGGCAGTGATAGTAATGGAGCCTTGGTGGCAGTGCAGAGGTGGGGGTTGGGTTGGTTAAGCTTCATGGCTCATGCAAAAATGGAAGCGAAGTGGTGCTGGTGGATGGTATTGGTAGCAAGGCTAGTGGTGTGAGAGTCGGTAATAGCTGGGTGGTGCAATGGTGACAACTGAAGAATGGTGCTCACAGAGAACAAATAATTAACCTACTGTTTCTTCAAGGTAGCCAGCATATAAAAAGATTTAAAATTCAGGGTTTCGAAATTGTGGGATAAGAAAATTATAGGGTAGTAGATCAACTAAGTTCCAACTACGGCTAACGTATACTATAAAAGTGCTGGTTATCCTAAAGAACAGGATAACGGAATTTTCTGACAGCAGGGAAATTATGGGCCTTTCAGGCATTTTTAAGATGGGTTGGTCAGATCAACTAAGTTCCATGTATGGCTAACGTATACTGTAGAAGTGCTGGTTATCCTAAGGAACAGGATAATGGAATTTTCTGACAGCAGGGAAATTATGGGCCATTTTTAAGATGGGTGTTCAGAAGGGGGTAGGAAAGTATGTGAGGTATTAAGGGTTGAAAACGGTGAGAACAAAGCAAGGTACTTCTCTGCAAACAAGTAAAGAAAGACCAGGGTGTGAAAGGTTTGCATTAATAGCAATGGTTGGAGTTGGGTGATGAGGGTTTACTAAAAAGATTGAGCTTGAGAAAATAGAATTTTAGGGTTGGAGAATCAAGGAAATTAGAGGGAAAAATTGTAGGGGTTTGGCAGGCAAGCAGTGTGAAAATTTCAAGCAGATGATATCACAAATTATACATATACAATGTATGTATAAACATAGGCTGGTAAAACTAGCAGCAAACAAAAACTTCTCAAGTGTTCCTTATATAAACCTAGATTCTAGTGATCTTACTACTAAAGAAACCTACCACTAAACACCCACAATTATGAAACTGGTCAAAATTGCAAGTTTCCCCCGCAACCAAGTCCATCTCTTGAAAGCTATTCTTCACTAAAAGAAAGGGCACATACAAGTAACTTTATGCTTGGTGTTGGTTGTATTTCAAAAACAAAGTGAGAGTGGCAACCTAGATCTGTAATACTGATGAGGCGCGACCATGAGAAATGGAATAACAATGCAATGATGAAAGCAAAGGATGGCCACATGCACACACATTTGAGGCAAATGCATAATCACCAAGTGGCACATCAAACAGACTTACAGACTTTTAAGCACTCAAGTAGACATCAACACCAAAACCAATATATGGAGTTAATCTTCAAATTCCTAGCTTGATAAGAAATAGAGAATTGACACTTGGGTAGACCAGAGAAATTTGCTTTAACAACATTAATCCACAGAGTGAAACACAATCTAATTATTCTCCAAATCGAACTCCAGTAGCCGTACAAATAGGAATTGATAAAAGCGCAAATATCTACTTTTTTTTTTAGTCCCTACACGTCAGATGATTTTTCTTCATCTTAACATGCTCGATTATGATGCTGTCTCCAAAATTGGAAATCAAAGCAGTTATGTCACCCAGGTAATTAATTACCTTAAAAATATAGAAAACAATAAATAACAACCGCAATTTAACACGCAAGTCTGTCAAACCAAAATTTTTGTAGAGAATAATAATAATAACAACAACAACAATCTCAAATTTCTGAATAAATCAATTAAACTTAATAATACTACATGTGCACACATAAACGAGTATATATTCGTATTTATGTTTGTAGAATTCGAATTTTGGGTCGCAAAAATCTTACATATTTAATTCAGACTAGAGACCGCATGAACAGTATGATCAGAGTAAACATGATTTAGATGTGGGGAGGGGGAGGGGCGAGAAGAATTTTGCAAAACCACACGAGTCAATAGAGTTCAATTGTGAAGTGAAATTCTGTCAAAAAGTCAAATGAGAGAGAGAGGGGGAATTTAGGGTTTTAGAGAGAGAAAGAAGGAGAAAAGAATATACCTTCCATTACGGTTTAAAGCCTCTCTCTCTCTCTCTCTCACTCTCACTGCAGCTTCGGATCTTCCTTGCCTCTCTCTTAATGTATATTGTACTTAGTCAAAACTCTCTTTCTTTCTCTCTGTAAACAAATCTCTTTCCTTTTCTTTTTCTAATAATGTCGTCCTTGTTCTCTGTCCAATAGGACGAGGACGACTCGTGTTTTTTATTTTTTTCAAAATTTTCTTTTTCTTTTTCATTTTTATTTTATTTTATTTTATACTTATATTACAGAAAAAACACAATAAAAATGAAGTACTGAAAAAACAGTTGAGAGATTAGATCCTGTAAACTAATTTCTTGCGATATGTTCGATGAATTGATCTATTGATTTGACGGTCTTCCTCCTAATCTATCTGTTAGATTTTGTTGCTCATGTCTTAGAACATCAGAGTTTTCCTACATTTATTTGAAAAATACATAAACATAATGCTAAGAATATGAGAAAAAAAAAAGATAAATTACAACATTCTTATGATTTATTCATAATTACATCTCATTCCACAAATATTTAAAAATAACAACTTTATCATTTTTCATGTCAATTACACAATAAATATGCGACCACAATTTTGCCCTTATTGTATTTTTATTCCTTCAACTTATTTATAACATATTAGCAAAAACTCTTCAACAAATAAAGGAAAATAAAACATGTATCACAAACCCACTCAAAACTTTTCAGCGGTTTGCAGCAATACTTGTGTTCATCGTGAGAGTGCTCAAAATCTACTCATAAATTACCTTCTCCAATTAATCTCACTGTTAAGATATCTTCTATCATGTCTCCTAATTCTATTAGGATTTATATTTCTAGAACTATGTATAAGGTTATTGATTTGTATTCAAGACATCAATAATAATAATCAGAGAGTTTTTCTCAATTTCTCTTTACATTAACATGGTATCAGAGTCGTGGGATTGTGACTAAACCCTATAAAAAATCCACCTTCTTCCTCTATCGTTCTCAACCATCACATAGAAACAATCTTTTTCTTCCTCACGCACTCTCCAGTCTTATTCTCTAGTCGAACTTACCTTCATCCTCTGTCGTTCTAGCCGCTCTCGTCGTCATCTTCTCTTCGGTCCGGCGTGAATTTTGTCGCGAAGATCTATCTAAATCTCGCTTTTTCCGTCATTTTATCTTCATCCCAGCGCGACTTCTATCATGAAGATCTATCCAAATCCCACTCTCGCCATCATTTTCTCTCTGATCCAGCACGACTTTCATCATGAAGATCTATCCAAATCCCACAACGTTCTGCTATGTCCCATATCATCCCGCAATATCACAAACTTCTTTGGTTTGCACAGTTTTTTGGATTTGTTTTCAGGTCTCGTTTACCACCGTCATGTTCTATTTTGTAATCTCCTATGACATCCACCACATCTTGTTATGTTCTCTCCAGCAACATCAAGTCGTTCTCCAGCAATTCCTGACTTAGTTCTCTATCATGTCGAGTTCTTATAACATATTTGTTAGTCTTTTCCATACCAAGTTGCAGTCTGACTCACTCACCTAGGAGACCAAATTGCATTAGTTAAGTAAGTGAAAAAGACAAATAGTAAAACAAAATGTTCATCTATATTTCCTCTTGCTTGTTTCATTTATGTTATGACTTGATTATATTCTCGTTGTCTTAAATGTGGCTATTTGTGGAAGCACCTCGTTGTCATTACTATCAGTTTGTGTGTGATTTGTGTGGTTGTTGTTGGACTCATGGATTCAACTACGGATTCAAAATCTATTTCTAGTGTTCCTTCCTACTCGAGTTCTCATATTATTACTATTTGAAGCTAAATAGTAGAAATTATGTTCAGTGGTCCAAGACAGTGTATAAGTATGTCACTAGTAAAGGTAAGCGTAAACTTCTTATTGATGATTTGCCTACAAATAAGAAATTGTTTGATATGTGGAAACAAGATGACTCATTATCTATTACTTTGTTGTGGAATTTGATGGAACCCCATATTGCTGATATGTGTACACATCTTGAGACTTGTAAGAAGGTCTGGGAGTATGTTCGTCCCTCATATTCTAGGAGCCTTAATAAAATGAATGATGTGAATGTTTAGTTCTTTCATGGCTAGCAAGGTGACCAAGATATTTCTAAATAATTTGTTGATAGGAAGATGATGTATTTAGAATTGCATGCATTAATGCCTATTTCGATTGATGTTCAGGAAATGCAGAAACATCAAAAACAAATTAAGGTTCTCATATTCTTGGCTGGTCTTAAACTTGAATATGAGCCAGTTCGATCACATATCCTAGGTGAGGTTGAACTTTCTGCCTGGTCTGAGACTTATGCTCGAGTGTTGTGTGTTGTTTCTCAAACTAGTGACAAATGAGCTATGGCTAGAAAATCTACCTTAGTTACTTAGACTTGACAAGGTGGTTAAGTTGATGTTGGTAATGGTAGAAGGTATAGTTCTGGTTATACGAGTAGTCATGATGGCAAAGGGTTGTGGTGGTGTTTCTGTTGATCGTGGTAGTGTTAGTTCCATTGATCGGGGTGGTGGTCGGGGTTCGTTTCGTCAATGTATTCATTGTCACCGTTATAGGCATGCTTGAGAGACATATTGCAACTTGGTTGGTCGTCCTCTCGTTGCTAATGTTGTGACCTTTGGTTCTGTTGAGTGAGATCCTACCTCCACTTCTGTTCCTTCGACTCCTTTGACGATTTTCAAATATGAGAATGATGAGTTCTTACAGTATAAGGTAACTCACCATGCATCTTCATCGATCACATGATCTAACAGTCAATTTGGTTTAAATGAATACCACAGATTTTTATAGAATTCAATTGAATTTTATAGGTTATTGTGTTTGGTTTACTAATTAGTCGTGGAGTTCATTTACAAATGAACTGACTTCATGTTTTGTTTAACAATAAAAGTCTAGAATTCATTTACAAATTAATTCTAATGGAATTGAGGAAGCTTTATACAAATTTTATCAAAATTGATGGAATTTACAAATGAACCCTACACATGAGCCTTTATACCCTACACACGAGGTTATAATTCTCTTTGGTTATAACCATGGCTACACCACTTTTCTCTATACCTTTTCAACCTTACATTTACCAGGTATCATCTTCACTCTCTACACGAAATTCTATTTTATTGTATTTTTCTCTTCACTTTCTATTTGGTTTATTAGAAATTTTTGTCGAAGAAAATTTCTTTCTCAAATCATTGTTGTACTCATAGAGAAACTGAGTATTGGATTTTGTGAAGGGAAATGATGAATTGGTCGTCATATAGGTTTTGAATGATGGTTTTGTTAGTTATGTAACTTTTTCATTAATAGAATGTTATCGACAACAATGAAGTGTAAATTAGAGGTAGGAGTGTTCTCTGTACCATGTAGTAAGGGATGAAGTAGGTGAAAACAAAGAGAACAGAGTAGAGGAATGCTTAATCGAAGGCGAATCAGATGGGTATGTATATCCTAAGTTAAACACATTGGTGATAGATAGTGAGGGATGAAGTAGGTGAAAATGAAGAGAAGAGTATTTAAGTAAAGTTTATGAAATAAATTGAATTCTTGAAGATCCCAAATACAACATTCATTTCAATTCTACAGTTTAAGTAAAACTATACCAAACACTAAAATTCATTTGAGTCCATTTGTAAATGAATTCTTATTTTAGTTCATCCTGAAAGTGAACTAAATTCTATACTTAAGATGATACCAAACAGAGTGTAAGTCTATATTCAATCACTTCAAAAGTATCAATTTTCAAAAACAAAAACTATGTATCTTGGAATCTACGAAACAAAAACCATCATATACTACAAATCCCAACTCTACTTGTTTTAGAGGTGAAATCATCATTTGCCTCTCTAAAAAGTGCGGAAGATATTGACACTTTCACTTTTTAGAGTTAGTTTAATTTTTTAGAGGCGCTAATATTCTGTCTTTACTTATATTTTCCCGAGGAAGAAAGAATATGTCGCTATAGTTTTTTAACATCTAATTTAATTTCTTAATGTTGAAAAAAATCGCCTCTATTATAGATTTTTGGGGGCAAAAAAGGGCACCTCTAAACTTGAAAATTTTAGGACTCTAAATCATACATCAATTTAAAAGATCCTGTAGTTTTCTTTCAAGTATCATTCGTTGATGTACTTGTTTCTCACCATAATTATCTTTATAACATTAACCAACCGAACGTCTCAATCAATATAAAAATATCTTAAATCATTATCCATAAGTTAGAAAACACCGAACGTCTATAGGAGATAAATGTTATTAAACATCTTAATAAGAACGATGTAGACATCATGCTTCAATTGAAGGTATCATAATACCACTCCTATAGCAATTTGATAATTGAAGTTGGAATCAACAAGACTTTGCTCTTTTCTCTCACGCTTTAAACTTTTTTTTTCTCTTTCTGCAACACATAAATAAATGCATTACCAAGATGGCAATGAAATGAATTGAGATAGAGAAATAAAGCTAGAGGTAGATTAGGGATAATTGAAGATATTTGATATCTACAAGCTATCAGTCACCTTTTCATTGTGAACCAGTACAAAATTTTTTGTTCTTGCAGTGTGGTCAATCTTGAGCTTTTTTGGATTATTAGACTCCACACAAGCCTAAAGTTAAAGTATAAACAAACAAAAATATAGGCATAAAGACTAACAATTTCCATCACAATGACAATGTTAAATTTTATATCCATGCCAAAAGAAAAACAAGTACAAACACTAGTAAATTTTTTACAAATAAAAAAATAATTTTGATTTATATCAAATTACAACAATTTTTGAAGCCCACCTAACACACATTTCCCAATCAGGCATGATTTAAGTTGCTGCACACTACCAAAAAAAGGGATGAGAACATCCTAAACCATTACTTTTGTAGCATGCTGACAAATCAACGCCATTAATATCATTCTATATAATTAACCCCCCTCTCTCGAAGCACCCAAGAAAGAAATTAAAAAGCAGCCAAAAATTCAAAAGTTACATGTTATCAACAACAAACCTACTAGATTTTCACCAAAGTGACAAAATAGTAGTTCCCATGCCAAAATAGAAATTAGAGATCTAATACATTCCATGTAATACTCAAGTTTTACTAAGCCAGTCCTTGAAAACATTGTCCCAAATCATATTCATGTGGTGTACAATTACATCTAAATTGCATAGTACTTTGCTCCCCACACATCTAACCCCTGCTCAAACCATCCTTACTCCCTAATCCTTTTGCACCATGCAATCCAACCCAAAAATAGGTCAAACATGGAAGAAGGTCAGAATCCTCTTCTTTATGTGTTATGTTTACCATAAAACACTAGTAAGTGAATATACAAACTTAATCATACAATAATGCACATATATGTAACATGAAGTTTTATTACAAATATGACCCGTTTTAAACTCTTTGGTTTTCTTAAATGTACCAATTTGGGACAGACAAAATAACTATTTCATTACAACAAAGAGACTGGGTTCCTTATCCAATTCACCAGTGGTATGTCAATGCCTCTTCAATATAGTTACACAAAGTTGGACATCATGGGGCAATTATGAGCGAATTAGTTATTTTGAGGCCAAGATTATCTATCTTTAAGAACCCTTATTAGACATGTAATGATGACAAGAAGCCCATATAGGGTAGGTTTACTACCTTCTTTAAATAGTTTAACTAGCAAAGATGGGTTTTTCCTTTATTGAAGTTGCATATGTTAATTTCTTACTCCTTAGTTGATTAGAAAATGTTCACATGGTTGTGGTTACATGAAATCTTCCTTTTGCTTTTTCCATATTCTGAATAATCACAATACCATATCATCATACAAGATGAAACCTAACTAGCTAGAACAGACATCAAGCATATAGTACACCAGCAAGCATAACAACCTCGAAGCGGAGTAACATTCTAAATAGGAAAAATCTAAAGATAACAAAAGGCTGGAGACTAATAAAGTAAATATAAGGGTAAATTAAATTAACCTACCTGAGATTCGTCCACGGTTACACTTACCTCACCAAGTTTTTAAAATACATATTTACCTACCTTTTCCATGTTTGAATTTTAACATATCAATAAAAACCTAACTGAAATAATGAAAAGACGATATTACCTCTCCTAATCTCTTAAAATCAAAGCCTAAAAAAAGTATAATTTGAACATTTTAATCAAGTCTCTTAAATAATTTCAATCGATTCATCAAACCATTACATATAAAGATTTCTCATCTTAATTTCATCAAACAACAAACGTACACCAGCAAGCATAACAACTTCGAAGTGGAGCAACATTCTAAATAGGAAAAATCTAAAGATAACAAAAGGCTGGAGACTAATAGAGTAAATGTAAGGGTAAATTAAATTAACCTATATGAGATTCGTCCACGGTTACACTTACCTCACTAAGTTTTTAAAATATACACTACCTACCTTTGCCATGTTTGAATTTTGACATATCAATAAAAACCTAACTGAAATAATGAAAAGACGATATCACCCCTCCTTATCTCTTAAAATCGAAGCATAAAAAAAACATAATTTGAACATTTAATCAAGTCTCTTAAATAATTTCAATCGATTCATAAAATCATTACATATAAAGATTTCTCATCTTAATTTCATCAAACAACAAAACAATCAACATATTAAATTAACACAAGATCTTGGACAAAAACATCTTTACCAATAAAAAATGAACAACACAATATCAAACCTAAATAAAAAACAGCAAGAACTAAAAATCAAGAACAGCACAAAGGAAAGAGCAAAAGAAAAAAAAATCAAGAGTAAAAATCATTGAAGGAGATGAATACGATAAATCCATATCATAAATCAAGAGCAGCAAAATGGTAAGCGTAAAATAAAAATAAAAATAAAACGAAAATTGATGTTGCTATTGAAGGAGATGAATCTAGTTGAAGTTGCCATTGTTTCCAGCACTAGCGATGGTTGTCGCTTGAAGCCTCTGCGATAGAGAGAGAATACAATCTACTCCTCCGACTAGATCTAAGCATATCTCACTGAATTTTATCACATATGGCCATATCTAAAGCAATCTGACAAAATATGGCCTACATCACCTTTCCCTTCTCCCTTCTTCTTTTTCTCTTTGTTCTTTCTTCCTCTTTGCACCAATTTGAACTTCGACCCAAAATGAAAAAGAAAAGTCATTCTATTACATTGTTTTGTTCCTTGTTGTTTATTAAACTTGTTTTAATTCCTTGAATGTTTGTTCTTTGTTAATTAATATGTTCATCTTCAAGAATCAACTAGAATGGAAGAAGAATCGAACCACACAGGGAATCGAAGAAAGCAAAAATGGAAGAAGAATTTTTCTATTACAGTGTTTTGTTGTTTATTAATCTTGTTTTAAAGTTAATTTTGTTTTAATTGAATTAATAGTACAAATAAATTAAATAAAAAACTTAAAAAGAGAGAAGAGAGGGGTAAAATGGAGTTTCTGAATTGTTTTAATGAGCTGATGTAACTTTTGACTGAATTTTTAACGTTCTACTAACAGAAGATTAATAATAAGTAGGTAAGTGTATATTTTAAAATTTTGATAAGCTACTTGTGACTGTGAACAAATCTTATGTAGGTTAATGTAATTTACCCTGAATATAACAAACACCTGTGTTGCATATATAAGAGCATACTCATATAGTTACACCATATTACGCATAAAACCATAAGTCCCAAGTAGCTTACAGACAAATGAACAAACTTCTCACAAAAATCCGTATTAGTAGAAAGTAACCAGCATCAACTCCATAATCAGAATCAATGTGCTAAAAACGACAATTATATCACCTAACCAAATTGATTGGTCAGTCAATTTCATAATGACATCAGAACTTAAAATCAAAATCTGGGCAATCAAGATGAAAAAATAAATTTAAGGTTCTCGATTATTTTACCAAATATAATCTAAACAATGTCAAAGAAATTAGAAGAAAGTTTTTGAAAGAAAAGTACTTATAACAAAGTGGTCTACTACTTTGAGAAGGAGAAGAGTATATATATGTGCAATGTAGGGTTTCCTCTTCTTCTTCTTCCTTTTCTTTTTAACGATTCCCAAAACAATTATAAATTTTCTTTAAAAATCTAGAGGCAAAATTGAAAAAATGACTCTAAAATGCTATCATTTAATAATTATAATAAAAATCATTACTATTATTATTACTATCATTATTGTTAATATAATAATTATCATAATAATAGTAATTATTAATATAATTATTATATCAGTAATTATTAATATAAAAATTATTATTACAATTCTTATCATTATTATAATTTAATTACAATAATTATAATAACTATTATTATAATATTATTTTTATAATAATTACTATAATATAATTTAATTATGTTTTAATAATTAATATAATTATAATAATGATATTATTATTATATTATAATTATTGTTATTACTATAATGATAATAACAATTATAATACTATTATTGTAATTATTATCATCATTATAATAATTAGAATATAATAATATTATTATAATAAAATAGTAATAATAAAATTATAATCATAATCATAATAAAGAAAATGGTGAAATTTTAAGGTTTGTGATGAATTTAGGATTATTGAGGATGGTGAATAGTAGAGGGTAATATGGTTTTTTGATTTATTATCCTACTTTAATACCAATTAGCACATTCCACGAACCAAACATAAGATTAAGATAGCACAACTTCAATCCTTAGTAATCTCATCCCACAATAATCCCAATCTTATTCCACTATAATAATGTCATTGAACCGAACAAACCCTAAAAGTACTGCTTTAGAGGTATATTTTGCCGTCCACCTTTGATATTTCGCCTCTAAAAGTAACTTTTATTGTAGTACATAGATGGCGTTTCTATAAAGGTATCATTTGTTTTATATAAAAAGGCATCACTCTCATTTCTCCTTATAACATGTTGCATACAAAATTTCAGTTCCTGAAAAGAAATATCCACAAATACATGTATTTAAATTCTAATCACTAAATCTCTAGCTATAGGCAAATAACATAGTTCACCAAGAGAGAGAGAGAAATAGGCAAACAGCCCACAAAGCTTTTATTTTGATACGCTCCCAAAAACCTACACTTCGGATAATATGATCAATAGTTCCCTTCAATCTTATTAACATAATATAAGACTCAAATATAGGACTCTTTTAACTGAAAGCTTCCTTGTACATTTCCATTTGGATCTGTTCTTGATGAGTGCCAAATATTGCATATTTTGGCCCCTTAATTTACATTTGTTAGCTTAGGAATTTGTTACTTTAAGTTGTTTTTCTTTGTTTTACAGGTTTACAAGCTTGGAAAGAAGTTTCACTAAATTGCCAGAATAGCCTGTGCAGATCAGTCATCTTTGTGGATTAAACTGTATTGATTCAGGAAGAACCAGGAGATGAACCATATATTCTTGGAAAGATCTGGATGTCTATTTTCTATGGAATTTTACAGCTCATAAAAATTATTTTTCTAGAGAAAGTTATGGCATTTTTAGTAAACAAAGGTCAGGCTGTGCATGATTTCAGCGTGACAGATCAGTCATTTTTACAGATTAAACTATATTGATTCAAGAAGAACCAGGAGATGTGCCATATATACTTGGAAATATTTGGATGTCTTTTTTCTAGGGAATTTTATGGATCATAAATATGATTTTTTTAGAGAAAGTTATGGCATTTTTAGTAGACAAAGGTCAAATAGCAAAAGCTGGAATCTGCAATATCCTACATAGAATTGGAAACACATTGCACTTGTGGTGTTTCCCTATATAAACCCCTCTTCACTTCATCTTTAGTAAGCAATCCTGGTTCTATTTTGGTGTAATTTGGAGGACTTCTACTGGCATTCTGGTGGATCTCCAAGGGCTTTGCTACAAAGGGTGGAAGCGCTGCTCAACAACTGCGAGTGGAATTTCTCTCAATGTATAGTCAGTTTTAATTTATTTCTTTTTGAGTTTAAATGCTTAGTACTTTAATTATGAAATTTAGTTTCATAATCATAAGTGGCTAAAATCTTCAACTAAGGTTGAAAATGAAGCCTTTCTATTCTTTAGCATTATATTTTCAGATTTGTTTATACAATTTTGATATTTTTAGTATAAATTTTATGTTCAATTATTTGAGTAAAATCTTATGATTGATTGCTTTTAAATTGTTAAACTGGATATTCATTGTGTTTCATCTGCTAGATACGGCAGATTATTCAAATTAGATTGGATATCCATTGTGATTTGTGAACTAAACGGATACATTGGATGGTTTTGGTTTAGTTTGGGTGTTCGCTGTGATTTGTATAATGGTGGATTCATGGAATGATTTGATAGATTATTTTTATATAGAACATGAAGATATATGCTTTACTTTGGTGGGGTGGATTCAGAAACCTTAGTGTTTTTATCATTTGTTTTTAAATTAATTTAGTTTAGTTTATATTTGTTTTGCAAAATACAATTCAAAATTCGGAACTAGGTTAAAATAGGCTTAGTTTAGATAAAAATATGTTCACAACGCAATTCTCTGTGGATTCGACCTCGTACTTGCACAACACTATATTGCAAACGACTCGTGCACTTGCGAGTAATTTAAAACTCACAACAAGGTTTTGGCGCTGTTGCAGAGGAGTTGTTTTGTTTGTGAAAATTAAATTTTTGTCTGAATTGATTTTATTTTTCTACTAGTTTAGTTAGTATTTTTGTTTTATTTTTCTTTTGCAATTTTTTTAGTTTATTTGCTTCTATTGGCAATTTCCCATAAAAAATATAAAAAAATGTGGATGAATCCAGCGCTGGTTTCATAGTCTTTAGAAGACACCCTCAAGGATTTCATGAAGATGACCGGCCAGTCCATCAATACAACCAATACATTCAATGATGATAGATGTTCCATCTGTGCTAGTCCTATGCATTTAGCACAGAATTATCCATTTACACCGGCTTTTGTCGAGTATCCCATGGAACAAATGAACGCTTTTAATGACTATCAGTGGCAATCAAATGGATCTTACTCCGAGACGTACAATCCAGGGTGGTGGAACCACCCTAATTTTTCATGGAAGCAGAACCAACTGATAAATCAGGGAGGAACCCCTCATCATGCTCACAATCAATACCCTCCCTGATTTCCTTAATCAGTTCCAAGTTATGGTCTCTCAACCCATCCAGCACCATCACCCGCTTACCAAGCTCCCACTCAAGCGCCAGCGTCGGTTTCACAGTCATTGGAGGACACCCTCAAGGATTTCATGAAGATGACTGGCCACTCCATCAGTGAAGTAAGAAGTGTGCAAATAGTAGCGATTGCCAAGCTAGAGAGTCAAATGGATCAAATCGCAAGTCACATGGGTGAAGGAGAGAAGGGAAAGTTCTCCAATCAACCTGTGCCCAACCCGAAGGAACAATTTGCGGTGGGAAATTCATTGACTCCTACGCACGGATAGGAATAAGTTTAATCGATTGCCACGTTGAGGTCTAGGAGACAAGTGGACAATCAAGTGGAAGAGAACCCTGCTATGCAGCAAGGGGAAGAAAGTGGCAACAAGGAGAAGAGAGACGTTGAGCCATCTACAGCCACACCTACTATTAAGGATCTTCCTGGGTCGTTTGTACCTAAAGGGCCTTACCTTGAGAGATTACAAGCACCCAAGAAAGGAGGGCAATCTGAGGACACTGTGGAGGCATGCTTTGCTCAGTTTGGAAAGGATTTGGATTTTGGTAAGCTACTTGAGCAAGCAAATGCTATCTTGCAACCTGCTCCTCGGGAGAGCAGTAAGACGGAGGAGACTGTGGGTGAATCAAGCATTGATGACCCCCTAGAGGCATGCTTTGCTCAGTTTGGAGAGGATTTAGATTTGGATAAGTTGCTTGAGCAAGCAAATGCTACTTTGGAGTATGCTCCTCAGAAGAGCAGTGAGACGGAGGAGACTATAGCACCTAAACCCCCCAAGAATGAACTTAAGCCTTTACCGGACAATCTTAAGTATAAGTTCCTAAGTCCAGCAGATTCTTGGTCTGCGATTATAGCTTCAAATTTAGTTGAGGCTTAAGAGGAGAAATTAGTGGACATTTTAATAGAGCACAAGGAAGCTATCGGCTGGACTATTGAGGATATCAGGGGAATCAGCCCCTCGGTGGTGATTCACAAGATACATTTGGAGGAGAATGCCAAGCCATCGAGGGAGCCACAAAGAAGGCTCAACCCAGCTATGCAAGAGGTTGTGAGGACTGAAGTGATTAAGCTGTTGGATGTAGGGATTATTTATCCAATCTTTGATAGTGCGTGGGTGAGCCTGATTCATGTTGTACCAAAGTGGGCTGGATTGGCGGTAGTGATGAATAAAGACAAAGAGTTGGTTCCAACTCGTATGTAGTCAGGATGGAGAGTGGGTATAAACTACCGTAAGTTGAATGCTGCCACAAGGAATGATCATTTTCCATTCCCATTTATTGATCAGATGGTGGAGCGCTTAGCTGGTCACAATTACTAATGCTGGGTCTAGCTGAAGACGTTAAACTTAGCACTCATGGGGGGCGCCCCACAACATATCCTTTTTGTTTGTTTATTATTTTACATATTTCTTGTTACTTTTTTTCTCTAGTGTTTTTTGTTTTCCAATCTTTATTTTTCAGGGACAAAGCGTACTTTAGATCAAGTTTGGGGGTATGCTATGAGCCATACCAGTCCGGATAGTTCTCCATATCCCAGGTCAGCTCTTTTCATATTATTCACACATTGGGGTCAATGTGTAATTTAAGTTTGGGGGTATGGGAGACACATTACACACACTTTGTTATAATTTGTTGTTGTTTTTCTTCATTTAAAAAAATAAAAAAGAAGATAAATACATGCTCATGTTATTTTGAAATTTTGGTTGATCTAAACAATTTATGTGATGTGATTGTCATTGGTGAGCTTAAAATTTTGAACACATGATCTGGTGATAAAGTTTTAAAATTTAGTTACTTACTTCAGGCATTTGAGAATTCACATGTTTGATCTAATCTAACACGAGCACATTATCACAAATTGTGTGAGGTATGACATGTGATTTTAATGTGTACGTTTCCTTGTCTTAACTGAAACTAGATGATTTGTTGGATAAAATCTTTGGCATAAAAAAGTACAAAAAAATTAAATAAATAATTTGATGATCATAAATAAACTTTCCACTGAGTAACTGGACCTCTTGCCTCAGTAAGCAGTGAGTGTTCACGTCAAAATGTGAGAATTTTGCTTGGTAGTATTAAGGCCAGTTTAATTTCGTAGCCTTTTTTACTCGAGTTAGTAAGTCCTTAGGGGTGTCTTTACACCTAATGCCCTAAAACCATCTGGTTTGGGAGTCATTGACTCAACACTCGCTATATGGGTCAATTAGAAAGCTTAAGGGAACTAAACATAGCAGAGCCTTACAATTAAAAAAAAAAAGTAGAGGAAAATAAAAACTATGCCATTTTTGTTCATTCTGATGGGAAATTCAGTGAATCTTGAGACATGGAGACCTTACACATTGGAGTTATTTGGAAGCTTCATTTTTATGTGCTAATTCACTTGACACTATATCAGACTTGTGATGCCTTAACCTGCCTTTTGTAAGTAATTAGATTTTAACATTTCTATTCATTGCGAAGATGGGTTTATCTTTTTAAGCTTGCTCATGAACGAATATCATGGTGATGTGTGCTCCTTAAATCTTTGGATACCATGAATGATGAACTTATCTTTATGTTCTTTGTTTTTCATTTAGTTTTTAGTTTCGTTTTGCTATGGGGCTAGTAATATGTAAGTTTGGGGATATTTGATGAGTGCCAAATATTGCATATTTTGGCCTCTTAATTTACATTTGTTAGCTTAGAAATTTGTTACTTTGAGTTGTTTTTCTTTGTTTTACAGGTTTACAAGCTTGGAAAGGAGTTTCACTAAATTGCCAGAATTGCCTATGCAGATCAGTCATCTTTGTGGATTAAACTGTATTGATTCAGGAAGAACCAAGAGATGAGCCATATATGCTTGGAAGATCCGGATGTCTATTTTTTGAAAAATTTACGGCTCGTAAAAATGATTTTTCTAAAGAAAGTTATGGCAGTTTTAGTAGACAAAGGTCAAGCTGTGCATGATTTCAACGTGACAGATCAGTTATTTTTGCGGATTAAAATGTATTGATTCAAAGAAGAATCAGGAGATGAGCCATATATGTTGGAAAGATCTGGATGTCTATTTTCTGAGGAATTTTATGGATCATAAATATGATTTTTCTAAAGAAAGTTATGGCAGTTTTAGTAGAAAAAGGTCAAAGAGCAAAAGTTGGAATCTGCAGTATCCCACATCGGATTGGAAACACATTGCACTTGTGGTGTTTCCCTATATAAACCCCTCTTCACTTCATCTTTAGTAAGCAATCCTGGTACCATTTTGGTGCAATTAGGAGGACTTTTGCTGGCGTTCTGGTGGATCTCCAAGGGCTTTGCTACAAAGGGTGGAAGCGCTGCTCAACAACTGCGAGTGGAATTTCTCTCAATGTATAGCCAGTTTTAATTTATTTCTTTTTGAATTTTAATGCTTAGAACTTTAATTATGAAATTTAGTTTCATAATCATGAGTGGCTAAAATCTTCAGCTAAGGTTGAAGATGAAGCCTTTTCATTGTTTAGCATTATATTTTCAGATTTGTTTATACAATTCTGATATTTTTAGTATAAATGTTCTGTTCAATTATTTGAGTAAAATCTTATGATTGATTGCTTTTAAATTGTTAAATTGGATATTCCTTATGTTTTATCTGCCGGATACGGCGGATCATTCAAATTAGATTGGATATCCATTGTGATTTGTGAATTAAACGGATACATTTGATGGTTTTGGTTTAGTTTGGGTATTCGCTGTGATTTGTATAATAGTGGATTCATGGAATGATTTGATAGATTATTTTTATATAGAACATGAAGATATATGCTTTACTTTGGTGGGGGTGGATTTAGAAACCTTAGTGTTTTTATCATTTTTTTTTAAATCAATTTAGTTTAGTTTATATTTGTTTTGCAAAATACAATTTGAAATTTGGAACTAGGTTAAAATAGGCTTAGTTTAGATAAAAATATTTTTACAACGCAATTCCCTGTGGATTTAACCTCGCACTTGCACAACACTTCACTGCAAACGACTCGTGCACTTGCGAGTAATTTAAAACTCACAACAGTTATCATTCAAAATTTAATTTTTTTTCTCCTTTTATTATTTTTCTTGTTTTTTTTTTCAGTTTTGGATGCAAACTTCTTGAAATAACCTAATCAGAAGAAAAAAAAATGCTACTACTTACATTCTATTTTGGTACTTTCTAACAACAATATTTAAAGAGGCAATCATTAATATAAGAAGCTATATAAACCAGAAGTATGAATTTAGTTATACCATCAATATCAACAACAAACTCATTATCCCATTTTTCAACCTTATTAGATGAGAGCTTTAGGCAATACACACACAAACAAACTCAAGCCTCCTCTTTGGTGTAGATGTCTTCAGCATGTCATGAATATTAAATATATTGGTGATAGTCATACATATTTCAAACAACACTTGATGGTTTTATGTTGATGACCTAAGTACCAAACAAACATAAAAGAATAACATATGAGACCAAAAAAAAAAAGAATTCCATAAATGCATTAACATATTTAGTGACAAAGTCTTCAAAAGTTCTTAATCTTAACATGTTAACCACATGGCTTGATTGCGATACCAGAAACTTAAGGGTATCTTAACATCTTCCACATAAAATTCAAATAAACAGATTTTGAAAAATCTAATACAATAGGGTTAATTGGAGGAAAGGAAAATGATTTTGTTTCTTTAGTTCCACTAAAAATTAACATTGTTGAGATTAGTCCAACCAATTCTTGCTCAAACCTTTATAAGAACTTTCTCTCACAAAAAATTTCTCTATGAGTGTTTAACACCTAAATACTTAAGAATCATTACTATTATGTTATACCAACTCTTTTACAATATGAGAACGAAAGGATTGTTTTGGTACTCAAAGAGAGAGGGAACAATAAATGCTACAACTCATAAATTTTCTCTCTCACAAACTCTCAGCTTAAGAATGAGTCAGCTTCAAAAATTTGAAAAACTTGAAGATGCAATAAATGAGCTCTAGAATGAATTTGATTGTTTTTGTTAGATTTCAATTCTCATTGATGATGGGTATCTACAGTTCTAACACCTACTAGCCGTTTGAGATATTAAACGACTATTTGGTGCACTAAATACTTTGTCTCGCGCCTCAATTTTTAAAAACTAATCATTATACGCGATGGGACAATTGGCTGTCTGTTTAACTTTTTGAATTTGAAAGGCAGAAATTGATTTGACAGTCGACTATTATTATGGGCAGTCGACTGTCCAAAGTCTCTATCACTTTGGCGATCGATTGTCCTAATATCACAATTGATTCTATAAATAAAAAAAGACTTAGTACTTTCTTTTTCACACTCGATTGTTATTGTGGGCAGTTGTATGTCCAAAGCTTCTATCACATTGATCAAAATTTGAAATTTTTACCTTGAATTTAACCAAGTTTGATAGTATGATTTGTTTTAAATATAAGCATTTTATCAAAACGATTCTTTAGCTAAGCTAGAGCTAGAAGTTTGAGAGAAATATACAATTAACTTAATTCAACATTGATCTTCAAAAATCTCTCAACTACTTTAACTTCTATGGAATTCCATGTGCATGCCCTTCACCATGCAAATGATAGAAAATTTAATTCTTTTAATTTCCTCCCCCTTTCTAAATGAGTTTAAGGAGTCTTATCTTCTAGTTAGTAATATTCATATTCTTCCATTTTTAACTACTTCCAAGTAAAGATAATACATAACTAGTAAAAATAGTAAGTTAACTACTTAAACCAACTATTCATATAGATACTTTTCCCTTACTCTTAAATGATTCGAGACCTGTCAATCACATGAATTATAAACAAAAAGAAAAAAAAAGACAAGATTTACCCAGGTTCACCCAAGAATAGGGCTACATCCTGCCAGAAGTTTCTTATTATCAACCTTACAAATCTCTCTGTTACAATGTATGCTCAGTACATAAAGAGTATTTATATGCAACTTAAGATGTCCTAATTAAGGTCTAATTAGGATTCCGTTCTGCTGCAGAACTACGACTCTTCATGGACCTAAGCTCAAACCACCAAGCAAAAAACTAGGCCCAATTCATGTACGTGGCCCAAAAATTTCGGGGGCGCTGCCCCCTAACCCCTGCCCCCTCTCTGGGGAGCGGGCCTCGGCTTGCTTATTGAGGAGCGAGACCTCCACCCACTCACTGGGGAGTGAGACCCCTGTGTTCGTCCAGAGTTCTACAGATCTGGTCCCGTGAAGTATGCACCAACTCTAACAACTCTCTTACAAGCTTAAAAACTACATACTCCTCATTTTTTTCAACATCATAAAAATGCAGGAAAAAAATAGAGAAGCTCCCACTTAGTATGAGCTTCTATAGAATAAGAAGCTAAAGTCACCATTTAATAATAGCAAGAAGGTTAAAAGTAAAACTAAGTACACAAAATTTGCAAAAAAAATGACAGAGTTTCCTCTATTTTTTCAATAAAACCTCGTGCAAAACAAAGAATATATAGTGTCAATTCCAACCAAAGCAATCAAAGAAGTAAATATGATCAATACCAATCTATTAATTCATCTTGTTACTACTAAGCATTAAATGAAAAACAATCCATATCATTCAAAAAGACTCCCTTTGAGCCAAAATATATAGATAAAACAGAGCATTATCCAAAAATTAGATAATTTATGATAAAAGTAAAAGAAATGTTCTTGTAAGGAATTTCAAAGTTTTGAGCCATGGAAAGGAAGGAAGAAGAAATAAAAGGAGGAAGTCATCAATGGAGGCATAAAAAGCACCAAGGGGATCAATCATCATCTTGATCACAGAGTAGCTCAAGAATTTCACCTCTCATACCCCCAACTTCTTCACATAGACTCCCAAGATCATCTTTCAATATTCTCATAGCTTCTTTTTCTCAAAATCATCTAGCCAGTTAAAAGCATCAAACCATTCCTTACCACTCCTTGGTATCTTAAGAATGCTAAATAAAACATCGTGACTCACTTTAATTTTTTTTTCCTAAAACATAGATCTTGAAAAACAAAGATGCAGACGAAATTCTTATCAAATTAGCATAAAACAGTCTAATCAACTTAAGATAGACATTTTCTTGTAAAGATACCAACAAAATCCATCCCATATTCTTGAAGAAATTCTCAATATCTAATTATTATATTTAAGCTCAACAAAATCTACAAAATAACCCTTAATTATTTCTTTTGAAGCAATAAATTTTTCATACCTCTCATTGGCTTCCAAAGTATGAAAAAACTTAGGGTCCACACCAATTTTTGCATTCTTACTCATACCACTATCACCACCATCAACACCTTTCCTCCCTTGAACCATTTATTTCTTACCCATTGATGAATAGGTGTGTGAAAAAGTGATGGGGAATGTGATTTTGAGGGTGGGTATGTATGGATTTGTGTGAGATTTAGTTGAAAAATGAAGGATTTTCAAGAGAGAGCGGGTTGCATTTTAGGGTTCGTGTTGAAGAGAAGGGGGAAATGAAAAAAAAATTATACTTATGGTGCAAATATACATATTATCGAGTTGACAATCGACTAATGTAATGTGTCAATCAACTATCCTTATAATAGTTGAGAAAATATGATCAGGTACGAGATTGACAGTTGTCTGTCCTTTTTTTACAGTCGACTGTAAAATTTTTTTGTCTAATTTTAGATTTGGCAAAGAATTTGGTTAATCGACCAGGCTATAGGGGCAGTTGGTTGTCAAGAAAGAAAAACTTAAAATTTAAAAATCTAGTAAGAAGGATTTAATTTATGTCATTTTTGAGTGAGAGTATCAAGGTACATAATTAATTTTCATTCACTCAATGGCAATATATGCAAATGTTGTATGTAGCAAAATAACTGATTAATTAACCATAGTTTCTCATCCTAAATCGGTTCTAATAGAAAACCAAGTTCTTACTGGTTGTGAAAGATCACCAATTATTTGATCAATTGAGTGATAGTTCACATACCTTAAATCTTTAGGAAGATAATTATTTTTTTTACCTTGTTAACTAGTGGAAGATTGATCATGACTTGAAACATCTTCTTCTTGTACCACTTGTGTTTCCTTTTCTTTAGTGTCAACAATTGTAGTGAGATTGTCTATTCTTTGCACAATACCTACATCATCATCACTAGAATCTTTTCTTGCACAAATGGGGTTAGTTTCACCAAATATAATATGCACAGATTCTTCAACTATTAGATTCTTTCATTAAAGACTATAAGTTTTACTAGAGGTTGAATAAACCAAGAAAATACCTTCATCAAATTTTGAATCAAATTCACCAAGGTTATCTTTATTGTTATTCAAGATGAAGCATTTGCAAACAAAAGCATGAAAATAAGAAATATTTGGTTTTCTATCTTTCCATAATTCATATGGAGTTTTCTTGAGAATTGGCATAATCAAAACTCGATTTAAAACATAACAAACCGATGTTTACGACTTCTGTCCAAAAACATTTTTTCAAACTATTTTAATAAAGAAATGTTCTACCAATTTTTTCTAAAACTCCATTTTTCCTTTCAAAAACACCATTTTGTCGAAAGGTTCTAGGAGCCGAAAAATTATGATCAATTCCATGATTATCACAGTATTTTGGAAAGTTTTGATTTTCAAATTATTTTCCAAGATCACTGATAGGAGCTTAAATATTCATATTTAAGCCCCCTAATTTACATTTGTTAAGCTCTTACTTTGTGTCTTTTATTTCATTTTACTTACTTTTTGTGTTTTCTGTTTTTTATAGGTTTTTGGAAGAAATGAAGCATTTTGGAACTCAAAGAGCAAAACTGGAACTGGGAGCTGCAGAAGAGTGCGATCGAGCACAGTGCTTGGTGTGATCGAGCACACAAGGAGAAGGTTCGAGCACAACCTTCCGCTCGAGCACAAACTCATGCAATCGAGCGCACACGCATCAGTGAAACATCAAAACGATAGTTCTTATTTTGGAAAGTAGGGTTAGAGACCTATTTTGGAAATCAAGGTTTCCAAGTGTCCTTAGAACCCTATAAATAGACTTATAAAATATAGAAACAATATCTCCCTTTGGAGGAGCATATCTCCCTTTTGAGGAGCAGATCTCCCTTTTAGTTTTAGGTTAGTTTAGTTCGGGGAGACCAGAGAAGGAGACTGTGGAGACGAATTGACGACTCTTCTCCTGGGTTTCTTCTTTCCTTTATTTTATTTTGTGTAACTAAATTTTTAGTAAAGGCTTGGTTGAAGCCCTAATTATGTTTACTCAATAATTCAGTATTGGCACCTTTGCGATATTTGTGTTGTGATGCTTAACTTGATTAATGCCTGTTTTTATTTAAATTCCTCATATGTGTTTGCTGATTAATATATGCATGTGGTATGGATTAGTTAGTTGAATCAATTTGGATGACCGAGTCCTGGGTTCAACAATAGTAACAAAAGATATCCACGTCGGATTCTTGGGTTAATCAACATGAAAAACCGGGAGTAGATATCATGCCCTAGGTCTCATGTAGTTGTCGATTTCCACAGATCTTATGCTCTCTTAAGGAACAACTCAGTATACACCATGTTGAATCCCTTAAGAAAGAAAAGAGTTAGAGTAGATATCATTCCTAACTCGTTGCTTAGGGAAATCAATAGCTTAAAGAGTAGATACCATGCCCTTAGGTTGACAACCATTAGGTATTCGTGACATAAGTAAAGCATTGGCATACTATTTTGTTGTGGTAGCATGATTAGTGGTGGATATCAAGTCCCTACGCCTCTATCATTATTCTTAATCTAGACTCAGTATTTCTATATATTTTTACTTTATGAAATTAATTCTAAATCGAAATTCACCAATCCCTGTGGAAATGATCTCGCACTTGCACACTATGCTACTGTAGACCTTGTGCACTTGCAAGTAAAACAAGTTCGGTTATTTGCTTATTAATTTAGGTAGATAAACTCACAACAAGTTTTTGGCGTTGTTGCCGGGGATTGCGCTAAATTTCTTTTTAGAATTATTTTTGTTAGTAATTGTTATTTTCACTTTTATTTTTTTCTGTTCTATTTATATTTTCTTTATCAAACAACCTTAATTTTTTTCATCTTTTCATTTCCTATTTTTTTGTTTTTGTTCAAGTGTGCAGCAGAGGAGTTTCTATCCTCATTGCAATCGAGCGCACTAGTGTAGCCCTCGAGCGTAGGAAGAATAGCAATCGAGTGCCGTTCAAGGTGCGCTCTAGCCCAAAAGGTCCAGAGAGTACCCGAGCAATAGTACTGAAACTGCTGCACTGATGTGATTCAACTGATTCATGCACAGGCTTCGATTCAAAAATCCAACCTTCTTTCCACTCAATACAGAGCAAGGAGTAAAGAACAAGGACATGTATGAAGTGAACTTAAATGGTGGATTTCCAAATTGGTTGGCTGCTATTGAAAGAAAGATAGATATGCTTGTAAAAGCCATGACTGCGCAGAACGTCTCACCTAGTCCACGAACCAAACAACTCTAGGTATGTGCTATATGTTCTCGTTTTGATCATACTACCGACACTTACCTTTTGTATTCATCTACAGATCAAGAGCAAGCAAATTATGTGGGACCGAACAACTACAACATATATGCAAATACCTATAATCCTGGATGGCGGAACCACCCCAACTTCTCATGGAGCAACAATCAAAATGCCTTGAACCTTTAAGGACAGTAAAGAAACTCCCAACAAGTAGCTCAAATAGTTCTGGAATCAAAGGAGAATAACCTAGAGAGTCTTGTGATGCAATTGGCAACTCAGCAATAACAACTGATGGCTTTACAAGAACAGTTTATAGTAGAAACAAGACAATTCCAAATTGAGCCAAGGTAAATCACTGCAAAGCATGAGCAAGCCATTCAAAGACTAGAAGTACAAGTGGAGCAATTGGCTAAGGAGCTAAGTGAAAGAAAACAGGGATAATTTCCAGTCCAAACAATACCCATTCTAGGTGTTATTGAGCAAGCTTTTTAGTTCCATCACATTGATCCATTGGAGACCACCCCTACCCTTAGTTTAACAAGATCGAATAAGCCAGCATCTGAGGATGTTACTGATGACATCATTGAAACTGTGCACCTCCTTGAGGCCACTCCAAAGCATCCAAGTAAGTATACCGATCCATTTGAAATTCTTGTGCCTACTAATACTACTTTTTTCCCTTCTATTGTCCAGGCACCAAATTTGGAGTTGAAACAACTACTGAAGCATTTGATTTATGCTTATATGGGAGAGAATAAGACACTACCTGTGCTAGTTACTGCCAATCTTAGTTTTGGGGAAGAATAAAGCTTCGTCCGGCTAAAGACATTAAACTTAGCGCTCATAGGAGGCACCCCACAACTTATCCTTTTATTTTTATTTTTTTATATATTTATTGTTATTTATTTATTTTTATTACTTCTTATTTTCCCGTATTATGTTAATTTTTCTTTTTTAGGGACAATGTGTGCATCCGTTCAAGCTTAGGGGTGTGCTATAAGCCATGCCGACCCAACTAGTTCTCCATCTCCCAGGTTAGATCTTTCCATGATAGTCACACATTGGGGACAATATGTAATTTAAGTTTGGGGGTATGGGAGACACATTCACACACCTTGTCCCAGTTTTTCTTTTATTATTGAAAAGATAAATGCATGTTCATATTGTTTTAAAAATTTTGGTTGATTTAAACAAATATTATGATATGATTTCATCAGTAAGCTTAAAATCCTAAACACATTAGCTGATAATAGAGTTTTAAGGTGTAGTTACCTACTTTTGGCATTTAAGAATTCACAAGTTTGATCTAAAAACTGACACGAGCACATTAGCACATAATGGTGTGAGGTGTGACATATAATTTCTATATATGTATATATATATATATATATATATATATATGTTTCCATGACCTAACTGTAATCAGATAACTTGTTCGAATAACACTTTGGCATAGAAAAATAGAGAAGAATGTTATTATGCAATAAATAAATAAATAAAATGCTCCTAATGATCATTAAATATATTTTCCACTTAGTAACTGGACCTCTCGCCTCAGTAAGCAGTGAGTATTCACGTCAAAAGGTGGGAATGATGCATATAATGATCATTAAATAAAGTTTTCATTGAGTAACTGGACCTCTTGCCTCAGTAAGCAGTGAGTGTTCAAGTCAAAATGTGGGGTTTTGCTGGGAAGCATTAAGACCAGTTAGTTTCGTAGCCTTTTTGACTCGAGTTAGTAAGTTCTTAGGGGTGTCTTTACACTTAATGTCCTAAAACCATCTGGTTTGGGAGTCATTGGCTAAACACTCGCTACATGGGTCAATTAGAAAGCTTATTGGAACTCAACATGGCAAAAAGCTCATGATAAAAGAAAAATAAAAGAAATAAAACTATGCCATTATTGTTCATTCTGATAAGGAATTCGATGAATGTTAAGACACCGAAATACTACACATTGGAATCATTTGGAAGCTTCATCTTTTATGTGCTAGTTCACCATACACTGATTCGGACTTTTGATGCCTTAGCCTACCTCTTGTAAGTAATTAAAAATTTAAAACTCCTATTCATTGCGAAGATGGGTTTGTACTTTAAGCTTGCTCATGAATAAATATCATGGTTTGTGGGACACTTAAATTTTTGGATATCATGAATGATGGATTTGTCTTTGTGTCTTTGTTTTTCATTTAGTTTTTAGTTTCGTATTGCTAAGGGACTAGCAATATGTAAGTTTGGGGTGTGATAGGAGCTTAAATATTCATATTTAAGCCCCTTAATTTACATTTGTTAAGCTCTTAGTTTGCGTATTTTATTCCATTTTACTTCCTTTTGTGTTTTCTGTGTTTTTATAGGTTTTTGGAAGAAAAGAAGCATTTTGGAACTCAAAGAGTAAAACTGGAACTGGGAGCTGCAGAAGAGTGTGATCGAGCGCAATGCTTGGTGCGATCGAGTGCACAAAGAGAAGGCTCGAGTGCAACCTTGTGCTCGAGCACAAACTCATGCGATCGAGCGCGCACGCATCAGTGAAACATCAAAACAGCAGTTCCTATTTTGGAAAGTAGGGTTAGAGACCTGTTTTGAAAATTAGGGTTTCCAAGTGTCCTTAGAACCCTATAAATAGACTTGTAAAACACAAAAACAATATCTCCCTTTAGAGGAGCATATTTCCCTTTTGAGGAGTAGATCTCTCTTTTAGTTTTAGTTTAGTTTAGTTTGGGGAGACCGGAGAAGGAGACTGTGGAGACGAATTGATGACTCTTCTCCCGGGTTTCTTCTTTCCTTTATTTTATTATGTGTAACTAACTTTTTAGTAAGGGCTTGGATGAAGCGCTAATTATGTTTACTCAATAATTCAGTATTGGCACCTTTGCGATATTTGTGTTGTGATGCTTAACTTGATTAATGCCCCTTTTTATTTAAATTCCTCATATGTGTTTGCTGATCAACATATGCATGTGGTATGGATTAGTTAGTTGAATCAATTTGGATGACCAAGTCCTGGGTTCAACAATAGTAACAAAAGATATCCACGCCGGATTCTTGGGTTAATCAACATGAAAAACCGGGAGTAGATATCATGCCCTAGGTCTCATGTAGTTGTCGATTTCCACAGATCTTATGCTCTCTTAAGGAACAACTCAGTATACACCATGTTGAATCCCTTAAGAAAGAAAAGAGTTAGAGTAGATACCATTCCTAACTCGTTGCTTAGGGAAATCAATAGCTTAAAGAGTAGATACCATGCCCTTAGGTTGACAACCATTAGGTATTCGTGACATAAGTAAAGCATTGGCATACTATTTTGTTGTGGTAGCATGATTAGTGGTGGATATCAAGTCCCTACGCCTCTATCATTATTCTTAATCTAGACTCAGTATTTCTATCTATTTTTACTTTATGAAATTAATTCTAAATCGAAATTCACCAATCTCTGTGGAAATGATCTCACACTTGTACACTATGCTACTGTAGACCTTGTGCACTTGCAAGTAAAACGAGTTCGGTTATTTGCTTATTAATTTAGGTAGATAAACGCACAACAATCACTTCTTAAAAGACTTATAAGCAAAACCTAGTGAATTAAATCTCGGTAGAATTCACTTTGAACCTAGTGATTGCAAAACCTTTTTCATTTTTGAACCTTTTCGTAAAAGTTTACAAAATCTTGGTATGTTTCATCCTTATAAACAATAAAGATAACAAAAGTATATCTAGAATAATCATCTACAATAACAAGGACATATTGATGGCCACCAAAACTAATAGTTCTAATTGGCCCAAACAAATTCATATGCAAAAGTTGTAATGGTATAGAAATTGAAACAATATTTTTGGATTTTAAAAAAAAAAAAAATTAGTTTGTTATACCATTTGACATGCATCACATAATTTATCATTTTCAAAATTAATTTTAGGAAGACCAACAAATAAATCTTTTCTTGAAAGCATTTGAATTAAATCCATGTTAAAATAGCTAAGCCTTTTATGCCATAACTATAAGCTTTCACTAAAAGTAGAAAAATATATTTTTATTTTCGAAAGGCAAACACTTAAGGTCTACTACATAAACATTTTTATATTTTTGGTTAATAAATTTGATCTTGTTACTCTTGATGTCAATTATAAAACAACGAATATACTAAAAAATATCTTTATTATCTTTATCACATAATTGACTAATACTAAGTAATTTATGCTTCAGAATTTGAACAAATAAGACAAGATCAATGGTAGAGGAATCTTTAACTACTTTACTATTCATCTTGGTGTCATCTACAATGGTGGCATATCCACCATCCTTTGGAGTTAATTTCACAAAGATATCTAAAGAAGGAGTCGTTTTCATTGTTACTATGCCAACTATTAAAATTAGGTTAGCCTATCTAGGACTCGATCTTGGCACCATTCCATAGCGATCAAAGTTGAATCGTGAGCCTATTAATGAGGCAAATTCATTGAAACAACAACTGGTACCATAAAAAAGCAGTGATAAACTGGAAAGTCTGGACCAATTTGAAACATCGTGTAATGTAGTTGAAATAATTGAATTTTGGGTTATGTACTTTGGACATCCACTATCACGGAACCAATGATAACCTTCTTTCTTTGAATGAAGACGTGCTTACATCACAAAGAATTTTACAATACAAATCTTAGTTATCCAAATTTTTTTGGGTCCTTTGGGATTAGTACTTGAAAATATGGATTCTTTTGGAACCTATACCTTCTTAATTCCATAATTTGCTCTATTCTTATATTGATATGGATTATGCACAATCTTAGAATGATAACTATGATTGTTTCAAAGATATTTAGAATAAGCAAATCTATCATTCCTATGATATGAGAATATATCATATCTAGCATTCCTAAAGTACATGTATCTAGCATTATACCTATGATCATTATACATATACATGTAATTTTTAGGATAAGAATGATAATAATTTCTAGTGTATGCATTCCTAATATATGAATTTCTAAAATAAGTATTTCTAGCATAAATATGAGCATATGTACTCCTAAAATGTACATTCCTAGCATGAGTATGTTTAGAATGAGCATATGAGTTTTCTAGTATAATCATTTCTAGGTGAATAATTGACATTAGAAGCATTTCTAAACATTTCATGAGATTTCCTAGCATTCTTAAATGGTGCATTATGAACTTTGCTAGGAGGATGAGACATAGAAGCCTCATTTACATTTGTTGTTTTTCACAAAGATAGTTCCATTGGATTTTTTTATATCCATAAGAGAATATCTCAAACTAGATTTCTCTCTATTCATTCTTCGGCATGTCAACACTTCATCTAGCTTCTCTTTTTCCTTTAACAAACCTAGATATAGTGTTGTCCAACTCAATCACTTTCTTTTCCAAAAACTCATTTTTATTTTTCGAAATGTCTTGTGATACCAACCTCTAAACAAAACTTCTCATTTTGTTCTTTTAAAATCTTTATTTCTTCAGAGAGAGATGAAATCTTCTTTTTGAGAGCAACATTTTTCATGCCATATTTTTTAAGTTATGATGCAATTCATCGAATACTTTTACCAAGTCTTTATGCACAATTTCATTATCAACATTAAGGTTTAAAGAACTACTTACTTCATTTTCATCATCAACTGCCATCAAGGAAAGATTGACATTTTCTTAGTAATTATCTTCATCCTTCGAATTCACTTCCTCATCATCACTCGAAGTAGTAGCCACTATTGTTTTCTTCTTGAAGTTCTTCATAGGCTTCTTTGTCAAAGGACAATCCACCTTAATGTGTCCGATTTTTTTGAATCCAAAGCAAAATATTTGATCCTTCTTGATCAAATCATCTTTGGCATGAGCTCTCTTGCTAGAGTTCTTCTTAAGCTTCAAGTTTTTTTTGAAATCTCTTGGTGATGAAAGTAACGTACCCATCTTCTTCAATGATTTTAGAATCATCATTTTCCACTTACTTGCTTGTGGTAGACTTGAGAACAATAGTCTTATTCTTCTTGGTCTCTTCACCAACTTTCTTGTTAATGAAAATCATTTCATAGGTCAATAATGATCCAAGAAAGGTGTTAATGTCAAGATTGTCTAGGTCCTTAGCTTCCTCAATCGTCATCATCTTTGATTCCCAAGCTTTTGGAAAAGACCTAATAATCTTTCTTATCAACTCACAATTATCATAAACTCTTCCAAGAAGCTTCAAATCATTAATAATGTTAGTAAATCGATAATACATTTCAGAAATTGATTCAGTTTGAGAGATTTTAAAAACTTCATAATCCAATACTAATCTATAAATTTTTTATTTCTTAACTTGATTAGTGCCTTCATTTGTGACTTGAATTTTATCCCAAATTTCCTTAGCCGATTCACAAGCCGAAATTTTATTGTATTCATTAATATCTAAAACAAAATGAAACATACTAGTAGCTCTACTATTGAGAGAAATCATTTTTCCGTCCTCGTCATTAAATTCTTATCTAATCATAGAGACTTAAATTTCTACCTCCTTATCTTTTATCTTTTTCATTTGAATCCTAGGTCCATCCATGATAACTTCCCTTAAAGCAAAGTCTTGACCTTCTAGAAAAAATTTCATCCTATTTTTCCATTAACTATAATTTATTCTGGTGAACAAAGGAGGTCTAGTGGAGGAATGACTTTCACCAAGCATATTTCCTACATTGGTTTCCATAGGATCTACCTAGAATGTCTTAGTTCTAAAGTTAGTGGTAGGCAGGGTGAAATACTTAGGCTCTTCGTGATGAGAATGATGACTAGGAATGCTTGATGCTCGTGTTTTGGACCTTCCTTGCAGCCATCCTTCCTTTTCCCTCTTTTTCTTTCTTGATTTTACTTTACTTATTAAGGATTTGTAACTTTGCAAGACTACATTTCTTTTTCATGTATTTTTCTTTTATGAAAACTTGGATGATTGTTGTGCAAAAATCTACCTAAATTAATAAACAAATATTTGAACAGTTTTACTTGCAAGTGCACAAGGTCAACATAGCAGTATAGTGTGCAAATATGAGATCATCTCCACAGGGATTGGTAAATTATGATTTAGAATTAAATTCGCAATAAAAACGAGAGAAATTAATATTAAGTTTGAATTAATAATGATAGAAGCATGGGGACTTGATATCCACCACTAATCATGCTACCACAACAAAACAATATGCTAATGCTTTAATCACACTATGAATACCTAATGTTTGTCAACCTAAAGGCATGGTATATACTCCTTAAGCTATTGATTTCCCTAAGCAATGAGTTAGGCATGGTGTATACTCTAACTCTTTTCTTTCTTAAAGGATTCAGCATGGTGTATACTAAGTTGTTCCTTAAGAGAGCCCAAGATTTGTGAAAATCGACAAACACACGAGACCTAGGGTATGGTGTATACTCTCGGTTTCTCACGTTGATTAACCCAAGAATCTGGCGTGGATTTCTTTTGTTACTATTGTTAAACCCAAGACTCGGTCATCCAAATTGATTTAACTAACTAATCCATACCACATGCATATGTCGATCAAGTAAACACATTTGAGGAATTTAAATAAAAACATGCATTAATCAAGTTAAGAATCGCAGCATAAATATCGCAAAGGTGCCAATACTGAATTATTGAGTAAACATAATTAGGGCTTCAATCAAGCCCTTACTAAGAAGTTAGTCACACATGATTATGATGCTAAACATCTTCATAAGATAAAATAAAGGGAGAAGAATAAACCCGAGAGAAGAGTCGTCAATTCGTTTCCACGGTCTCCTTCTCCAAGAACAAAAACTAAAAACTAAAAAAGGGCTCCGGTTTCTATGTTTCACATGCCTATTTATAAGGTTTAAGGACATCTGGAAACCCTAATTCGTAAAACAAAACTTTCCAAAACAGGCTCTGCCGTTTTACTGTTCGTGTGCACTCGATCACATGCTAGTGCGCTCGAGTGCAAGTTACGCTCGAGCCTTCTTCTTATGCACACGAGTGCTGGTACACTCGATCACACTATGCATCTGTCAATTCTTCCAGTTTTTGGTTTTCCAATCCAAATAATGCTTCATTTTCTTCAATATCTTAGGAAAACACAGAAAACGTAGAAAAGAAATGAAATAGCTCAACTAGGAACTTAACAAATGTAAATTAAGGGGCTTAAATACGGATATGTAAGCACTTATCACACCCCCAAACTTACATATTGCTAGTCCCTTAGCAACACGAAATTAAAAACTAAATGAAAAATAAACCACATGAAGATAAATTCATTATTCATGGTGTCCACAAATTTAAGTTGCATACAAAACCATGTTATTTATTCATGAGTAAGCTTAAAATACAAACCTATCATCGCAATGAATAGGAGTTTTAAAATCTAATTACTTACAAGCAGCAGGCTAAGGCATCACAAGTCTGACTTAGTGTATGGTGAATTAGCATATAAAAAATGAAGCTTCCAAATAACTCCAATATGTAGTTTTTCAGTGTCTCAAGATTCACCGAATTTCCTATCAGGATAAATAAAAATAGCATAGTTTTATTTCCTACTTTTCTTTTATTATGAGGCTTTTGCCATGTTTAGCTCCTTTAAGCTTTCTAATTGACCCATGTAGCGAGTGTTTAGTCAATGACTCTCAAACCAGATGGTTTAAGGGCATTAGGTGTAAAGACACCCCTAAAGACTTACTAACTCGAGTCAAAAAGGCTACGAAACTAAACTGGTCTTAATGTTGTCAATCAACATTCCCACCTTTTGACATGAACACTCACTGCTTACTGAGGCAAGAGGTCTAGTTACTCAGTGAAAAGTTTATTTAATGATCATTATGAGCAAGATTCCTGCCTTTTGGTGTGAACAGTCACTGCTTACTGAGGCAGGAGGTCTAGTTACTCAGTGGGAAGTTTATTTAATGATCATTATGAGAATTTTTTCCTTTTTTTGTGTAATAAAATTTTTTCTACTTTTCTATGCCAAATTGTTCATCTGACAAGTCCTCCGGTTACAGTTAAGCCATGAAAACATACACATTAAAGTTATAAGTCATACCTCACACAATTATGTGCTAATGTGCTCATGTCAGATTTAGATCAAACATGTGAGTTCTTAAATGCCAAAAGTAAGTAACTAAGCCTTAAAACTCTATTATTAGATAATGTGTTCAGGATTTTAAGCTTACTGATGAAATCATATCACAGTATTTGTTAAGATCAACCAAAATTCAAAACAACATAAACATGTATTTATCTTTTAGACAATAAAAAAATAAACAAAAACTAGGACAAAGTGTGTGAATGTGTCTCTCATACCCCCAAACTTAAACTACACATTGTCCCCAATGTGTGAATAATATGGAAAGATCTGACCTGTGAGATGGAGAACTAGCTGGCTAGCATGGCTCATAGCACATCCCCAAACTTGGACTGATGCACACATTGTCCTTTAAAAAGAAAAATGAAAGTCATACTGGAAAACAAAATATACTAAAACTAAACAGTAATGAGAAAAACAAAAGGTTAACATAAAAATAAACACTAGCAAGAAGTGTAAAAAATAATAATAAGAACAAAAAGATATATTTTGGGGTGCCTCCCATGAACACTAAGTTTTATGTCTTCAGCCAGACGGTGCACCACTCTCACTGATGGTCTCTAGGTGGTGCAGAAGATGAGGCACCAAGGGCAGGAGGTAGTCGATCTAGAATGGCCTGGAGCATTGTTTCCTGCCTCATAAAGTATGCCTTCAGCCCATCTATGCACTGATGAACTAGGCACATAGCCTCCCGCTCCTCTCGACGAATATCAGTCATCTCACACTGGAAGGAGGACATCTCCTCAAGAATGTGCTAGTACTCTGTGGGTCCCATGTCAATATGGTCCTCCTCCCATTTCTGGCTAGTTGTTGGGTCCTCGGTCTCTATAGGATCATCCTCCACCCTCTCAGCAGTAGGTGCATGCCCTCGGAGTCCTCTCGGCATGTGTGACTGGCTCTGGGTCCACTGACTCTTCCCAAATAATGGGTAGTCCCGGACTAGTCCATCGATGGAGGAGCCCTTGATTCCCTTCTTCTTGAAAATGTATGAGAGGAGGAACGCAAATAGGAGCCCCTAGGTATTAGCAGTGGTGACTTGGTGTGCATGGGTGTGATCCCAAAACTTATGAAGCTGGCCCCAAATGATAGCCGGGAAGGAGTACCAATGGCCTTTGTGAAATGCATATAGTGTCCGTAGAAACTGGTCACGCCTCTGAGTCTTGTGTCCCAATAGACACACATTACGCTGAAGAATGAAATCCACGAGCCAGAGTCGTGGAGGCAACTTGGACCGGCTCCCAGCATTGTTGTGCCGATCGGCATACTGCCCAGCACACATGTCCTTAATGATGGTGGACAAGGAAAAGGACTCTAAATGCTCATCCATCTAGGCATCCTCATGAAGAGATTCATCATCGCATTGGAGGGCTACAGTTATATCTGAAGATATCACATCGATGTACTTGCCCTGAACAGATGAGGACAAGACACCCGGCCTGCTGCAGTCGAAAGATAGGTTCTCATAAAATTGAACTATGAACCGGGTGTAGGCAATAGAGCTGATAGGCTTAAATAACCTTTTCAAACCACGGTGCTTGAATTCCTGGACAGCCCATTGAGTGGCTTCAAAGTTCTTGAAATCTTCATCAATGTTGAATATGGTTTCGAATAAAATCTCTTGTTGTTCAAAGCTGGGCCGGGAGGACTGTGTGCGGCTTCCCGAAGCATTGGATGTGGAAGCAGTGTGTTTAGGCATCCTAGACAAGGTTCTGCAGATTTACGCTCGATCTCAGTAATGTGCGCTTGATCGCACTCTGCCTATACACTCGATCGCACTGCTCCTTGTGCTTGATCGCACTAACTGATATGTGACTGAGGATTTTTATCGAACAGCTTGTGTGCGACAGTGAATTGAAGTAGTGGGCGACGAGAGCCAGAAGTTCCCAACTTTCTGAAATTTAAACCAAACACAACCACACAAACAAGAAACACGTGACTCTCTACCCTGAGTGAGAGTGACTTGGCGTGGGCGAGGTTAGTGAGTGCAGAAAATGGGTTTGAGAGTACTAGAGTGAAATATGAAAAAGTGAAAGTGAAAAGGTGCAACAGAATCAAATGACTTAAAATAAACACGTGACTCTCTACCCTGAGTTCGCTCGTTCACACTTTGAAGTGCGCTTAATCGTACTTGTGCGCAGGTGTGTGCATATGGATATGTTCGCGTGCCATTGGGTACATGGCGAGGTTACGCTCGAGCGCATTGTGACATGCATTCGATCGCAATGACAGAATGCCTTGTACCATTAGACTACTTAAGGAAAGGACGAAAAAATTAAAAATAATGAAGAACAATAACAAAAATAAAATTGTACCGTACTCGGTAGTTTCAGTACCACTAACCTCAATAGAGGCGTTTGAGCTACACGTTTATCAAAGTATGAACTACTCAAGCGCTCTCTATAGTAGCTTCAGTGCTAGTCTTTTGGCAAGGAGTGCTTAAAATCCACTACATGTGGCTCAAGTGCTCTTGGTGTTGCTGCATATTCATCATGCCTCAATTCTCCCAGCTCATTCAAATGCAACTTCCTCTTATCACCCGATCTTGGATGTATTGGAGAGGCCTCAATGAGGTGCATAGCTTCAAAGATCTCATCAGTAACATCTTCAGATGTAGGCTCAATATCCGATCTTTTGAAACTCTAGATTAGGGTGGTCTCCAATGGATTAATGTGTTGGACCTGAAATACTTTCTCAATAATACCTTGCATCATACAGACATTAAAACATTCCATATCATCTTGGGGTAATTTTAATGCATCAAATATTTTAAATTCTATTTTCTCACCATTTACCCTTCATACTTACGATACCTTTTTTCACACAAATTTTTGTATCAGCAGTTCTCATAAAGGGTCTCCCTAAGATGATGGGCAGAGGTAATGGCATAGGGCATTCTTCCATATCTAATACAATAAAATCAGCAGGTAAAATGAACTCACCTACCTTTACCAAGACATCCTCAAGAATACCTCTTGGTCTTTTGATGCGTCTGTTTGCAAATTGCAAAGTGATGGAATTCGGTTGAAGCTCCACCAAACATAGTGTTTTAAATACCGTGAATGGCAACAAATTTACACCCGCTCCTTAATTCAAAAATGCATACTCAAACAGCCAGTCACCTATCCTGCAAGGAATGGTAAAACTACCTGGATCTTTTAGCTTTGGTGGTAGTTTTCTTAGCAATACCGCACTTACCTCTTCAGTTAAAGCCACTGTTTCATACTCCTGAAACTTCCTTTTATTTGTGCAACAATCTTTCAAAAATTTAGCATAAGCAGAAATTTGTTGAATTGCATCTAATAAAGGAATATTAATTGTTACTTTTCTTAAAGTGTCAAATATATCAAGCAATTTATTTTCTTTCTTTGGCTTTACTAAACTTTCAGGGAAGGGTGGTGCATTCACCTTCTCCATTTCACTTACCTTTTATGTAGATGATTTAATTGGAGATGCTTATGCAGGCTCATTGGTTCCTATGATCTTCCCATTTTTAAGAGTTGTCATGGCCTTTAGTTGCTGGTGTCCTCTTGGATTAGGTTGCGTTTGGGCTGGGAACTCACCTTGCTTTCTGTCACTCAGCTCCTTAGCCAATTACCCCACTTGTACCTCTAGTCTTTGAATGGCTTGCTTATGCTTTGCATTTTTTTGTCTTTACTTAGTCCAAAATTGTCTTTCCTCTGCTATGAACTGATCTTGTGAAGTCATCAACTGTTGTTACTGAGTTGCCAATTGCCTCACAATACTTTCTAGGTCACTCCTCTTTGATTTCGAAACTGGTTAGGCTGCTTGTTGGGAGTTCCTTTGCTACCTTTGAAGGTTTAAGACATTTTGATTGTTGCTCCATGAGAGGTTGGGGTGGTTCCACCATCCAGGATTGAAGGTATTTTCATATGGGTTGTTCTTGGGAGGATAGTTGTTTGGTCCCACATAATTTACTTGCTCTTGATCTGTAGATGAATACAAAGGACAAATCACAGTATTATGATCAAAATGAGAACATATTGCATATACCTGGAGTGGTGTAGCTTGTGGACTCAGTGAGGCGTTCTGAGCAATCAAGGCTTTAACAAGCAGATCTAGCTTTCTCTCTACAGCAGCCATTTGATTAGACAATCCACCATTTAAAGTTACCTCATACATCCCTTTGCTCTTAACTCCTTATCTACCCCTAAAGGAGAATTGCTGGGTGTGCTCACTTAATGTCTCAAACAGCTCCATTGCTTCTTCACTGCTCTTTTCCATCAGCACACCTCCACAACTTGAATCCACAATACCTTTATTTAGGTCACTTAGACCTTCATAGAAAGCTTGTACCAGTTCATCCTGAGGTAGATTGTGATGTGGGCATTTGAGTAGAAATTCATTGAAATGTCCCATGCTTCAAAGAAAAGGTCTCCATCTTTCTGCTAGAAAGATTGAATCTCCTTCCTCATTTGCCTTGTCTTTTGTGCTGGGAAAAGCTTCCTTAGGAACTTACTGGATAGTTCTTCCCAGGTATGGATGGACATTGTAGGCAATGAATTATACCACAACTTAGCATTATCTTTTAATAAAAAAAGAGAAAAGAATTAACCTGATTTCTCTTTATCTAGGCCCCGCATATGCTAGAACTTGCAGAGATCAAAGAATTCTCGAAGGTGCAAATGTGGGTCATCAGCAGGTGTACCCCTAAAATGAGTCAAAGCACTGAGTATCTACGGGGATATGTAATAATTACCTTCCGCCTCAGGTTGGTAAGCGATGCATGAGGGCTGGTCGAGGTTCCGTGGAATGAAGGATTGCTTCATGGGTCTTCGCTCTGGTGGCGGTTGGTTGTCAAGCTGTTCCACCATTTGTGCTTCTCTCTCGAATTCTTCTTCTACCTCTTCAACGTTGTCTCTAAGCCTTTGTCAAATGGTTCGCTCAAGCTCTGTATCGAGGGGAAAGAATGTTGGATTCCTGGATCAAAGCCCTTGCAGGAATTAGTTGAACTGTGTCAGTGCAGCAGTTTCAGTACTATTGTTCGGGTAGTCTCTGCCCCGAGTGCACTCGATCGCACCAAGTACTACGCTCAATCGTAGTGCCAGATATTACTCTTCTGCACACCTGAAACCGAACAATAGAAAACAAAAAAGAAGAAATAAATTAGATTTTTGATGAAACAGAATAAAATAGAATAGAAAAATAAAACTGAGCGAAAAATAATTCTAAACAGATATTTAGCGCAATCCTCGACAACGGCACCAAAAACTTGTTGTGCAAAAATCTACCTAAATTAATAAGCAAATATTTGAACAATTTTACTTGCAAGTGCATAAGGTTAACATAGCAGTATAGTGTGCAAATGTGAGATCATCTCCACAGGGATTGGTAAATTTTGATTTAGAATTAAATTCGCAATAAAAATGAGAGAAATAAATATTGAGTTTGAATTAATAATGATAGAAGCGTAGGGACTTGATATCCACCACTAATCATTCTACCACAATAAAACAATATACCAATGCTTTAATCGCACTATGAATACCTAATGTTTGTCAACCTAAGGGCATGATGTATACTCCTTAAGTTATTGATTTCCCTAAGCAACGAGTTAGGCATGGTGTATACTCTAACTTTTTTCTTTCTTAAGGGATTCAGCATGGTGTATACTAAGTTGTTCCTTAAGAGAGCTTAAGATCTATGGAAATCGACAAACACACGAGACCTAGGGTATGGTATATACTCCCGGTTTCCTATGTTGATTAAACCTAGCGTGGATTTCTTTTGTTACTATTGTTAAACCCAGGACTCGGTCATCCAAATTGATTTAACTAACTAATCCATACCACATGCATATGTTGATCAAGCAAACACATATGAGGAATTTAAATAAAAACAGGCATTAATCAAGTTAAGAATCACAATATAAGTATCGCGAAGATGCCAATACTGAATTATTGAGTAAACATAATTAGGGCTTCAATCAATCCTTTACTAAGAAGTTAGTCACACATGATTGTGATGCTAAACATCTTCATAAAATAAAATAAAGGAAGAAGAATAAACCCAAGAGAAGAGTCGTCAATTCATTTCCACAGTCTCCTTCTCCAAGAATAAAAACTAAAAACTAAAAAGGGGCTCTAGTTTCTATGTTTTACAGGTCTATTTATAAGGTTTAAGGACATCTGGAAACCCTAATTCGTAAAACAAAACTTTCCAAAAACTTTCCAAAACAGGCTCTATTGTTTTATTGCTCGTGTGTGCTCGATCACATACTAGTGCGCTCAAGCGCAGGTTACGCTCGAGTCTTCTTCTTGTGCACACAAGTGCAAGTGCACTCGATCGCACACTTCTATGCTCGATCGAACTATGCATCTACTAATTCTTCCTGTTTTTGGTTTTCCAATCCAGATAATGCTTCATTTTCTTCAATATCCTAGGAAAACACAGAAAACGCAGAAAAGAAATAAAATAGCATGAAATAGCTCAACTAGGAACTTAACAAATGTAAATTAAGGGGTCTAAATACGGATATTTAAGCACTTATCAATGATTATGTTAATTATCTTTGTTATCATGTTCTTATAGAAGCTATCTTTCCTCTCTTACTTTTGTGATGTTGACTAAAAAGGGGGGAAAAAACTAAAACCCAATGACTTATGCTATGCTATCAATTTTGTTTATTGAAATTGTCGCTTCTTCTCCCTTGTATATTGTTAGAATTCCTTTTCTCTTCAAGAAATAGGGAGGAATACTCTTATAATTTCTTTGTGTAATTGAATATATATTGTTTGGTTGGATATATATATATATATATATATATATATATATATATATATATATATATATATATATATATATATATATATATATATATATATATAATTATTTTCATTTATAGGAGGAAATGATATAAAAACAGAGGAAACTTTGTCAAATTTTTCTCAAAATTTCAACTTTAAAAATGATTTTGTCATAATCAAAAGGGGGAGATTGTTGACCCATATTAATTTTGATAATGATGAAATATATTATTTTCTAATTATATTTTATCTAGTCATTTTAAGTGACAAAGTGCAAGGAAATTACGCATGGTGCGAGGCATGCACGTAAGAAGCAATGTGCACACATAAAAATCTATAGAGCTTTGAAGTTGTTTTGAAGAAGAAGCAAAGTAAAAGGATTTTTTTAGTTTAGCCAAGGTTAAGTCATATTCTAATCTCTTTCTATGGTTTAGTTCAATTATGACTCAAAAGTTATTTTTCACAAATGATTTTTACAAGCTTTTAAGTGAAAAACTGTTTTTGCATATGAGGTAGTCGACTATAAGAAGAGGGTAGTCAACTACAAGAAAAATTGTCATTCTTCAAAATTGGAGAAAAACTTGAGGTAGTCGACTACCTCCTCAAAAAATTTGAATACCTAATGTTTTTTTTTCCCAGGTAGTCGACTACCCGCTCGAAAATTTAAATTTTGTCTTAGTTTTTAAAAGAGATAATGGACTACCTCTTTAGGATAGTCGACTACCCTATCAGAATAACAGCTAGTTTTCAAAAATTAAGATATTGATCAGTGCATTTAATGCACCAAACGACCATATTTTGTCTAACAGTCATAAAAAGCTAGAACCATAAATATCAATCATCAATGAGCATCTAATTTTAACTAGAACATCCTTGAGCTCATTAATTGTAAAAATCAAGCTTTCAAATTTTTAAATTGAGTCATTCTTGTGCTAAGTGTGTTCGAGAGAGAAATCTTCGGCTGTAATCATTCAATGAGCTCTCTCTCTTGTTTTACCTCAATCAATCCTCTCATTCTCTTATTATAAAAAAGTTGGTGTAACTATTGGTGAGGTTTCTTTAGCGTTTAGATGTTAAACACTTGTGTGAAATTTTCTAGAGAGAGAAAATTTCTTATAAAGGTTTGGGCAACACCTTGGAAGTTGCTTGTGTATTCTTTGCATGGAATGGTGAAGTGAACTCTCAATAGGATCTCTTGATGGGTGGACTAGGCATAATGAGTGACTGAACCACTATAAATCAAGTTTGCAAGCTCTCCTCCTTAACTCTCTTATTTTCAGAAAGTTTATATTTATTGCTCCTTGTTTACTTGCTTTAATTTAGCTTGCTTGATTAAATTATGTTTAACTTTTAATTAATCAAAAAAATTAAACCCAATTCACCCTTCTCTTGGGTTGCCTTAGTCAACAATTACAACAATTGTAATTTTACAAAGAAATAAAAGGAGAAACATTTTGAGTGGTAAATCTAAATAACTTGAAAATGAAAACATGTGTGAAAAGGAAAGCATATATAAACAAAGTAAAATAATAAATACTCTTTTTGTCCTATTTTTTTAGTCTATCTTTTTATTTTGGGATGTCCCAAAAACAATGTCCACTTTGAACAATTAAATGCATTAAATATTTTCAAATTTATTGACTTATCCTTATAAATAAAATATTTTATACTACTTAGACATGGAAAAAGAAAAACTTAAAGTTACCAATAAAGGGTAGTTTTGTAAACTTATTTAAAAGACGATGCATTTAATTATGTTCCCTTAAAAAGTTTGAAGTTCAAAGATAGATTAACAAAATGAGATGGAGGGAGTAAAAGATTAACACAAACAAAAATAAAACAAAGCAAAGATTATATCTTAATCATGATTATTCACAAAGACCTAGCCTTAGATTGTAAACAACTAAGAAATTTTCAATTAGGAGATTTTATATGGCTATGAGTTCATAAATCACCGACTTTTAGACTAAAGTATGAAAAATAACACATAATTACAAGATAGACATGAATAGTGTCAAAGTTCTAACCCAAAAAATTATTTAAAAAAAATCAAGATCTACCCTTATGAATTAATCTCAAAAAAAATAAACAAGCAACAATTTCTCTATCATGAGACTTTATAGTGCTATAGGTGTTGAAGTTAATGATCAATATTTAAGATAAGAAAGAAACATGAAACAAGAGCGAAGATTAATCACCTTCCATTGGTTTGATCGCAGAGATCTGCATACTAAGTGTAAAAATTTAGTGATTTTAAAAAAAATAATTAAAACATGAAGGGAAAAAAATAAAACAATAATATATAAATGTCCTTTTTATGATCAATTGCAAAGTTTTAACCCTCTATAACAGTAAAAGATTTTCAAACAAAGGAATTCATAAAATATGAGGACCATATCACCAAGATCTAGAGTAAAAGGAAAAAAAAAACTAAGATTAAAGAATAAATAAGCATCTTTCTCTTAATTAACCACAAAACCATGCCCTAAACCATATAGAATCAAGGATTTTTCAATCAAAAGGCTTCATATGAATAGTGAGGCTGTAAGTAACAAAAATTTAGTGTACACAAAGAAAGATAAAGACTTATCTCCTTATTGTAATTAGTCATAAAGATCTAACTCTAAACCATAAACGACTAAAGATCTTTCAACTAGAAGGCTTCATATGATCATTTGGGGATGTAATCACCAAGATCAAGAATAAAAGAAGAAAAATACAAAAAAGAGTAAAATTAGAACTAGAAATAATTAACCACGGAGATGAAAGATCTATGCCTAAATCATATAAAATCAAAGAACTTTTTTCCTCCAAAGAGTTTATATGAATTTTGAGACTGTAAATCACCAAACTTTTGGAATATATTATGAACAATAAACCAAAAGCGAAGACCAATGTCTCTTCTGCAATTAGTAAGAAGGATCAAGCTATAAATCATAAAAATTAGGGATTACCAAAGAAAAGACTTAATATGATTATGGGGCCATAAATTATCGAGGCATGCAAGACTAACTGATATTCTTTGTTTCCACATTTGGTTGATAAGGCATCCATGAAAACAGTTCATCAACCGTAATTTTTTAAAACTTTTGATCTAAAATGTCTTGAGAAAACTAATCAATCAAATTGCACAAATAGTAAAAAATATAACAAAACAAATAAAATTCAAAAACTAAATCTCTACACCATAACATCAATTAAACCCTAATTTAAAACACATGTATATCCACACAATCATAAATAAAAAAAAAATCAATAAACATATAACATAAAATATATATATATATATATATATATATATATATATATATATATATAATTTATAAACTACTCATGCTACAAATAACAAGAATAGAGAGAAGGGTTTATACTAACAAGATAAGAAGTGAAAAGGAATGTTGTGACAAGGGATTGAACAAACAAACTATTCACTCTCAATCTTATATGTGAATTGTGAGTGGAAATTTCTCATATTATTTTCAAATAACTCTTACCTTTTGTCTCACCTATTTATTTTCTAGTAACTCTTGCCTATTTTTCTTCACCTCGAAACTAAATGAAGCTCTTCTTAATCAAGCCATTGAATGCTATTCCTTCATTTTATAGGCATTTCAAGTTTTAAGTAAATACTAGAGTATCAATTACATTACAAATTACTATCATAATGTCTATATAAAATTCTTGCTTTGTTTTTTCATCACCTTGAAACCAAATGAAACTCTTTTAAGGCAATATATGGAATGGTACTTCACTGTGTAGAAGTTTCAAGTAATTATTAGGGGTTTTTAGTTACCTTGCAAATTACTCTTTTTTGTCTCTTTCAATTCGTAAATGCATCTATGATATTTTTGCTTTCTCACCTCTTTCTATTTCTTTCTCTTTTGACTTGTTGGGATTAATGATTTTTTTCCATTCCTCTTCAAACTAATTGAAAATCTTAAAAAAATTACTAAGTTTCCACAAGTTTTGAAAAAAAGAGCTCAAAGCATAATTAAAAAAGAAAAAGAAGAAGATGAAGAAGAATGCCAAGGGAACTCAAAAGAGAGACAAAAAACAAAATACAGGTGTGCAACTTTTTTTTTAATTTCCATCTCTAAATTTTCTGTCAAATCTTTTTGCATTATTTTTTTATTTTTCAATTTTATATGGTAAAATTTATACCAATTGAGATATTGGCTCGAACAAATCTGCTTAGATTTTCTTATTTCATAGCTATAATCTTTAAATCACGTGATTCATTTTTACACTGATTTTGAGGGCGACTTGATGTGGGGATTGATTTACTAGGAAATGAGGTTCAAATTGTGAAGAGGTTAAATAGAAAATATGGATACCGACCATTTGAGCTACATTATCTCTATTGGTCAAATGTAAAATACCACTTGCTACACGTTCATGTAATTATATTTTCTTAAGAAAATATTTACATTTAATTTATCATTTGAATAATTTAAATTTACAATTATCTTATTAAGGCAATTAATGAAATATAATTTCTTAATAAAAAAAAATTGTAACAACCTATCTCGGACAGGCCCACCTAAGATGGAATCGTTAACTTTTAGCACTAAGCATATACTTATATGCAACAATTCATAATTTAAAGCATATTTACATCAAGCACAACTCAAATCATTTTTGACGAGATACAAATTTTTTTACACAAAAGTAAACATGTCTATACATGATTAAGTACAAATTCGATTACAAATAAAAGAAAATGTTTCCTAAGAATGCTGACCATGTAGACTCACCTAAACAGTCACAAGTAGAACTTGTATCACAACACTCTTATCAACCTTTCAGCCTTCAACTTGAAATTTAATAAAGAGGGAGGAGATGAGCTTTACACATCTCAGTCAAGTTTCAATTTACTCAAAGTACTCGATTTGTATACTTCAATTTATAATTTTATTAACAACTAATTTACAAGTCATTATACTTCATTAGATCATCATTTTTACATCAAATAAAATCTCAAAATTTCATTCATGATATCTAGTTTAACATTATTCTTTTCATCAAATATAGATATCACTCAAGATATCTAGTCCAACATCATTCTTCTCATTGCATATCACATAATTTTGCAATCATATTGATTTATCAACATCTCAATGACGATATGATGAATATGCAATGAATGCATATATATATAGTCTTATTCTTTCTTTCCACATCTCATCACAAATAATTTTTTATAATCTCATCCATAACTAGAGTATGGACATTCATATCAGCCTCTGATGCAGGTATTAAGGATGTCTCCTTATATGCCGACACTCACTCGTCCAGACCAGCTGTTGTGAGTTTTAAATTACTCGCAAGCGCACGAGTCGTTTGCAATATAGCGTGTGCAAGTGCGAGGTCGAATCCACAGGGAATTGCGTTGTGAAAGTATATTTTCAATCTAAATTAACTCTATCTTAACCTAGTTCCGAATTTTGAATGATAATTTGTAAAATAAATTAAAACTAAATTAAATTGATTTTAAAACTAATAAAAAGCACTAAGGTTTCCGAATCCACCCCACCAAAGTTAAGCATACATGTTCTAAAAATATAGCCTATCAAAACATTCAATGAATCCAACTATAAGACAAAAAACAAAGAATATCCCAACTAAACCAAAAGCACCCAATGTATCCGCTCTTAACAAATCACAAAGGGAATCCAATTTAATCGAAAAGCATTCAATGTATCCATCAGATGAAACACAAAGAAAATCCAACAGACAATTTAAACTCAATCAATTATAAGATTAACTCAAATAATTGACAGAACATTTATACTAAAAATTGTCAGATTTGTACAAGCAAATCTGAACTACTACGCCAAACAACGGCGGGGCTTCATCTTCAACCTTAGCTGAAGAGTCTAGCCACTCATAACTATAAAACTATAATAACAAGTGCTAAACATTTAAACTAAAACAACTGAATATAAAGAAATAAATAAACAACTTTACATGGGAGAAATTCCACTCGCTGACGGGCGGCGCTTCCCCTCGTGGTAGCAATGCCTTCGGGATCTACCAGAATGCTAGCGGACGTCCACCGGTAAACACCAAAGTGGCTTAGGAATTGTACATTGGATTATGATGCCAAATGGTGTTTATATAGGGGGAGACCCGGAGTAAAACAGGTTGCAGAAATGATGTGGGATACAGGCCCGTGTGCGCTCGATCGCATGGTGGTGCGATCGATCGCAGGTACGATCGATCGCATGTCTTGTGCGCACGATCTCATGTGCGCTCGATCGCATGTCTGCTGCGATCGATCGCAAATGCACTGAACTTCAATTATTTCGATGTGGGATGTTGACCTTGCGCTCGTTCAAAAGCAGGTGCGCTCGAGCGCTGGTGCGCTCGATCGCATATCTGTTGCGATCGAGCGCAATGTCACCAGAAGCTTCAAATCAACCTGAAATGCTGCACTTTCTCCACAAAGCTGTAAAAACACACAAAACACAAGAAAAACGTAAAATGAAGTAAAATACTACTAACTAAGAGCATAACAAATGTAAGTTAAGGGTCTAAAATATGCAATATTTAAGACTCATCACCAGCCATGGTTCAAGTCTTTCTCGGGCCACACCCTCCCTCTTTTGTGGCCCAACAATGCATGTACAATCAAATACAAACAAACATAAGGATAAAAACATTCCATTAAATATATATACACTCAGTCATTTCATCAAATAACGTCATTGAGAAATATATTTCACTTTATCCATTAAATTCATACTTATATTCTTTATTTCTTCAATTTAACATTTTTATAATATACCCTTTATCTTCTCACTGATAGTTCATTTTTTAGTTTTATCCACATTTCTTACTTCTTCTCGCTTACTAGAAGTAAAGTGAACTCACATAGAAGCACCACACACTATCTGTTAGTTACATCCTTGCATTTATCTCTTTCTTCAACAACACCTATTCCAACTCTTCTCAAAGCAGGGTTACTCAGACCTGCTTCTCCCACTCTATATTCTCTTAACAATAATATGCTTAATCGGTATTACTGTTTTATAATTTAATTTGAACCCTTATAATGGGTTTAATGCATGTATTTATGTATGCATGTTCCAACCTAGTCTCAAATTCAAAGTTTCAGTTAAACTCTTTTCTCATTATCTTGAATCAAATCCAAACTCATTTAAGAAGAACATAAGGTTTCAAGCTCTTAAAATCATGATTTCTATATAAAAAAAATACAAAAAAAAGAGAATAGAATACCTTTGCATAGATTTTGTCAAAAACTTCTTGAAACCAATTCTTGAATGATTTAATTCAACAAAAGTTTATGAAAACCTCAAATCTCATATAGTTCTTCAAGAATTTTTTAGAGAATTTTAGAGAGAGAAATGAGAGCTTTGGATGAAGAAAATGAGTTTTGAACGTAAAAATGGAGTTTTACATAGCCAAATACCATTGCTAGTCGACTTGTAGGCCTTAGGTGACTACCTAGTTGACTGGTGCATTCTAACGCTCTCAAAATCTCGTTTTGCATCACTTTTATGCATTTCAACCTATTTTCTTTAGTATTTATTTAAGTTCTTGTTTCAATATTGCCTCAAATTTGAATTTAAACCAATTGGTATATGTATACATGATGATCATAAAATAAAATATTAGATTACCAAATTATCCCAACCCCAAGGGTAAGGATATCACATCTCTACCAACCATATAAAAAATTCATCGTCAAAATTTTCTTATCTACATAAAAAAAAAATCTGAGTATATTGTTTTTTCATATTTGCTTCATGTTCCCACGTAATTTTCTCAACAACTCGATTTTGCCAAAGCACTTACACTAACGGAATAACTTTATTCCGTAAAACTTGTTCTTCTGTATCTAAAATTTTTATTGGCACTTGTACAAAAAACAAGTCTTCCTGAATTTCTGCAGATTGACATGGAATCACATACGACTCATCAGGTGTATATTTATGTAAAGTAGAGACATGAGAAACATTATACAACTGATCAAGTTTTAGAGGTAATACTTGTGTATAAGCCACTAATCCAATTCTATTAATAATTTCGTATGGCCCAATATACCGAGGACTCAATTTTCCTTTCTGTTTAAAATGTAATACTCCTTTCAAATGAGAAATCTTTAGATGTACCCAATCACTTACATGAAATTCAAGAGGTATCTGTCTATTATCCGTATAATTGTTTTGTCCACTATGTGCTGCTTTAAGATGTTCTCTAATCAATTTGATCCTTTCAGTTGCTAAATCTATTAATTATGGCCCAAAAATATTCATTTTTCCTACTTCCTCCCAACATACTATATTTCTACATCGCCGACCATACAAAGCTTCAAATGGAGCCATCCTGATACTAACTTGAAAATAATTGTTATAGGCAACTCTGTAAACGGTAAATAGGCATCCCAACTTCCAGAAAAACTCAATATGCCCACAACATATCTTCTAATATATGAATGAATTTTTTAGTCTAACCATCTATTTGGGGATGAAAAACAATACTAAATTGTAATTAAGTACCCATAGCTTGTTGAAAACCCTTCCAAAACTGAGAATTAAACCCAGCATCTCTATTCGAGACAATACTCAATCGTACTCCATGTAATTTCACTATCTCTGCTATGTATAACTCGACTAACTTCTCAAGAGTCCTGATGGTTCGAATTGGAAGAAAATGACAAGACTTTGGTAACTAATCTACTTTGACCCAAATAACATCATGATTTTTATGAGTACAAGGAAATCCTATAACAAAATCCATAGTCACATTTTTCCAAGGCCACTCAGGCACGGGAAGAGGTTGTAGTAAACCTACTGGATGTCTATTATCTTATTTCACATGTTGACAAACCAAACACTGAGAAACATATTCCGTTACATCCTTTTTCAAACCTGACCACCAAAAATTATGCTTCAGTTCCCTATACATTTTGCTATTCCGTGGGTACATTGAGTACTTAGTATTAGAAGCCTCTATTAAAATTTTCTTTCTCAACTCAACTTCATTCAAAACACATATCCAATGTGCCAACACCACCATACCATCATCTTGTATTCTAAAGCCTGATCATTTTCCATTCAATACGCGTTCCTTTATTGCTTCTAACACCACATCCTTACTTTGTGCTTCTAAAAGACAATCTATTACAGATGACTTCACAATCATATTCGCTATCAATCTTTTACTCTCACTTATTTTTAACTTCATTCTCAAAATCCTCAACTCCACCATTAGATTTATATCATGACTCTCCAAAGCAGCTAACCTACCTATCGATTTTTGACTCAAAGCATCAGCAATTACATTGGCTTTCCCTTGATGATAATACTACGCACATACTTATATACAATAACTCATAAATCAAAACATATTTACATCATGTAAACCTCAATTCATTTTTTAGGAGATACAAATTTTTTTACACAAAAGTAAACATGTCTATGCATGATTAAGTACAAATTCGACTACATATAAAAGAAAACATTTCCCGAGGGTGTCGACCATGTGGACCCATCTAAATAGCCATGAATAGAACTAGTATCACAACATTCTTATCAACCTTTGAGCCTTCAACCTAAAATTTAATAAAGAGGGAGGTGGGTGAGCATTACACAGCTCAGTGAAGTTCTAATTTACTCGAAGTAAAAGTACTCGATTTATATACTTCAATTTATAATTTTATTTACAACTAATTTACAAGTCATTATACTTCCTTAAATCATCATATTTTACATCATATAATATCTCAAAATTTCATTCAAATAAAGATATTATTCATGATATCTAGTTCAAAACATTCTTTACATTACACATCACAGAATTTTACAATAATATTGATTTATCAACATCTCAATGAAAATATGAATGAATATGCTATGGATGCATATGCATAGTCTCCCTATTTCTTTCTATATCTCATCACAAATCATTTTTTATTATCTCATCCATAATTCAAGTATGGGCATCTATATCAATCTCTGATACAAGTATTACAGACATCTCCCTACGTGCTGACATTCACTTATCCGGACTAGCCATGGTTCTGGTCTTCTTTAGACCACACCTTTTCTCTTCAATGGCTCGACAATGCATGTACAATCACATACAAACAAGAACAAGGATAAAAAAATTCCATAAAATAACTACATCACTAAATTAACAGTTTATCATAACAATTCAGTTTATATGATTTATACATCCTTCCAAGAATACAATTCACAACAATTTATCTATACATGCACTCAATCATTTCATCAAATAACGTCATTGAGGAATATATTTCACTTTATTCATTAATTTCATACTTTTATTCTTTATTTGTTCAATTTAACATATTTATAATATACCCTTTATCTTTTGTTACTGATAATTCATTTTTCAGTTTTATCCACATTCTTACTTCTTTTCGCTTACTAGAAGTAAAGTGAACTCACCTAGAATCACCACGCATTATCCGTGAATCACTTCATTGCCTTTATCTCTTCCTTCAACAATAACTATTCTAGATACTCTTCTCAAAGTAGGTGGCAGGGTTACCCAGACCTGTTTCTCCCACTGTACCTTCTCCTAACAATAATATACTTAACTGATATTACTATCTCATAATTTAATTTGAACCCTTATAATGGGTTTAATGCATGACTATATGTATACATGTTCCAACCTAATCTCAAATTCAAAGTTTCAATTAAAATCTTTTCCCTTTATTTTGAATCAAATTCAAACTCGTTTAAGAAGAACATGAGGCTTTAAGCTCTTAAAATCATGTTTTCTTTATGAAAAAATACAACAAAAAAATAATAGATTACCTTCGCAAAGATTTTGTCAAAAACTTCTTGAAACCAATTCTTGAATTGTCTAATTCATCAAACGTTTATGAAAATCTCAAATCCTATATAGTTTTTTAAGAGTTTTTGAGAGAATTTTAAAGAGAGAAAGGAAAGTTTCGGATGAAGAAAATGAGTTTTGAATGCAAAAATGGAGTTTTATAAAGCCAAATACCATTGCGAGTCGACTACCCAGTTGAATGGTTGGCCTTAAGTGACTGCCTAGTCGACTGGGGAAGGCCTAGACAACTACTTAGTCGACTGGTGCTTTCTGATGCGCTCAAAATCTCATTTTTCATCACTTTTATACATTCCAACCTCTTTTCTTCAGTATATTTTTAAATTCTTGTCTCAATATTTCCTAAAATTTGAATTTGAATTTAAACCAATTTGTATAGGTATGCATTATGATCATAAAATAAAATAGTAGATTACCAAATTACCCCTACCCAAATGGTAAGGATCTCTCATTTTTACCCACCATATAAAAATTTCGTCCTCGAAATTTTCTTACCTACATCAGGAAAAGTCGAGAATATTGTTTTCTTATGTCTGCTTCACGTTCCCACGTAATTTCCTCAACATCTCAATTTTGCCAAAGCATTTGTACTAACGGAATAACTTTATTCTGTAAAACCTATTATTTTGTATCTAAAATTTTGATTGGAACTTGCACAAAAGATAAGTCTTCTTGAATTTCTACAGATTGACATTGAATCACATGCGACTCTTCAAGTATATATTTACGTAAAGTAGATACATGAAAAACATTATGTAGCTGAGCAAGTTCTAGAGATAATGCCAGTCTATAAACCACCAATCCAATTTTCTCAATAATTACATATAGCCCAATATACCGATGACTCAACTTCCCTTTCTATCTAAAACCTAGTACTCTTTTACAAGAAGAAATCTTCAGATGTACCCAATTACCTACCAGTCTCCATCTCTTATTCGTATAACTTTTTTGTCTACTTTGTGCTGCTTTAAGATGTTCTCTTATCAATTTAATCTTTTTAGTTGTTAAATCTATTAATTATGGCCCAAAAATCTCCCTCTCTCCTACTTTTTCCCAACTTACCAAAGTTCTACATCACCAACCATCAAAGCTTTAAATGGAGCCATCCAAATATTAGCTTGGAAAATATTGTTATAGGCAACTCTATAAGGGGTAAATAAGCATTTCAACTTCCAAAAAAACTTATTACACATGCCCTCAACATATCTTCCAATATACGAATGAATCTTTCAGTCTGACTATCTATTTAGGGATGAAAGACAATACTAAATTTTAGTTGAGTACCCATAGCTTATTGAAAACTCTTCCAAAACTGAGAAGTAAACCTACCATTTCCATCTGAGACAGTACTCAATGGTACTTCATGTAATTTCACTATCTCTGTTACGTATAACTCGATTAACTTCTCAAGAGTCCAAGTGGTTCGAATGGGAAGAAAATCAGAATAATTTGATAGCTGATCTACTATAACCCAAATAACATCATGATTTCTCTGAGTAGGGGAAAATCCTATAAAACAATCCATAATCACATTTTCCAAGGCCACTCAGGCATGGGAAGAGGTTGTAGTAAACCTACTGGATGTCAATTATCTAATTTCACCTGTTGACAAACTAAGCACCAAAAAATATATTTTGCTACATTATTCTTTAAACCTGACCACCAATAGTTATGCTTCAGTCCCCTATAATTTTTTTTTATTCCTTTAGTGTGTTAAGTACTTAGTATCATTAGCCTCTTTTAAAATTTCCTTTCTCAACTCTATATCATTCGGTACACATATCCAATGTCCCAACACCACCATACCATCTTCTCGTATTCTAAAGTCTGATCATTTTCCAGTCAATATGTCTTCCTTTATTGCTTCTAACACCACATCCTTACTTTGTGCTTCTAAAAGACGATCTATTACAGATGACTTCACAATCATATTCGCTATTAATCTTTTACTCTCACTTATTTTTAACTCCATTTTCAAAATCCTCAACTCTACCATTAGATTTATATCATGACTCTCCAAAGCAGCTAACCTACCTATCAATTTTTGACTCAAAGCATAAGCCATTATATTGGCCTTCCCTTGATGATAATGAATAGTACAATCATAATCACCAATTAACTCCATCCATCACTTTTATCTCAAATTCAACTCCTTTTGATTGGGTAAATAAGTAAGACTCTTATGATCTGTATATATCTCACAAGTAGCTCCATATAAGTTGTGTCTCCAAATTTTCAGGGCAAAAACTATAGCAGACAACTCCAAATCATGGGCAAAATACTTATCTCATTGTTTTTCAACTTTCTAGAAGCATATGCTACTACCTTCCCATGTTACATTAATACACACCTAACCCCTAATGTGACATATCACAATATACTACAAACCTTCATCTCCTTAAGGAAGTACTAACATTGGAGCAGTAGTCAATTTTTCTTTCAATAAATGAAAACTCTTCTCACATTCCTCAAACCATTCAAATTTTACATCATTTCTTTTCAGTCTAGTCAAAGGTGTTGCAATAATCGAAAAGTTTTAACAAACCTTCTATAATATATTGCTAATCCAAAGAAACTCCGAATTTCAGTCACATTAATAAGTTTCTCCTAATTCAAAACTACTTCGACCTTTTGTGGATCTATTGCCACCCATTCACCCGACACTATATGCCCCTAAAATGATACTTTATTCAACCAAAATTCACACTTAGTATACTTTGCATATAAATTATCCCTTCTAAAAAGTTTCCAATACTATTTCTAAGTGTTTTGCATGCTCTTCCTCATTCATAGATTACACCAAAATTTCATCAATAAATACCACCAAAAATTTATCTAAGAAAGGTTTAAATACTTTATATATTGAGTCCATAAAAATGGTGGAAACATTTGTCAACCCAAATGGCAAAACTAAAAACTCATGGTGACCATATCAAGTTTTAAAGGCAGTCTTAGGAACATCCCATTCTTTAACTGATGATACCTTAACCTCAAATCTATTTTAGAGAATATCAGAGCTCCTTTTAACTATTCAAACAAATCATCAATTCAAGGTAAATGATATTTATTTTGAACTGTTACCTTATTCAATTGTCTATAATCAAAATACAGCCTTAAAATTCCATCATTATTCTTAATAAACAATATTGGGGCTCCCTAAGGTGATACCCTATGACAGAAAAACTACTTATCCAAAAAATCTTGAAGTCATACCTTAAGTTCTTTCAATTCAGCTGGTGTCATTCTATAAGGGGATATATAAATTGGAGTAGGATCGAGAACTAAATTAATGGAAAATTTAATCTTTCTACTATGTGGCAACCCAGATAATTCATCAGAAAACACATCTGGAAAAAAAAAATTTTAACTGGTGATATTTCCTCTAACTTCATACTTCCCTTATTAGAATCAATCATATAAGCTAGATAACTTTCACATCCTTTTTTTCAAGCATTTTCTAGCTATCAAGGCAGAAGTAAAGCAATTGGAGAGTATTTTGCGCTCTCTTTGAAAACTAAACTCCTCTTGCCCTATTATCCGAAAAATCATTCTTTCTAAAACAATCTACCCACGTATGATGTGTAAAAAACCATTCCATTCCTAATATTAAATTAAAATCCACCATATTTAAAGGTAACTAATTAACTTCAAATTCTTTATCTTCAATATTTATAATGCATTCCCAATAAACATTTTTAATCACCACCTTATCTCTTGTGGGAATCTCAATAACTATATCATTATGCAAAAATAAAATGGGTGCATCTGTAAACATCATAAAAAGAATGGATACAAAGGAATGAGTAGCTCCTAGATCAATTAATATCTTAGCAATTTTATTAAAGATAGAAGTTGTACCCGTAACGACATCATGTGTTGCTTGAGCATTCTGCTGAGTAAGAGCATAAACATGACCTCGCCCTACTAACTCTGACTAAAATGTCCCCTCTCTCTCATTGTCCCTCGATCGTGAGTTCCACCTCGAACACTTCTTGATCCACTACCTTGGCTTTGTTGACCTTCCCAAAACCCCCATTAGTAACCATATGAGTTGGTCTAGCTCTCTATGGGCAATCCAAACTCCTGTGTCCAACCCTGACCACAAACAAAACAAATTTGAGTAAGGTAATCACTGGATAAGTGTCCTACTTGGTTACACTTAAAACATACCCTTGTTTCCCTGATATATTACTATGGCTTCCTCTACATGCTACACTCCCTCCTCTACTATAGTCTCTCACTTTCATAGGTTGTTTTCCAAATCTACAAGTTCTGACTACTGAACTCTGAATAATAATTGTCACCCACTCTGCTAACTCTGAGAAATTAGTCCTTAGAAAAAAGAATGACTCTTCTGAGGAGAGCAACCTCCTTGCAACCCAAATCCAAAATTATCTCCTCTAACACCTTTAGATCTACTTCTTTTCTATCACTCTTGGTGTCCTCTAGACTCAAATATATCTTTCTCTACTTGAAGTGTTATATCTACCAATGCAACATAATTAGAATGCTTCAAATAAGAAAGTCGAGAACGAATATCAAAGTTCAGTCCATCCAGAAATCGTTTGCACTTCCATTCTTCAAGATTTACTAATTTAGGAACAAACCTAGATAAAGCCACAAACTTTCCATCATATAGGGATACATTTGCCACATTCTATCTCAATTGAATAGAGTCTTTTTCTTACTGAAACCTATATCTATCCAAAAAATATTTAGCAAAAAACACCTCTTTAAACCTATTCCAGGTCCAAAATTGATCTGCATCCACACGAAGTCTAGGAAAAATGTCATCTCACTAATTTGAAGCCTCACTCTCCAATTGAAACGAAACAAAGGCAACATTTTTCTTATCTAAAACTACTAATACTCCAAACAAATGCTCTATTAATTTAATCCATAATTTAGCCTTATTTGAATTTTTAGATTCCTTAAAATATGGAGGTTTCATCTTAATAAATCGGGTAAAACTATTCACATACATTTCTTTAACAAAATCACCTCTCCTCTCTGGATATCCTGTCCCTCCATAATTATAACAAGATCTACTACTAGATCTGTATTCTGCTTAGTCTGTTCATCTAATCTATGTAGTAAATTCCTTAACTTTACTTTCAGCCTGATTTAGTCTATCAAGAGCTTAAGTAAGAGCTTATCTTAATTTATCAGAGTTTTTCACTGTAACACTAGTAGTGCCATATGCACTATTTACATGTTCTCTGTCGGGAACTACAAAGTCAACCCGAACATCCTCCTCCATCCTAAACAAAAGGGTTGTTCATGCTCACTAATAGGAACATCATCCCTACCCCGATTATGTCCTACTATCCTAGCTCTACATTTACCACGTCCACGCTGCATTCTCAGACCTACAAAAAAAAAATCATTTAGAAACAACAACACCAATTTTATGTAAAAATTTTAACGACCTATCTCGAATAGGCCCACCTAAGATGGAATCGTCACATTTCAGCACTAAACACAGACTTATATGCAACAATTCATAAATCAAAACATATTTACATCATGTACACCTCAATTCATTTGTGAGGAGATACAGAAATTTTTACACAAAAGTAAACATGTATATACATGATTAAGTACAAATTTGATTACAAATAAAAGAATGTTTCCTACAGATGCCGACTATATGGAGCCACCTAAACAGCCATGAGTAAAACTCGTATCATAGCACTCTTATCAACCTTTCAGCCTTCAACCTGAAATTTAATAAAGTAGAAGGTGGATGAGCTTTATACAGCTCAGTGAAGTTCCAAATTTACTTGAAGTACTCGATTTATATACTTCAATTTATAATTTTATTTACAGCTAATTTACAAGTCATTATACTTCATTAAATCATCATTTTTCACATCATATCATATCTCAAAATTTCATTCAAATATAGATATCACTCATGATATTTTTTTCAACATCATTCTTTTCATTACGCATCACAGAATTTCACAATCATATTGATTTATCGACATCTCAATGAGAATATGAATGAATATGTTATAAATGCATATGCATAGTCTCCTTCTTTCTTTTCACATCTCTTCACAAACCATTTTTTATTATCTCATCATAACTCAAGTATGGGCATCCATATCAATCTTTGATATAGGTATTAGAGACGTCTCCCTACGTGCCAGCACTCACTCGTCCAGACCAACAATGGTTCTAGTTCCTTGGACCACACCATTCCTTTTCCATGGTTTGGAAATGTTTGTACAATCACATACAAACAAGCATAAGGATAACAACATTCCATCAAAGAACTACATCAAGAAATTAACAATTCAGTCTATATGATTTACATATCCTTCCAAGAATACAATTCACAATAATTTATCATACATATGTACATACACTCAATCATTTCATCAAATAATGTAATTGAGAATTATATTTCACTTTATTCATTAAATTCATATTTATATTATTTATTTCTTCAATTTAACATATTTATAATAGACCCTTTATCTTTTTTCACTGATAGTTCATTTTTAAGTTTTATCCACATTTCTTACTTCTTCTCGCTTACTAGAAGTAAAGTGAACTCACTTAGGAGTACCACATACTATCCGTGAATCACTTCCTTGCATTTATCTCTTCCTTCAGCAACATCTATTTTAGATACTCTTCTTAAAGCAGGGTTACTCGTACTTGCTTCTCCCACTTTACCTTTACCTAAAAAATAATATGTTTAACCGGTATTAGTATAACCCTTATAATGGGTTTCATATATGTATGTTCTAACCTAGTCTCAAATTCAAAGTCTTAGTTAAACTCTTTTCCCTTTATCTTGAATCAAATCCAAACTCATTTAAGAAGAACATGAGGTTTAAGCTTTTAAAATAATGATTTCTATATGAAAAAGTACAAGAAAAGAATAGATTGCCTTCACAAAGATTTTGTGAGAAAATTTTTAAACCCAATTCTTGAACGATCTAATTCGACAAATGTTTATGAAAACCTCAAATCTTATATAATTCTTCAAGAATTTTTGAGAGAATTTTAAAGAGAGAAAAGTGAGTTTTGGATGAAGAAAAAGAGTTTTGAACGTAAAAATGGTGTTTTATGTAGCCAAATACCATTTCTAATCGACTACCCAGTCGAATGGTAGTCCTTAGGCGATTTCCTAGTTAACTGGGGAAGGGCTAGTCAACTACCTAGTTGACTGGTGCCTTCTGACGCCCTCAAAATCTTATTTTTCATCACTTTTATGCATTTCAACCTCTTTTCTTCAACATATTTTAAATTTTTTGTCTCAATATTGCCTCAAGTTTTAATTTTAATTTAAACCAATTTGTATATGTATGCATGATGACCATAAAATAAAATAGTACATTACAAAATTCCCCTACCCTAAGGGTAAGGATCTCAGAAAAATAATTTTTCTCCACATTAAAATTGGCTTCCACAATTAAAATTCAAATTTATTAAAATCTTGCTTGAATTGTCTTTGCATTTTATTCTTGGCTAGAAACTATCCACTCTTAATAGATTAATAAAGAGGTAAAAGGATTTGACTACTATTATTTTTATTTTCTACAAGAATAGTAAGCATTTTCTTTAATGTTCGCATATTTGCATACATTTTGTCGTTTAGGCTTGGAAATGAAATAGAAAAAATGAATAATGCGTACATTTTTATTTATATGTTTTAATTGTTCAATAAGGAGAGTGAAATTTGTGTTGTGTCAATTTGAAGAGGTAAGTCATTATTTTCTTTTTTCCTCTTAAAAAAGTCATTATCTTTGTTTCTTTTATTTACATGAGATAATTTGAATTTAAAAAAATATATATTGATGTTCAAAATATCTTTGACAAACCCGTGCAACATGGGGATGTAACTAGTTGCAATAATTTTTAAAAATAATGGTTTAAATTGTCATAATTAAAATGTCGGGATTTAAAGTGTTAAAACCCAAAACCTTGGGACCAAAATGCCTTAAAGTCTATATTTTTTAACAAGCATCGTAATTAGCAAAATCTAATAGTATCAAGATTATAGTATGTTAGACTCTAGTATGTTTGAATCTGGTTAGATGTAAGAAAAGAAAATACATAAGAAAATAAAAATGGGAAATTTTGTGATGCCAAAAAGACCTTTTTCGGAATGATGCCGCCAAGATATGAAATTTCGTAACTAGATAATCAAATTTCATAACTCATATATCAAATTTTGTAATTGAGCCTTCATTTTTTTTTTGTAACTAGATAATTTTGGTTAGATAATCATGGAATAAATTACATGGGGTCCATAAAATCTCAAAATAATTTTCGAAGTATTTAGTCTCTCTAGAATTTGAATTCCCTGAAAATCCTTTCTCTCCCTAAACTCAACAATAATGTGCTCTCTCTAAACTTAATAATCACTTTCTCTCTCTAGACTCATTAGTATTTCCCATCTATAAATTGAAATATTTATAAATTAATCATCAATTGTCACCTTAGATATTGACTATTGGTAGAATTTCATTGGTTCATTACTCTAAATCAAAAACCCTAGAATTGTAAAGTGTAAAATTTTAAGGTATGTCAATTTTTAATCAGTCTTGTTTTTTACATATTGATTTACTTATCATTTAGGCATGTAAGCCTTTTAGAATGTTTTGATGGACACTGATCTCATGCTTACTTAAATTTAAGTCACTATTTATTTTCAATTTGAATAATATGTTTATAAGTTGATACTTCCCTAATGTAATTCATGGTTTGCCAATTGGCAATCAATAAATTAATCGTTTGCCAACTGGCAAACAATATGACATGTTGATTTTTCACAATTAACACTGTTATTCGTATACTAATTTGGAAATTGATAAATTAACCATTTATTTTCTGGCAAACAGTATGACGAGTTGAATCTCCATTATCAACATTGTCATTCATATGCCAATTAGTGATTGATATATCAACTATTTTTCAATTGGAAAACAGTAAAACTATTATTTCTTTATTGTCATTCTCATGCCGATTGACATTCGATATATCAATTGTTTGTCGATTGGCAAACAGTAAGACAATCAAGTCGTATCTCATCAGAGTGAGGTTTGCCAATTGGAAAAATGTGAATAAAAATGTCATAATTATAATTAAAAAATATTGATAGGTAATAAATTAATGCTTAGGAAGTCTTTTTTAAGATTAATTTCTTTAAATGGATCAAAAGGGTAAAAGAAAGTTGCACGAAACGACACTAGACTTGAATGAAGTTTCGTGTGATTTGTCTGATGATTATTCTAGTGATGATGATTATGGTTATTGTAAATTGACATTCTCTTGAGAAGGGATTCAAGAAAATAAGTACATGAATCGATTTGACCGATAAAGGGATTGTAGAGCCAAAACAAGAACAAAATGACTTGAAAATTTTAGACAGGTTCTTGGGAAAAAGGACGATGAAAACGTTTTTGATTAAGTATAACCATGGGTTGGTCCCTCCAAATCAAGTGCATTTTTACCGTTCACAATGGTCAATGTCTAGTGCTAATAAAGCTCAAGCATGTGTGTTGCACAGTGTGAGTGTGAAAGTCACTCTAATGATTGATCTTTGGGTTGTATGGACTAATGATGCCAAAGCAAATGTCGAATTAATGGTGAATAGTGGAATTTCAAATGATTTAGCTCAAGTGATTAGATAGAGTGAGTTGAGTTTAATGTGCAATCATCTATGTTATATTTGATATAGATCAATATCAATCTTCATGGATGTTAGGAGCACATTAGTCACCTTTACAAATCAAATGGAGAAGTAAATCACAACAAACCTAGATTGTAAATATGAATAGTGTTTTTGGTAAGATAAATTGTGAAATTCAAATTCAAAAAATGATTTTCTTGTAATCCACCAATAAAGAAATTGTATTTATTTTTTTATACAAACTATTTTGTAATGTTATAAAAATGCATGGGTTCGTGATCCAATTGTTGTAAAGTGTAAAGGCAAACCACCTCGAACTAGAACAAGATTTTCAAAACCAAAAACAATGTAGAAATTGCAAGAAAACATGACATACAATGTGTAAATGTCCTTTTATATCCTGTGGTAGTAAGAATATTGAAGAATGGAGAACTAATGAAGGTGATTATATTGGTAGTTATGTTGTTGATCGTTTGGTTCTTACACTACACAATAGAATGCATGTAATACGGAGATTCCTTTCCAAATAGTATTGCGAGTGATGGACTATGCTTTTTTTTCCCTACCAGTGGAAATTTATTTTAAGAATAGTACTTTAAGATTAAAATGAAATTTTTTTTTTTCGCATACATAAGTATTTAATTTATTAAGATATGATAATTTAACATTTAATTGTCTTTTTTTTTTTGCAGTATTAAATATTAGAGTGTGCATTTCAATATTATTTCATGTTTGGTTGAAATAATTTTCAATTTTTATAGTATTTCTTTTATCCAAAAACTCGTTTTATATGTAATTTTTTTTTTTTATGATTGTTCAGTCCGTCAATCTCATGTTATAGAAATAAGACACTTAGCATTTTATTGTCATTTCTTGTGAAGGTCTAAATTTTAGTATACATTATGCAAGTATAATGAAGAACATGACGTTTGATAAATTACATATTTTCTGCCAATTGATAAGTAATTATATTGATATGTTCACTGCTTGTCAATAAGCAAATAATGCATTGATAAAACATGTTTATTATTTACCAATTGATAAGAAATTGCGATTGAAACAAAGAAATTTTACTTTGAAATGGGTCAAGTCATTGGGCTTCAAGCACATGGAAGGGACTTGCAGAGTTGTTACTAACCCATTAAGCTTACTAGAGCATTCTCCCTCAATGGGCCACAGACCAGCTTAATATACACAAACCCTAAACTTTAAACACTCTTGTAATAAAAATGTCAGTACACAAATTTGTTTAATATACAAAAAAAATTTTAGACATACAATTCATTACTCTCTCTCTCTCTCTCTCTCTCTCTCTCTCTCTCTCTCTCTATATATATATATATATATATATATATATATATATATTAGGTAATGAAGTATATTGGTTCATTGAAACAAACTCATTCCTACAAATAAGTTTTCTCACATGGGGAATGTTTAAAGTAAAAACTGAAAAAAAAAAATAATATTTCACCTTAGTGGATCATATTATAGGAAAATCTCGTATTTGGTAAACTTATGTATCATTTTTTTAACAGACAAAATACTATCAAATTCTTAAACTAAACATTCATATTTCGTTACTTGTGTTTTATTTTTTGTAACCTAAATATTTTTTTAACTTAACATTGATATTTCGTAAATTAGATATAAATTAACCAAGTCTTCATATTTTGTAACTTGTGCCTTATTTTTTGTAACATAAATATTTTTTTTAACTTAGATATCATTTTTTGTAACCTAAAAAGTACTATAAAATTTTGTAACTATGCATTCATATTTCGTAATTCATGCTTTATTTTTTATAACCTAAATATTTTTCGTAACATAAACCTTCATATTTTGTAATTTATGAATCATTTTTCTTAACAAAAAAATACTATCAAATTTTGTAATGTTGATATCGTATTTTATAACTTACATATTATTTTCCGTAACAAAAAAATAATATCAAATTTTGTAAAATATGGCTATTTTTTAATTTAAATTTAATTATTTTTATTTGAAATCACTTGATCGTTAATTGATAAACAATGAATACTTTTTGGTTTAAATTACGTGCAAGACATATAACCGATTGTCACAATCAATTGTGAATTTTATTGATAAGTTTAGAGAGAGAAAGATAGATACTTCATTTAGAAAAAAAAATAATTTTTGAAGAAAATTTTTTCATGAAATTCGATTTTCATGAAGATAAAATCATTTAAAAATAATTTTGTGACTTGATGGATCCCACATAATTTATATAATGATTATCATACCAAAATTATTTAATTACTAAAAGTAAAAGAGTCATTCCGGGAACTAAAACAAAAAAAACAAAACAAAACAAAAAAAAAAAACAAAAACAAAAACAAAACAAAATCTCATTTGAAACTCATTTTTCCACTTAATATTTTTTTTATGTTGTGTATCTTTTTTATTCCGTTTTCCTTTTCTTTTTCAATTTACAAACCCGCATATCTTTTCCAGGATCGAAACATACCTATAGGTCTGGAACTCGGAACTCGGAACTCGATATGGTTTAAGAAGAGAGAGCCGAACGCCACCCAGGTACGTGAAGTTCATTTCTATGGTTTCACTCATTCGTTTCTCTTACCCGAGCTCTCCATTCTTAGATCCATTTTCTTCAATTGTTTTGCATCTTTTTGGTAACATTTTGAGTTCCTGGAACGAACCTAAAGTCTAATTGTCGACGAATTGAAGTATTTTTATTTCTAGTTTGGTAATGAATAGTACAATCTCTAGATTTTTTCAGAGAAAATGAAGCAGACTTTGAAATTGCTGCCAATTGAGATTTGACGTTGAAGGATTCTTTGCTGATCGTATATTTTTTTAATACTCTAGACACAGGTAGACGTAAGTCACCCATAGATTTAAGGTAGTGGCTTTGGGAATTGAGAGAAGAAAGAAAGCTACAAATCTATTAATCTATGGAGTAATAAGAGTGTGTTTGGAACAAATGAATTCTATCTATTTATAGAATTCATTTTTTGGAATGACAGAAAAAACTATGGAATCGAGTTTATTTGTTGGAAATCATAGAATTTGCAAATAATTTTATAAAATAAAGAGAAAAATTATGGAGACCAAAGCTTTCTCTCTCTTATAGTTGAACAAAATGACAAAGGTTTCCAATGAACAGGTTTAGAATCTAAATATTAGATTCAATCTCATTTACTTCAAACATTCTAAACATGGGAATTGAATTGAATTCTGTATTTTTACATAAGAAAGCCAAACATAAAAATTCATTTAAAAATGAATGAATTTCATCATTTGATTCCAAACAGAGATTAAAGTGATTTTTTTTATTGTTATGGAAGGACTTTGTAAACACTCATTGTGTACTCACTTTTGGATACAATAGATGGCCAAGTTAAGAGTGTTTCAAAAATCATTGGACTAGATTGCCAGAAATTCAAATGTCAAATGGAATTATAGTCTCTCTAGTGAAACCTTAACAAGCTCAACCTTAGGTCATATGGAGGAGTTTCTGAAATCTAATTATATTACAGAATGTGTCCCTGGTTTACTAATTAGAGTATGAAATTATAATATTTTTGGAACTCTTTTGTTTTGCTTTTGTTCTCCTAACAGATACTGCTGGAGCACTCAAAACGACTTTCTGATAGTACAAGTCAACTTTTAAGATGAAATGCCAAAGCAGTTATGTACCACCATCTTATATTCCATTAGGACAGTCAGATTTGGAAGCCGATATTGTTCCACGTAATGAAGACATTCTCGTTGATCACCACATAAGTGATGAACCGACACAGTGGTCATCTGGAATCTGTGCTTGTTTCGACGATATACAGAGCTGTATGCTACTTTCTGCCTTGCAACCTTGATTTATCAGAAGGAAAATATATTAAGGTGCTTGTTGAGTAAAATATGTTAGTAACTATATATGATTGTTATGCTCTTCTTTCCTCTTCATTCCCCCTCAAAGTATTAGCCCTAGGATAAAATCTTAAATTTAAATGTTTGTTAACTTTATTTGGCTCAAGTAATTACCATACAGTCATATTAGCTCTCAGCTTCTTACCTAGTTCATATTTTATGAACACTGTATTTTTTAGTGGTTACTTCTCTAATGGATAGTGGCTTGAGTCAATTTATATGGATGGATCGATTTTTCACTAATCTTTAAGATGCATAAGAGATTAATAAATGAGGAGATCAAGTATTGGTAGGTGAGGTGCTTGATCAAGTTGCTAAGAAATGTACCTAAATGATGAGTAATAAATAAATATTCCAGCAAATAATGGTTCATCTTTTAATATTCCATCTCTTTTTCCATGCTTAGATACAGTCACAAATTAGAAAGTGTTGATGCAGGAAGAAATTAATAGTATATTAGAGCTTCTTTGAGAATACTGAAATGGTTGTCTGCTGAATTCATATCAACTATAGTTGGCTGGCTGATGTTGGAAAGAAAGTCACCAAATTAAGCGTTCCATAGGTAAAAACTAGGGTTATTTTGTGAGGAAGTGCTTAGAAAATAAGGTGCCATATTAGGGTTTATGAAGTACACTCGATGGGGCAAAGTTAGATATCAAAATGTGTGAAGAAAACAAAGTTTTCTATATGTTGGTGACCCTTGGGTCTTGAGATCAATTAAAGTATATTTTCTCAGACTTGGTGGCAAGAACATATCTACTAAGGGTCCAGTGGGGGCAACTGCCACCACTGAAATTTTGAGGAAAAATATAATGTTTATGTATGTATGTTTGTTAGGATTGCCCCCACTTAATTAGTACTTTCTTCGTCCCATATATATTGGTATGTATTGAAAACTCATTTTTATAAGGAGACATAACAATTAATGCTAAAACTCATTAAATTATAACCCACTTTTCGGAAATACCCTTATTTAATACTTAATACTTAATACTTAATGGTAAAGTCTTCTAGGAAACCTAAACTTAAGGATAATTTGGAAAACTCAATTAAAGTTGAACTTTGACTTTTCAAAATGAACAAACAATATGGGACATCTGGAATACTGGCCAACATATATGGGGCGAAGGGAGTAACTTGCTCTTTATATGGATTCTTAACTATGCCCCAACTTAAGTAATTGATATGTAAATATTAGGATTATCAATTAGTTGTACGCTCAATTGCCGTTTTTCCACTTGAACAAATGGTATTCGTATAGCAAGAACGAGACCAAGCACCTTTGGATCTTAAGTCTTAACTGCACCTTTTGAAATGGGGTGTAGTTAAGCAACCTTTTGAAAAAAGGGGGGTTTGGTATTAAATCCTTGCATTCTTTTCAATAGAGCTCTTCTTGGTAAATGGATGTGGAGATTTGTTGGGGAGAGGGGCCATTTTTTGGGGAAAGTAGTGGTGGCTAAATTTGGTTTGGAGCCTAATGGTTGGATGTCTAAAATAGGAAGGGGAGCTTATGATGTTGGAGTATGGAAGTGGGTTCGGAATGGATGGGAGGATTTTTGGCCTAGTCTTTCTATCTCGGTGGGTAATGGAAGGAGAACTCGCCTTTGGCTCGACTCGTGGTTTGGGAACTCTCCTCTTAAAGACCATTTTCCAAAGATTTTTGCAATTGTGAGGGATAAAGAAGCTCTTATTTCTTCTTGCATCTCTTCGACCAATGGTAGCATTATGTGGGATGTCCCTTTTGTTCATAGTATAGCTTCAATTTTGACCTTTATAAGGAGGATACATTTTTTTGGAGGAATAGTCCAAGCAAAGGTTTTGAGGTGAAAACTTTTTACAAGGTTCTTTTGGAAAAGATGACTTTGGATGGGTCTTCCATTTTTCTGTGGAAGACTATTTGGCGCTTCGGGGTTCCAACTAAAGTGAGCTTTTTTGCTTGCGAGACTTCATGGGAGAAAATTCTCACTTTAGATAACTTATAAAAAAGAGGGAGGTTTGTTGTGAATTGGTGTTTTATTTGCAAAAGTTGCGGCCAGTCCGTTTTTCATCTTTTGTTAAAGTGTTCTTTGGTGAGAGCTTTAGGAGAAATGGCTTATAAGGTGTTGGGTATCTCTTGGGTTTTTGCGGGCTCCATGAGAGATGAAATTTGGGCTTGGAGTGGTTTTAAGGCTTCTTAAAAGTCTTAAAAGGCTTGCTCTATGATTCCTCTTTCGATCATTTTGGTTAGTTTGGAATGAAAAGAACCGTGGAACTCTAGAGCTTTTGATGGTCCTTTTTTGTAATTTGAGAAAGGTGGTTCAACACCCTTAATCTTTGGGTCAACGGGTATTCTTTTGTAAATGACCTAGATTTAGTAGATTTTGTGGAGCTTCTCTCTTATAGGTAGTCTTTGTACATGGGTTGCACCCCTTTGGTGCGTCTTTTTATACAATTTATTTACTTATAAAAAAAGTCTTAACTGCACCTTTGATACTTAAGTCTTAAGTAAAGTAATTTATTCAGTGGAAATATACACTGTTCTTACTTCTTTGTTGCTAACTATGACATATAATCAACTAAAGTATATGTCATTGCGATCCTTATCAAAATAAAGCTTAATATCATTACTTATTATCACTCAATAATGTTTCTCCGGTGTGATTTGACACTCTTAACAAATACTAGAATAGCTTTAAGTTTTGATTTTTGAAGTATCCAATTGAGTTTAATCATGTCGGTTGGGAGAGAATTTCTCTCCAATTCTCTTTCTAACCTAGACATAACAAAAATTTTAAAATACCTTTCATTCTCTATATTTTTTTTAAAAAAATTCTGTCTTTTCTTCCTTGTGTTTACTTTGTTTCTTTTTTCTAGATCTCAAATTTGCAAGTTACTTTACTATTTACAGTTCATGTGGTTCCAATAGTTTGTTTCCATATGTAATTTTTTTTTATACCAATTATTTGAAAGTACTATTACAAAAATAATTTTGAGAGATAAGTAGAGGTGAAGATAATATAACAATACTTATTTAGACCTGTTTAATAAATTATATTGTTCCAGTGCAATACAAATTGAGAAACATAAAAGATAGTTTGCATTTTTTTTGTTTAATTTTTGAGCTAATCTAAATGTTCAAAATGTAAAACAAATGCTAAATTGTCGATTTTTTTTTTGTTCCAATAAAGAAAAAAATTATCGATCTCAAATTTGATATTTTTTACTTATTAAAAAAATATGTTTAAAGTTTAGTTATATACTTTTCTTTTGGGTATAATATCTATTTATATATTTGATTTTATATATATAATATGCCTGTTTATGTATATATGTATAGCCCCCATTTACTAAAGTTTCCAGATCCGTCCCTGCTTTGTGGGAATTAAGGCTAGCCATAAAGTGGACAAACCTTCCATCATTTAATTGATTAATTCTTTATATCTGCTCTTTATTTGCTCTTTAATAGCTGCCTTAGAAAGAGATTCGGTAAGTTTTGGGAGTCAGGGAATAGTCTTCCATATGAACTGATATAGTGAAATCTTGAACATAGCATCTTAGAAACTTAGAATTGTTAACTGACTGAAATTGTTATCTTCTACAGGTTGTATAGGTCTTTTTTGTCCATGTTTTCTCTTTGGAAAGAATGCAGAATTTTTGGGTTCTGGAACTTTTATGGGATCATGCATGACTCATTTTATTTTGTGGGCTTTTTTCAACACAATTTGCTGCTTTCTGACTAAAGGCATTTTAATGGGGTTACCTGGATGCTTTGTTGCATGTTATGCTTGTGGCTACCGCAGGGCACTACGAACGAAGTATAATTTGCAGGTATGAATTAGAAGTGTATTTAACTGATATACTTTTATTGATTTTTTTTCTTATTGTTGGTGTGAAGGTTGTGTTCTTATGGTACCGTACATCTCTCACCTATGCATCTACTTGAGCTTTTGATGTGTGATTTAAGTATTATAGTGCTATATATTGAATTCAGGATTCAAGCTCTAAAGGGGTAAGATGTTGTTGTGTAAGCTTTTAATTTAATTCTTATAGCATAAATACATAAAAATACATTGATGTGATGAACAAACATATATGAGCCCTTACCAAGCCTGTTCACGAACTAGTCATTGGGTGTACCGATTTGTTTTTTTACCCTCAAATAAGAAATCAAAAGAGTTTATTCACTCAAGGAACAAAAACCTACTTTTGAGAGTATAAGTGCATTTTGGATTTTCTCTTTTCTTTTATGCTTTTAAAGCATTGTTTTTTTAAATCGAGAAAAGAAAAGAATTTTCTATTGTTTTGTTGTTGTTGTTAAAAACATGTTTAGATAGGTACTGGTGTTAAAGCTTTGTTTTTATACCTTTCATTTATAAATGGTCATATTTTCTAATGAGAGAACTCTTAGGGACTATTTGATAACTCAATAAAGTGCTGAAAATTAAAATTATAAGTGCACACTTTTTAACTTTAAGGTGTACTTTTTATTCTTAAGTGCATTTGATAAAGTTTTGAAAATTAAAATATGTAACACTTTCTAATTCTAAGTGCGAATGATAACGCAAAGTCAAATGCCACATAAAATAGTGAGTTCAGCCAAAATCTTTTTTAAAGTAGTCAGTAAAAGAACTTGACTTGAAACTTAGTTGAACACGTTCAGTTGAGGGCTTCTAGAAACTTTATACCATGTGAATTTTGTACCCTTGATATTTAAGAATTCCGTATAGATATAGGTGTAAGGATCTATGAACACCAAGTGTAAGGCGAACGTCATCTTACACCACTCCAGAATTTTGTAATTGTGTTTTATAAAACCAATTTTTGGATTAATCTTCTATTCATTATGCATGTCAAATTTTACATCGATCAAATATTTATAAGTATTATACATAACCTTTTACCTCCATCCAAATATTGTAACAATAGATGAAAAACTTGTACATATTTGATCGATGTAAAATTTGGTGTGCATTGCCTACATGAATGGAAGATTAAAACTAATGATCGATTTTGTAAAGGAAAATTATAGAGATGTGTTATTCTTTCATCTGGTGTCAATGGTACAAACACATGCATGTGTGCGTGTGTTTGTATGTTATCATGTACATACATGCGCACACTTAGGTGTGTACGCACGAAGAAAAACCTATCTATGATTATCCAATATTTTTTTAGCAGTGATAATCTAATAAGTTTGTTATTTCAAGATTCTTTTTTTGCATGATAGTTTACTGCAATTTGAACATTTTATTTTATATAAATAAAGACTTTATAATCAAATTATAAAAAATAAGGTAAAATACACAATTTTCAAATTTCAGTGCTTTGTTTTCCGAAAATACCAAACTACTTGTCAGTTTTTAAATATTCAGCATTTCTAGAATTCAATTCTAAATAGTCAGTAATAAATTTTCAGTTTTTATCAAACATCTTATTCTTCACCTTTAGTGTGTTTCTCATATTTTTTTATAATTGTTCCAAAACATCTCTAGAAAACATCAAAAAGTTTTTTTACATGGGTATTTTTTTAAGCAATTCTTAAAAACTTGCTTATGAAAACAATAATAATACAGTGTAATATAGACACATGAATTAAAAAATTAAAATTTGACTATCAAAATACCAATTTAAGTCCACAAGAATGATAAAAATATTAAAAGAAAGAACATATAATCACAAATCTCAGCATAATTAATCTTTTAACTTGCTATTTAGCATTCTTTTCTTTTTTATGTCTCAAGCTCTCCCATTCATGTGTTCAAAACTCCATAATTTAAACATGGGATATGACAACTTGAGAACTAACCAAGTTGGTCACAAACCATGTTTTACTAAGGTAACTATTTTGCACAAGCGAAACTCCATCATTAGAGCCACTGCAATAGGAGATAACCAAGAATTGCTATTTTAGGCTATTCAAATTATCAAACTTATTTTTTGATTTTGAAGAAAACCATCGTGCGTCTCATGTATTTCCATCAAAAAAAAGAAAAGAAAATCTCATATATTAAAAATTTAAAAGCATAAACATCATCATAAGAAAAAAATAAAAAAAAGGAAAATAAGTAAACTAGAACTGGTGTAGCAATTTATGGATTGGTGCTGGAGTTATGAATTGTAAAATGTAGATGATTTAGAGTAGAAGACAAGAAATTAGAGATTTTGGATTTTATAGTTTCTTTGTGTTAAATTAAAAAAAAAATGAAAAAAAAAACATAAAGAAACAAAACCAAATGTCATAACACTTGGTTAAAGGTAAGTTTACATCTTATTAACAAAAACACATTCAGATTAACCCGCCTTTAATATATGTTTATATACGAAAAAGAGTCACAGCTCAACATACAATCAATAGAATTTATACGAAGGAGAACATTGGCTTTTTAGGAAGAAAAAAGTCACGGAGTCAAAGCCAAATAAACCCAATCAGTTTACTGAAATAATCATAAATATAGTAATGAATACTAATAATGTGACTCTCTTTCAAGTAAGAAAGAAGATGTCAACGCTCACCTTACCTAACTCGCCCGCTTGAGAATAAAATAATAAAAACATATGAGGCCATTAAAAAAAAGATACAAAGATAAGGAAAGACGCAATCAGTATAAAAAAGAAAGAGCTTACCAATAACATTTTTTTTAATAAATTGAATAAGGAATTAGCTTTCAAAAAGCAGGATTTGTTGTCATATTGGGTCGCATAAGTTGGAAAAAACCCATTGGGTCTGTAGGGTTGGGTTTGACTGGTATTGACTCCAAGCAATTTAGTTAGAGAACTGGTCAGGTCTAGTGATCGGGTGGCAACCGGCCTGGCTGATAACACTAAGTGGATGTATGGTAGGGTATTGAAGCAAGTAAATGGTGTAGTTTACCTTGGTAGCATAAGGTAATTTGGGGAGGGGGATAACCCCTTGTTGTATGTAAGGTAAAATAGCTGGTGTGGAGAATGCATTAATTGATGGGGTTAGATAAAGCTGTAGGAGTAGAAAGTACCTTACTATGCGAGGGAAGTTAAGGTGGTGAAAAATCAGCTAAGGGGTAGTCCAGAGAGTATCTTACAATGGTATGGTGTGGTAAGGAATAAGTGTAAAATGCACTGAAAGATTTTCCTTTTTGAAAGATAAATTAGAGAAAGGAAGTGAGGATAAGGAGAGTCTTACTCCCGAAGAAGTCCCTAAATGAATAGTATTAATGGGTATTTCTAGTGTTGAGAGTGACCTTTCTGCTGATGGGAGGTTGCCTAAAAGTGTCACAACCAATCATATGAGAAAATAGTGTTGGACTAATACAAATATGACATGTCCAAGTTGATCATGAATACAAGCAAGTCAATGAAATAATGTAATGTGAATGTGGCAGAGTATAAACCTACTTCAAGAAAGTTATGGAGATTCTCAGGCTTCGTTAAATGATCCCAATTTGTAGCCCATTGAGCTAAATTTCTCTAAGACTATCTCTTAGGATTACTTTTTTTGATCTCAGCGCTTATCCAAGAACAAGTCTTATCTCTGTGGACCATAATCTAATTATTGAATAAAGGTGATCATATATTTGTTTTAATATTAAAATTGCTTTAACATATATATGGTAAATCACTTATGAAAAACCATATTTATGGTAAATTGTAAATGATAGAGAGGCATAGAATTTTTTTAGAATTTACATAATCTTATGTTATAAGTAGCTTTGTAAATGGGTTGGCACCTTTATACTGAATTTACTTATAATAAAATGATGATGGAGAGATTCAAGTAGCCTGTCTGTAAGCTGTTAATAAATAAAATGTGCTCTACATGTAAAATATAATTTTGTGATTGAAATAATAACATATAAATATCTAGAGGTATATGAAGATGTCACTTATTATGCATTCAATCCTAGGATACAAGTGCGTAGGGCGAGAGCAAGAGCGTTAGCAGGAGTGGGTGCGTGAAAGTGCTGATTTTCAAAAGTATATTAAGGTCGAGAGCGTCTCCAGATCGTTTATATATATCTAATAATATAAAATATAAAAATATATATACATGCGGCATGCAATACATTATATATTTTTAGGTAATAAATAAGTTATTAATATCGATTTCATTTGTAATATAATATATGTTGGAGAAGAATTATTAAGATCAAGCAATGTGGTGCAGTGGCTTTGGCATCTGTACTTCCAAGAACCAACTCTGGTTCGAGCCTCCTTTTATGCATTCTGGCACAATTTTTACAGTTTAAATCAAATTAGTTAACCAATCCGTGAACTGGATATCTAAGAGCACAATTTCGCACAACTGCAGAATTCACGGATCGGGCTCCAATTCGTGGGCCTAACCCATGAATCCTGTATCTCAGATTCAATTTACTAAAAGAGAATGTTTCTGCATTTTATACATACAGAAGATCCTTGTTTTCTTTTGGCACAAAAAAGAAGCTTCATTTAATCATGTGAAGTTTGTTGCAACAATAATATGAACGATATTGTTTAAAAGTAACGTGAAGATTACCGGTACAAAGAGCGTAAACAGTATTTATTTAGGCTAAAATAATTCTAATACCATCACTTAATTAATCTATCTTTTAATAAGATTGCTTACATTGTGACTAAGTATTGTTCCTATTCGAATAATTTCTCCAATGAACTCAGTATGCCCTGTCTTGTAAGTTGCTAAGCATTAGCTTATATATATGTGCTACTCCTTATGCCATTGCCGTGTGTATACATTTGATATGGAAAGCTGCATGTATATGCCAAAATCAAACATTATGGGTCATTTATTACATGGAAATTGTAGATTATCCAACATCCAGTAATATGTGTAGGTTTTGGTGCATTGTCTATAGGACAAAAGAAGGCTGATTGGAACCAAAGAAGGTTGTACAAATGATAACTGAAATAGTATGTCTGTGCTTTGTCTTAAAAGAGAACACTTAAAGTGCACCTGGCTGCACCTTGTTTCTAGGTCTGTCATGTTAAATTCCAAAAGAGTCAAGCTAATGTCTACTCATAAGCAGATGACCCTTTTTTTTTTTTCCGGGTTGGGCTGTGGGTAGGTGGGTGGGTGGGTGGGGGGTTGGCTCTCTCTCTCTCTCTGTGGGTGGTGGTGGTGGGAGTTGCACGATGGGAGAGTGTTAGAGTTGGTTCTAAGTACATATTTTCCTTTTCCATTATTGTTGCAGCTTCTTGTACTACGATATTGGAGTCAATTTGATTTGGCCTATTGCAAGTAAATTAATCTCATATTTAAGCCATCTTAATATGAACTTGTGGTACCAAGATACCAAATTGATTGGCATATTGCATGTCCAATGCAATCTTTACATTAGGTTGCTTTTGTTTTCTGATTTTTTTGGTTTATTTTGTTTGTATATCTCAGATAAAATTTAATTGGTTTACCCTTTTTTTATTGTATGATGCAGGCGTCACCATGCGGGGACTTTGTTACTCACTTTTTCTGCCATTTATGTGCCATTTGCCAAGAGTATAGGGAGCTTAGAGAAAGAGCTAGTGATACCATCCACCTGATATGAAGCTGGCTATGGTCACTGCCCCTCCAGTCCAGACAATGGAATGAGGTTCCAAGGAATAAGCTATCGCTGTATGATATTTCTAATCAAACCATCATGGCTCTTAGGGGTATCATGTGGTTCATGTTATTTTGTTGTATGGGATTGCATCATGTGATTTTGAGTCTGCGTTTCATGTTTATATTCTGTTGCCTTGGATTCCAGTGAGATAACAAATATGCTTCTCTGTGTCATTTTTCTAGGTCCTTTTCACTTACTTCCCTTACCCCCTTGGGCGTCATAAATGCAGTTAATATCTGTAATGAAATTATTACTGAACTCTTGGTTTTCAGGCTACTTTAAGTAGCAATTAGATACTTTCTAAAGGTGAACCGTTTCCTGCATAGCACTAATATTTCCCTGTAGACTGTGGCTGCCAAAAACATTGAGTTAGCATTTGCATAAAGGCTAATGCTAGATTCTTGTTACTCTTTAGCACATCAAGTTTAGTGATATCAATGTTCATTATCATTTTTCGTATCTTCTGCTTCTTCCATTACCATTTATGATTTGTGAAATTGAATTCGTCTTCTCTTAACATCAAGTTAAATATGCATAGTGAGTAACATTGTAATCTACTTATGCATTTGGGAGAATATTAAATCAGTAAAGAGGCAGGCAAATGCCAACCTAGCGAAAACCGTTTGGTCTATCTTTTCGAAAATAGTTCTTTGATGTTAAAAATATGTTTGGTTCATATTTTTGGGTGGTGCTAGATACACTATCCATATGGCTACATCCAGGGTAAATGAGCGTAAAAAGAAAATTATGCCCATTTATATGAATTAGGGAAAAAAGTGAAAATGAATGAAATTGTTTGACACCTATTTTGCCATGGATCTAGTAATATCAGCCTGTGTATTTTTCCATGGATGTTTTTTATAACTGTTTTTAGAAAAAATTAAAATTTACGAAAGAACACACTTAAAAGTTAAAGGTGCTTAATAAGTTTTCCCTTGATAAAATGTAAAACCATTAGAACCATTACATTACAACGAAAGGTGTAGCATTGAGAAATCCACATGAATACCCAAGGAACCTAATTATGTCTGATGTAGTAGATAATTCACTCTCTAATAGTTTGGTGACATGTGGACAATCTCTCATAGTCCGATGACACATTAATAACTCTTTTTCCAATAACCTGATGACGTGTGGCTGCAATGATGATGAGCACGTAGCAGAGCAAATGATAAAGCCATTATTATTAACAAACTTCTCACACGCAAAAATAGAAGCGAGATTTCAGGGATTGCGTTATCCTTGAACACGTAACAAACTTCTCACACATCAAAAAGGGAAACAAGTTTTCATGGATTGTGTTGTCCTGAGCACGTGACGAATTTATTTCTCAAACCGCTATAAAAAGGCCCAAGGTACGCAGATTTCATAATTCATTCATGAAAAAAACACTACTACCACTACAATCCTCTCCATTTTCCCTCAAGAAAATTTTGCACTAACAAAGGCATTGGAAAGTCCTCGGAGGTGCCACCCCCTTTTTCCTCCGGTGACTCTTTAGTTCATTGCCCTCTTTCTATGCGAACCTTAGAATTTCAGATCTCCAGCTCAGCAACAAATTTTCGGCATCAACAGATTGGCGCCATCCATGGGAAACCAATCTCTCGCTGACCAGTAGAACCAAAGAAATTTAAGAACTCATTTGTTGCCATGCCGCCTAAAAACACCACCAAAAATAACGACAAGGGAATCGCCGGAACTAGCGCCGCACCTACATGAAACAGTACTCACAGCCAACAGTTTGGCTTAAGGTTCCTTGCTGTGTCTAAACACATGACCCTTGGCCAACAGTCTGCGAGCTTTTCCAGGAATGCAACATCCTCGTCAGGCAAAGATAGATCCTCTTGAAAATCTCAGAGGAGCCACCCTAACGCATCCCGCCATTCCAATGATTCAAGCACAATTTCTAAAGCTCTTTCATTTGGTAATGGACTTGGCTACACTCTTAGGTGAACTAGCTCTCCTAATGATGGGCTCTCTGTTGACAGTCGCTTCGCTGCAGAGTCTTCACCACCGATTTAGAGAAGGCTCTTCCTCCAAGAGCAACTTCGACATGGACAAACTGATCGAGGAGATTGAAGAGAGAATCAACGAAGCTCTCAAAGGTCGGAATCATAACATCCTAGATGAACTCAGCATCCAGGACCCACCATTCACACAAGAAATTCTTGAAGCTCCGTTCCCGCCAAATTTTCAGATGCCATAAATCAAGCCCTATGACGGCTCAACAGACCCCTTGGATCACCTGCAGCATTATAAGACCACAATGATGCTACATCGGCATTCCAATCCTGTCATATATAGAGCTTTTCCCCTGACGCTTCAAAAAGCTACTGGTACGTGGTATTCTCGGTTGAAGATGGGAAGCATTGATGTCTTCAAAAAGCTTAGCTATGCCTTTGCTTCCCACTTCCTCAGTAGTAAAGGACCCAAAAAGACCTCAAAAAGTATTTTCAACATCATTTAGCATCGAAGGGAAAGGCTTTCAGCCTACATCTCAAGGTTCAATGCTGCCGCATGGGAGATCCATGACCTCGATCCCAACGTACAAATGTTGGCATTAAAAAATGGGTTGGGATTTGGAATTTTCAGCTCCAAGCTCACCAGGCAACCGCCTAAAGACATGAACGATGTCTTGGCCTGAGCAGAGAAATACATGTTGGCCAAAGACGATCAAGCCTTCCAAAGAGAAAGGGAAGGGGAAACAAAGAAGAAGAGGAAAGACACCAATGATCCTCGAGGTGGGACAACCCGAAAACCCCATCACGAGGGCAGATATAAGACCACCACCTGTTTTGAAAGTTCACTCCTCTTAATGCATCCAGGACCAATGTTCTGATGCAGGTTCAGGACAAGGCGATCCTTCGATAGCCCCCGAAGCTGTAGTGCCTTAGCAAAGATCAGAGCAAATGATGCTAATTTCATAGAAACCATGGGCACGATACTGAGGAGTGCCACACTCTGAAGCAGCAGATTGAGTCTCTCATCAGCCGGGGGTACTTAAAGGAATTTACGGGATCACGGCATGGGGGAACACCCGGCTAATCCAGAAGGAGTCTAGGACATCCTTTTGGCTAAGACTGAGAGCGTCGAGCTCTTAGAAAGAGTCTTAAGCTGACCCAAGATGAGTCTGACTAGGGAAGCCAAGAAGTCAGTCACTAGGGCTATCAAAACAATATGTGGCAGGCCAGCCACCGGAGGCAACTCTGGGCAAAACAGGAAAACATACGTCAGGTTCGTAGCTTCCATGGACCTCACAAGCGAAAGAAGGCAAGCCAGACAATCTCTTTCACGGATGATGATCTGGAAAGAGTACAGACCCACACGATGATGTCGTGGTAGTTTTCCTCCTTATAGCCAACCATGACATCAAACACATCTTGGTAGATAACGGAAGCTCAACGGATATCTTGTTATACAATGCCCTCCAAAAATTGCAATTGAAAGATAGTCAATTGAAACCGATCTCAACCCCGCTTTACGCTTTCTCAGGGGCTCCAGTGTTTGCTGAAGGCAGTATAGTTCTCCCGGTTACTACAGGAGTAGCTCCACAGACTACCACAGTACAAACTAGATTATTTCACCAAGTGGGTGGAAGCAGAACCATTCGCCAATATAACAAATTATCAAGCTTGAGGTTTTGTGCAGAAATCCATAGTGCATCAGTTCGGCATCCCTCATATATTGATCATCGATAACAGCAAACAGTTTAACAATGCTCAGTTTAAGGCTTTCTATGATGAGCTTCATATCGAGCATCGATTCTCCTCCGTAAGGTATCCACAAGCTAATGGGAAAGCCGAAGTGACCAATAGTACACTCGTACAAGGCATCAAGAGAAGATTAGACAAGGTTGACAAGCAATGGATCTACCATCTTCCAAACGGTTGGGCTTATCGAACTACCGCTTGGACTCCCACCGGAGAAACTCTTTTCTTCATAGCATACGGTTAGGAAGCGATCATCCCTTTAGAGATCAAGGTGCCCTCATTACTAGTACAGAGTTTCGAGCAAGCCAAGAACGAAGAAGCCCTACGGATGAATATCGACCTTACAGACGAAGCCCGAGGCAAAGCTCAAATTCGGTTAGCCGCTTATCAACAAAGAGGGGCTAGGTATTACAACTCTCGGGTCTGAGAGAGATGCTTCAAGCTACACGATCTCATTCTGCAAAAAAACAAAGTATCCCATTCTCGGGAAACGAGAAAGCTCATCCCTAACTGGGAGGTTCCTTATCGCATCATGAGGGTTTGCCGAACCGGCATATTTGAGCTTGACGAGTTGAACGGCAAGCCCATCCCTCGGACTTGGAATACAGAGAACCTCTACAAGTTCTATCAATAGTGTATTCCCTTTTGAGTTTCACGCTCTCCGCGTCTCAACAGTGTAACTTGTGAATGCCTCAGTTATCAATGAAAGAACCCTTTCTTTTCACTATAATTTGTTTTTCAAGTTATCTATCCTTGGTTTCCTCTACTAGTAAAATAACAAAGAAAATAAAGAGTTTGCAAAGGGAGACAAATTAAAAAGATAGAATTTCATTAAAAAAAAATATGATTACAAATCTAAGGAAGGCACTTCCGGCCTCAAAGTACATAAGAGAAAAATAAAATTGCCAAGTCCTCAAAGGTTGACCTCCCATTAGATGCGGCCTCCTCTACAACACCTCTCAGCTGGGCCTACACCTCTTCTTTCTCAACAGGTCGGGACCCGTCTGCCATGGCGCTATCTTCCTCCACCGGGTAGCAAGCTCGAGGGCAGAGAAGTTGAACTAGAGGTAAAGCATATCGGCCTTCTTCTTGGCTTCCATGAACCCCTCAAGGTACTGGAGTGCACCCTCCTCCTCTATAGCTTATTGGAAGGAAGGAGAATTCTTGAAGTTGGCCATAGCCTCCTCTACAGCCTTTTTGATAGCTGCCTCTATCTCTCCCCTCAGGCTCTGCTTGGAGGCTTTGGCAGCATCTATCTCTTGCTTCATCGCATCCATCTCCTCAGCCGTGGCCCTATCAGCTTCCTCTTTGTCAAGGCAGACCCTCTCCAAATAGCCCTATAGCTGTTGGATGAGTCCAAAGCTGTCGTCCAACTTGCGCTAACACCTGAACAGCTTGTCGTTCAAGTCTAAGTAACGAAGGGACAACATCCCACTCACAATGCCCGACTGAGATGAAAAAGCAAGGGAATATTTTAAGCTACTATAAAGCAAAAATGATTGAAAGAAAAAACAAGCCAAGGTAAAAATGTTCATTTGGGAGGCCAAGACCTTGGTCATGGAGGAAAGGCTCTCAATGGGCTTTCTTCTAAGCTCGATCACATCTCACGGAGGAATGCCCAGAACGAGGTGCTCCTTGGCAACCCGAGCATGTGCAAACACGAACTCTGAAAGGGCCCATTGGGATGAAGACGAGGGGCGCGAGTGCTCGGGTAAAGGTGTAAGAGAAATATCCCTTGGCTTGGTAGAAGGCTCAGAAGGACTCGAGTTGTCCACGTCAATTAGTATAGGGGAAGGATCATGAGGCCGCTTCTTCGACCTCTTGCCTTGTGCAGGCTACTTACCAGCTTGAATGACCTTCTTTCCTATCTAGGGCCATTTTCCTCGCTCGTTCTCTGGCTCTAGCTGTAGCTTCCATTTTTGTTTAGTAAAGAAAAATACAAGTATAAGTAACCAGAAACAATAAGAGTATGAAAGGGTTTCACATGGATACCACTCTCTAGAGCTCCCTCAAGACACTGAGGGTAGAGGTCGTGCTTCGCCAGCTTCTCATTGTCGTATAAGACACTAACATCAATCGGTGTAGCAGCTATGACTTTCAACGTTTCTTGCTCACGGTGCAAAAGGTGTGCTTCTTACATTTCCCCACACGGTCCAAACTCCAAGTCAGTGAAACTTCGAAACTCTTTTCATTCTGAACATAGAAAAAGGTTTTCTTCCACTGCTTGATGGGAAAGGGCTTCTTCTTCAACAGCCCCTTCTTGGCTCTAAAACTAATCACGACCCAACCGTGCTGGCTCTGCTTGCTGATTTGGAAGTGAGCTTTGAAAATGTTTATGTTCATCAGCCTCTTCACCTCCGTGCAAACGTAAATGAATGTTGTAATAAATGCACGGAGTTGGGCACTAATTGACATAGTGCTATGTCAAAATATCTCAGCACCGAGCAGAAGAAAATGTGAAGAGGGAATCTGAGCCCAGCTTTCAAGTGTTGAGCATAAACGCATATCTCAAAAGGTTTTCGGCTCGGGAGGACATCGCAAACTCTCTCCCCTACACCAGCATTCCTCAAAACATATTCATCTAGAATTCGGTATCACACCTAATAGCCTCGAGCTCCTTTGCTTCAAGCTTATTCGGTATAGAATTTGCCCTATATAACTATTATACCCTTTTTTTCCACCCTCATATCACCCTTACGCTCAGTATGGACATTATCCTCCTCATCTTCAAAAGAAGAATCATCTTCTTCCTCATCCTCTTCTTTTCCCTCATAAGGAACCATTTCTAATGGTCCCTCCTAAGCATCATCACCTCTTGAGGTCTTACCCTCACTAAAGACTCGGTCCAAACCCATAGCCTTGTTCAACAATCTAGACAGTTCCTGACTATCCTCACTACTACTACCACTATCGGTAGACCTATCACGATAACTACTTACAGAAGACATTGTAAAAGTGAGAAGATGAAGAACTCACCGACAAAGTAGATCACCACAGAAGTAACTCCAAGCACTTCAAATCCAACTCCGAGCAAGCTTCACACCTCGATCCTCTTCCACACGGCCAAAGGATTTCAAACTCTAAGCAGACTCTGAGGGCTCTCAAACTTTGGCTGGCTTCGAGGGCTCTCAAATTTTCTCTCTGAATATAAATCAAGTGAAGTGAAGAAATGAGAGGAAACTCCTCTCTTATATAGAAGTTCGTGCATGATTAACGAGGAAAATTAACTCAACCCTCAACTGTAAAGACACGACATTTGGCATAATTAAGGAAATATGCTACCGTTTCTTTCCCTAAGACAGCCTATCCGTTCCCAAAGGTGGTTAAAGGCATATCGTTAAGTGTATGCACTGCCTTTACACTCCTCAAAACAACAGTGCATGCTCCAGCATTTAATGCCTCAATAGAATATTCTAGAATAGCCTAACTCTCCAATATTAAACGTCTCCACAGAGTGTTCTAGAACAACCCAAAGCAAAAAAAATTGTCCAAAGTCCACCTATAGGCCTAAAACAAAAAAGATGAGCCCAAAAATCTTCTATGAGCCCAAAAAAAAGGAAGACAAACCAAGAAACTATGCAGGCCCACTCCCTATCAAAGATCTTCAAAGCCAAACATTTTGACTAAGCCTCATATGCTCAATCATATGTCTCCAAGGTCGAGCATCTTGACTAAGCCTCATCTACTTGGTCTCATGTCTCCAAGGCTGAGCATCTTGACTAAACCTCTATGCTTGGTCCCATGTCTTGAAAACCGAGCATTTTGACTAAGCCTCATATGCTCAGTCCTATGTTTCCAAGGCCAAGCATTTTAATTGGGCCTCATATGCTTCGTCTCATGTCTCTAGAAAATCTCCAAGGCCAAGCATTTTGACTAAGCCTCATATGCTTTGTCTCATGTCTCCAAGGCCGAGCATTTTGACTAAGACTCATAAGCTCGGTCCCACATCTCCAAAGAATCTCCAAGGCTGAGCATTTTGACTAAACCTTATATGTTCGATCTTATGTCTCCAACGCCGAGCATTTTGACTGAGCCTTATATGCTCGGTCCCACCTCTCTAGAGAATCTCCACGGCTGAGCCTTTTGACTAAGCCTCATATGCTCGATCCCATGTCTCCAAGACTGAGCATTTTCACTGAGCTTCATATGCTCAGTCCCACGTTTCCAAAGAATCTCCAAGGTCGAACATTTTGATTGAGCCTCATATGCTCAGTCCTACGTTTCCAAGACCGAACATTTTGACTAAGCCTCATATGCTCGATCCCATATCTCCAAGGCCGAGCATTTTGACTAAGCCTCATATGCTCGGTCCCATGTCTCCAAAGCTGAGCATTTTAACTGAGCTTTATATGCTCGGTCCCACATCTCTAGAGAATCTCCAAGGCCGAGCATGTTGGAAATCACCTTGACAAGATGCCTAGGTGGTGATCTTCCAAACACCTAAGTCTAGAATGACTTGTAAAGAAAAGATGCAGCAACCAAAGCAAGAAAGAAAAGAAGACAAGCAATTGTTATCGAGGTTCGGCAATAGCCTACGTCCCCGTAAGTTTCTCTGAACTCTCTGCACTAAATCAATGGTTCTTTACAATCCAGCAACCCTCTTTAAGAAACCTCAAGTTCTTGAAGAAACCAAGAAGAGAAGAAAGAAGATGATAAGAACTATTACAATGCTCTCTATCAAATCTATACTACTCTCTCTTTACAACCAACCTCACTACAATGAGTATCTCTTGTGTTTTGTGTCTTTGCACTCTCACATAATTCTCTCTTGTATGTCTGTCACTCTTTACAATTGATCTCAAATTATGTCACAATGTTAATGAGAATAAAGCTAGATGACCCTTTATATAGTGCACCAACTTCTTGTCCAATCTTAAGAGTCAATCTCCATCCTTAGATCTTGATGACCACTCAACCATGGCCCTTGATCAATCCTTAGTGATCCTATACGTTTTGGACATGTCTCCACGCACTTAACAAATGCTGAATCAAATGGACTATGTGTGCTTTCAAGGTGCGGCCTGAAATAGGGTACACTTGCTGCCACTTTGTGAGCCACGACCTGGGGTAGGGTGCATCGCGGCCTGGCCTTCCTCCAGCATTCCTTCATGTTGTGCGCTGTGGCCTGCACAAAGCTGGGCTGCGGTCTGACCTGATGCACATATTTTTCAGCTTGTGTGCTTAGGTGCACACACTAGTGTGCCTACCTTTTCCTTGCTCCAAGGTGCTGCGCACACTTGTGTGCACTTCTTTAACATGATGAAATTTATTCTTCCAACCTTGGTTTAGACATTAACCTTGTTTAAACCATGTTTAAACCTTATACAAATATCAACAATCTCTACCTTTGTCTAAGTGTTTAAACCTGAACCATTGTGCAGAGAACTTCAGGATCCAAACTCATCTTGAGTCATCAATCAACCGACTCTAATCCTAAGTAGTCCAAGGCAATAATTGAACCTACTTAAATGTAGAACTTTAGTACCTAAATCCGCAGGGTTTTCTTCCGTGACTACTTTGTCCACATGGATGCATCATTTCGTAACATTTTCCCGAATGAAATGGTATCGAACATCAATGTGCTTTGTCTTCTCATGGAACACTGGATTTCTCCACAAGTGCCACGCACTTTGGCTATTCAAAGACACCACCACCTATACCACCTGTTCTTTTAGGACCTCCCACTCATCCAACAATCCTTTGCACTCCATAGCCTCCTTTATGGCTTCCGTAGCCGCTATACATTCTGCCCTGGTTGTTATGAGTGCTACCACCGGCTGCCACTGAGCCTTCAAGTACCTCAACAACCACTTCATCCCAAGCCAATGCTTTTTTCCGGGACTACTTATAAATCTGCTGAGAACACCCATTACCCAAGAAACCCTTAACCAGTTTCTCTCATTTTCTTGGATTATACACATCCCAAGGATCTTTTGTGTAAGGCTGAGATCCTTCCTCTCGAACTCCTCACTGAGTTGAGATGTAAACCTTTCCATCCTCTTCTTGCTGTTTCGAACCAACAACACATCAATGACATAGATGAGGATACTCACCATCTTCTCAACCTTGTGTCCAGGTGAGAAAGTTTATGTGAAATTTATGTCTTCTTTTTATATGAACCCCTTGATGCGATGCTCCACAAATTTCGGACTGGTTTGCTCACTACCCCCTGCAGGGTTAGTTTTCTCTAAGTAGGGAAATAATAATTCATTAAAAATAACATCCCTATTTATTATGAGTTTCATATCTTTCTTTTTTAAGGACCACAACCTATATCCCTTAACCCCATCACCATATCCTAGAAATACACATTTTCTAGACCTTACGCTAAGTTTATCCTCCTTTTGATGTGCATATGCAGCACACCCAAAAGTCCTAAGGTTGCTAAATTTAGGGGGTTTTCCACTCCATATCTCTTCGGGAGTCTTGAGCTCTAAAGCTCTAGATAGTGATCTATTAACCAAATATGCAGCAGTAAACACAGCTTCCCCCCAAAAACATTTTGGTAAACCGGATCCTATTAACATGCACCTAACATTTTCCATAAGGGTTCTATTCATCCTCTCAGCAACTCCATTTTGCTGAGGTGATTTTACAACCGTTCTATGCCTTAGAATGCCATTTAATTCACAGGATTTATTAAAATCCTTATTACAAAATTCTAAGCCATTATCGGTTCGTAAAGCCTTAACTACCCTACTCGTTTGAGTCTCCAGCAACTTCTTCCACACAACAAATTTATTCAATGCATCTGATTTATTTCTAAGCAAATAAACCCACACTTTTCTTGAATAATCATCAATTAAAGACAGAAAGTAAAAGTTACCTCCCTGTGTTAGTGTTCTTACTGGTCTCCAAAGGTCCGAATGAATGTAGTCAAGAACGCCCTTAGACTTGTGCACTCCGGTGTTGAAGCTGACCCGGTGTTGTTTCCCAAGAATGCAACACTCACAGAAATCCAATTTCTCTACTTTGTCTCCTCCAAGTAGACTATCCTTGCAGGCCCTTTTCGCTCATATATCCCAAGCGAATGTGCCAAAGGGCTGTCCTATCCTTCTCAGCCATCAAGCTTGCTGCTTGATCCTTGATCTCCATGTCTCCGATCATCTCATAGAGACCATCCTTCATTGCTGCTTTGATCACTACCAAAGATCTTTTGGTCACCTTGATCTTTCCTCCCTCTACTTTACATGTATACCCCAAAGAATCCAATTGTCCCAATGAGATCAAATTCCTCTTCAAATCTGGAAGATACCTCACATTTCTCAGCAGCCTTGTGACTCCATCAACATCCTCAACTGGATGTCTCCTATCCCCCTCACTTGGCAAGAATTGTCATTCCCCAAGAATACCCTTTCATCATTGGTTTCCTTGAAATTCTTGAACCAACTCTGGTGAGGGTATATGTGATGAGTGCACCCGATATCCAAGATCCATTTCCTACTGCCTTCTTGCCCCTTGCTCACATCCGAGCACACAACAAGAACATCATCATCTTGCTGTTCTGTTTTAGAAACCGAAGCCTCTCCATTCTTGCTATGACTTTTTTCCTCATCCCTCATCTTCTCCTTGCAATCTTTCTTGACATGACCCTCTTTATGGCAGTAGAAGCATCTTCCATGGCTCTCTCCTCTACTTCTGTCCCGGTAGTAGCCATATATGTTACTGTGCACTCTCCAATGGCTCTTTCCTCTACCTCTGTCCCGATAGTAGCCATGTATGTTGCTATGCACTCTCCCATGGCTCTCTTTTCTACCTTTGTCCCGGTAGTAGCCATGTATGTTGCTGTGCACTCTCTCATGGCTCTCTTCTCTACCTTTGTCCCGGTAGTAGCCATGGTTGCTGCCATATCGAGTTGCTGGCCTTCTTTTAAAGAACATCCCTTTACCACTTGATGCACTCCTTATCTTGGCATCAAGATCATCTTGCAACTCTTTCTTAGGATCAAATTTAAAAGCAAAGATTTGTTTACGAAGATACCTCTTATTAGGGAGACTCTTGGCAAGAAACAACTCATCTAGTTTCTTCCATACGATAGCTGGATCTTCCAAGTCTCCGCACTCCCTTGTGACATTATCCGACATGTGCAAAAAGATGATGTTGTATGCCGTCTTCTTCATCTCATTCCGTTAGTCTTCCGTGGTACTTGCTGGAAAAGCATCATCTTCTCCAATCGCTAAGTCCACCTTTTGTTGCATAAGAATAGCCTTGATCTTCCGCTTCCAAAAGGCATAATCTCCTTTTCCATCAAACTTCTCAATACCGAAATTTGAACCCATCTTGTGGAGAAGATCCCTTGATTTATGCAGTACCCACAATTGCTCTCCAACTTCTTCTAAACCTCAAGAACACAGATCAAAGATTGATCTTAACACCGTTCTTGAATCACTCTCATGAACACGATCTAATCTTGATCTTTACTCCGTTCTTGAATCACCCAAGAAGTTGATCTTTGATTCTTGGAGTCTTGACTCCGTCACCTTTTTGTTCTTGCTCCGACACACAGCTGTACAAGCTCTGATACCACTGTTGGAAATCACCTTGACAAGATGTCCAGGTGGTGATCTTCCAAACACCCAAGTCTAGAATGACTTGTAAAAAAAAGATACAGCAACCAAAGCAAGAAAGAAAATAAGACAAGCAATTGTTATCGAGGTTCAGCAATAGCCTACGTCCCCGTGAGTTCCTCTGAACTCTCTGCACTAAATCAATGGTTTTTTACAATCCAGCCTCACTACAATGAGTTTCTCTTGTGTTTTGTGTCCTTACGCTCTCACACAATTCTCTCTTGTATGTCTATCACTTTTTACAATTGATCTCAAATTATGTCACAATGTTAATGAGAATAAAGCTAGGTGACCCTTTCTATAGTGCATCAACTTCTTGTCCAATCTTGAGAGTCAATCTCCACCCTTAGATCTTGATGACCACTCAACCATGGCCCTTGATCAATCCTTAGTGATCCTATGCGTTTTGGACATGTCTCCACGCACTTAACAAAGGCTAAATCAAATGGACTATGTGTGCTTTCAAGGTGCGGCCTGAAACAGGGCACACTTGCTGCCACTCTGTGACTTGCAGCCTGGGGTAGGGTGCGCTGTGGCCTGGCCTTCCTCCATGCTGTGCGCTGCGGCCTGGACAAAGCTAGGTCGCGGCCTGACCTGATGCACATATTTTCCAGCTTGTGTGCTTAGGTGCACACACTAGTGTGCCTACCTTTGCATTGCTCCAAGGTGCCGCACACACTTGTGTGCACTTCTTTAACATGCTGAAATTTATTCTTCCAACCTTGGTTTAGACATTAACCTTGTTTAAACCATGTTTAAACCTTAGACAAATATCAACAGAGCATTTTGACTAAGCCTCATATGCTCGGACCCATGTCTCCAAGGCCTAGTATTTTGACTACTGCTCATATGTTCGGTCCCATGTCTCTAAGGCTGAGCATTTTGACTAAGCCTCATATGCTCAGTCCCACGGCTCTAAGGTCAAGCATCTTAACTAAGCCTCATATGCTCGGTCCCATGCCTCCAAAGCTGAGCATTTTGACTAAGCCTCATATGCTTGGCCCCATATCTCCAAGACCAAGCATTTTGACTGCTGCTTATATGCTCGGTCCTATGTTTCCAAGGCTGAGCATTTTGATTGAGCCTCATATACTCGGTCCCATGTCTCACAGGCCGAAGCACGTAACCGACGGCACAAAGCTCCATTATACTTCCTCAAACACATAAATATACTTAAGGAAGTGGGGGGCCTCTGATGTAGTAGATAATTCTCTTTCTAATAGTCTGGTGATATGTGGGCAATCTTCCCTCCAATAGCCTGATGATATGTGGATAACTCTCCCTCCAATGACCTGATGATGCGTGGCTACAATGATGATGGGCATGTAGCAGAGCAAATGATGAAGCCGTTATCATTAACAAACTTCTCACACGCAAAAATAGAAGCGAGATTTCAGGGATTGTGTTGTCCCTAAACATGTAACAGACTTCTTACAAGTCAAAAAGGGAAGAGAGATTTCAGGGATCGCGTCATCTTAAGCACGCGACGAACTTATTTCCTAAACCGCTATAAAAAGGCCCAAAATACGCAGATTTCATAATTCATTCACAAAAAAAGACATTACTACCACTACAATCATCTCAATTTTCTCTCAAGAAAACCTTGCACTAACAAATGCATCAAAGGGTCCTCGAAGGTGCCACCATCTTCTTCCTCCGATGACTCTTTAGTTCATTACTCTCTTTCTGTGCAGACCTCAGAATTTCAGATCTTCAGCTCCGCAGCAGATTTTCGAAATCAACCATGCCCATTGTTAAAAAGTACAAGTTCGAAGAGCTGACAGCTGACTCCAATCATAATTAATCATTTAAACTCTTTATAATAGGAAGCAACACCAAATTTTGTGCAATGATTCTTACATGCTAAATTTGGATTTTCATTTTCTTCAACGCTACTGGCCAAGTTTATGTCTATTCAATGAGAGATGGGACTTTATCTTTATTAAATTACTTATATTTTAAATATATATTATATTATATAAAAAAAGGAAGAAAGAAGAAACAAATAAAGGGATTAAATATTAAGTATTAAAGGTAAAAGTAACTACAAGGGTATGAACGGGTTTTTAATAGTTTTTGTTGACCTGGATTTTTTATAATATTTTAACATCTTTGGCTGGCGGCATGTTAACGCAGAGAGGTTAGTGTAATAGAAAATGAAACCATGAATAAATAAAATCACAATCAGCTCTGCTATAAAAAAAAATAAAAATATATATATTGTTATTTTTTTTATTTGAAAATTGAAACGAAAAATGAGATAAAATGTTATATAATCAAATAAAGAATATTTAAATTTAAATTTATCAATATAACATTTAATCTCATCATGAACTTGATTTTAATTTTAATTTTTAAATGGAGATAATTGTGGTAAAAAAAAATAAAACCATCGAAACTGCCTTATCCACTTTCTTTACATCCGAAAATCTACATTCACGTGACATTGATTAATTGGACATGTTTGAATGTAATTTTCTGTTTCAGTTTTCGAAAACAAACTGTTAAGTGTATGAATAATTATAACTCAATTAATTTTCCAAAAAAAAAAGTTAAATTATTTGAGTAACAGTTTTGAGAATACAAAATTATTTGGATAAAAAATTGAAAAATTGTTTGAAGTGTGTTTGAGTCAAAACCCACGTATACAATACAACCAAACAAAAACACAGATTCTGGTTGACACTTTTTAGAGGGATTAGCAACTATCGAATAAATTTAAAGAAAAAAGCAAAATCAAGCGTAAAAGCATAAACTATAGGAAGATTAAAAATCCAATTATCATTATTTGTCTAATCTTTCAAAAGAAAATAAAACTTGAAGCCACCTAGCATTCAATTAGGAATTATATAATCAACAATGAAATTGAATAGTATTAGTACCTAAACTTCTAAATTGATATAATATAGAGTACTTAAACAGAATATGCGTGAGGTCTACTTTCCCTCTTGTTTACCAGGTAAGTGCCATGTTCTTTGGGGTCAAAAAGGGTGCAAGCCTTAATTTATAAGCTTTAGATTTATAAGATGGAACTTAAATGTCATAATTCTCAGACCAGAGGAATGAATTTTACTTTTACAATTAAGCTCTTGATCAATTACATAATTAATATGGGCAACAAAAAAAGATGATCATTTTTTCACGGGCCATAAGTTTGTTTTTACGACATTTGTTAACATAAAAAAAAACTTTTGATATCAATTTTTTTTTAACAAAAAATAAATTTATCTCACGTGAAAATAAACTCAATAAAAAGTGATTTTCTCTAAACTCTCAACAATTAGCAATTAAATCACTATAGGACAATGCAGAACGAAAACTGTAAAATTAATTAGTTACCTAACGTGTCATGCAATGAACATAGTTTTCAACTACCTATATTCTAAAACGCCAAATAAATTTCTACTGCTAATTCTCCAGAGAAGAACAGAAAGGAAAAGGAAAAATTGAAGATTAAAACCAGATCTTAAAATGATACAATTGTATGTTGAAAAAGTAAAAATGCCAGTACTTTCTCAATCATAAAACTGAATCTGTACTCAATTCTTAGGTGATGTTGGCAAAATATTTCACTTATTAAAGATTGACACATGACAATCTTCAAAGGCATAAAGGTACTTACACCAAAGGTAAAATGGTATTCTTATCCATCTTAAGCCCTTAGCCCTTTAAATAAGGGCTCTTTCAATGGTAATTCATTCAGAACTTTTCACTATTATGCTCTCTCCATCTCCTATTCCGACTTAAGTATCAAAGAGCCCTCCTCGGAGTAAAACACTTCGATTGACTTCCTTTTCAAGAACATCAGATCTAGGTCACACAAGGCCCGACTTCAGCAACCGATCGACTCAACAAGACGCATGCAAACACGACTTATTTTCAACATCAACACTAGGTAAGCTAAAGAAAGTTGCACAGCTCCTATGCAGGAATTCTTCACAGTTTTTTTTAATCTAAGTATTTTGATATTAACCAACCGAATTAATTTTGGTCAGAATGGTCGGTTAACCGATATTGTTTATATAATTAATATTTTTTTAATTTATTATATATTATGTATTATATATTTAATTAATACTTAAGATTTGTTTAGTTTATTATATTATATTTATATTTATATTTAAAATATTATTAATATTAATATTAATTTTTTAATCGATTAAATGGTCGAAACGATTAAAAAAAATTAACCGCCAACCGATCGATTAACTGATATATCTTATTTGGTTAACTGATTAACCGAACTATTTTAATCGACTCGGTTCGAAACAGTCGATTAATCGATTTTAAGGGTTTAGTAAACACCCCTAAGAGCCAATCAACTTCTATTTTGTTCTAATTGCTTGACAATTTTATTTTTTCTTCAAATAACAATATTGTCAAAACACAAATCGTTAATAGCAGGATAATTTTATCATTTGACAAAATTATCCTAACATTTGTTTGAATTACTTATAAAAATCAAACCACTAATCATGGATTTTCTCTCTGCCACAAATCACCATTTTCAATTGCATTTGACACTACCAAACTCTCAAAACTGTTTATCGTCATTTAAAGTAACCCTAACCACAACATCCACCGATTTCATTTTCCCACGATCAATTTTAATCCTATTATTGTCTATATCAGTTTTGGGCAGAGAAATAGACTCATTGGTGCTTAGGGTTATGTATCCTCAAACGACCCCCAAGTCAAGGTAACTCTTTTGAGAATTACTTTTATTGGTGAGGATGGAGTGATTACTTTTAATTGCAATTAAGATGCTAATTAGAGAGAAGAGGGAAAAAAAAAAACCCAAATAAAAAGGAGAGTAAATATTTTAACTATGTGGCAAGAGTTGGCCAAGTAGCACTAACTTTTACAAGGCACATGGTGGAGGAAAGAGATGCTCTTGGGATCCTGGGTACCAACTTCTAGTCTTTATAATTGCAAGGAAGGCAGATTTTTGTACGTATGATAATGATTCGGTGCTAGATAAGTGAATTTGGCTGCCAAGTGATAGGAAGAAGAAAAACAGTGAATGGGCACACACAGAGAGAGGAGGAAGGAGATGGGCCGCCACTCGATCTCTTCGAGATGTCGTCAAGGGCAGTTAAAACTCGTAAATTAGACTACAATAGATGTTATCGTTTCTCCAAGTGTACTTTTAGTCCACATGACGTACCCCCTCATATTTCCTTGAAAAGAATTTTTCGAGGAAAAACATTTTTTTCTATGGATCATTCATGATTGAATGATTGTTTAGGAGGGTTTGCATATCATCACAGATTCTGCTTCAGCTCGGAAAGGAATGTACATTGTTGTTTCAACTTTTCAAGAATCACTCGGTTTTTAGGGCTCGAGGTTCTCATTGGTGAAGGGAGATTACTGAACCAAAGTTGTAATTTTTACTTGTCTGAAGTGAGATCTTTAAGGTACGGGGCCTTGATTTCTACTTCGGTGCGTATTACACTCACTGAAGTCGAAACCTTTATCAATTTGAGGCGAAGCCAAATAAACTTTCACTTTTGGTTATACCTCGTCAAGGGCTTGTGCGAATGAAGTCGTGGTCCCTTCATAAAAAGTTATACGATTGGAATCGAGATTCTTGCTTATTGAGGGTTTCTATGGTCAGTCTTATTTTCCTTTGGATCTGAGGTGGATTTTAGCGATTTCAAGTGCTTGAATTCCATCTTGTAGGAAATTTTGACTAGACCTTTTACCCCTATTGAAGGTGGTTGATTCAGCCAAAGTTTTTTTGGGGCGCATTTTTGTATGGCGCAGATTTTTGCTTTTTTTGGAGAATTTAATGAGCTTTGGCTAGCCCGAGTGGCCTAGTTGTTTATTGGGGCCTTTTTGAATTTCACAGAAACGGGTCTGTCTCTTTTCTTTTTCCTTGTGAGCACTCACATTTGCGGTAAGAATTAATGGTGTGACCTATGACCTGCTCAAGATATATTTTTGTCCTTGTAATTTTTAATTTTATAGTGAGGCATGCGAATGCGATGCTTTTTATTGCTTTATCAAGACTATAAAATAAGTTTTAGTTACCGTTTTCTTCTTTTTTGCAATTGTCTAGAGCTTTCGTAGATTACTTTAGAAAATCTTCTCAGTTTTTATTCCTTCAATTCCTAAAAATATCTCTCGATCTTATGGTTGTTGGAGATGACCAAGTGAATTTAGGTGGAGATTTTGTATCGCGCTTTGTAAGTATGATCACTTGTGAAGAACTTCGCTTTACTCATAAACAGTATTTCATTCTTGCTCTTTGGAAGCCACATGGTGTGATCCAGATTGTTAGGGCTTGCAATGTTATGCCAGACAAAGCTCATTTATATTTGATCTGCTACTTCGAGTATTTGAAAGCGACACTAAGATTTCCTCTTGACCTCGATCTATAGGAAATTCTGAACCATTATGAAGTTTATTTGACTCATTTGTAGCCTAATTTTCTTAAAAATCATTTTGGGGTTCATTATGAGACTTCAGATGCATACTAGGTTCCAAAAGGATGAGAAGAATAAAATGAATAAACCGAAACTATTTCAGTATCTTTTCTTTTAAAAGAGGTATCAAGGCTCTGGGTGGCTCAACCTCTCTATGAGGAGTAAGAAGAAGTTTATGTTTGGTTTTTAGTCTATTAGAGATTAGAATGAGAAGTTCTTCCTTATAGAGGGTCTTGATTCTTTCAAGGTCCAGTTGAAGTGGAAAAGTGGGGATATTCCATATCAAAGTCTTTCGATGGTCTAGCGAGGAGGTTGCGGTATTGGACACACTTCTGGATAGCAAGAATAAGACTTATAAGGAGCATCTGAGTAACGAGGAAGTGCTGAGATGTTATGGCCTCAATTGTTATAGCGTTTATCATCCCAAGGGTAAGTGTTATTTTTCCTATTGTTATTTGGTTATAGATGAGCTAGGCTTCTGAATTTTAGTTTTCTTTGTAACTAATGCTGCACTGACCACTTCTGAGTCGAAGAAGGTTCAAGAAAGTGTTGAGTCTGGGAGGATAGAAGGTGTTGCTTCTAGAAAGCGCAAGGAACCTCCAGCTCTACCTCCACCCCGCCTCCTCCAAATATAGAGAGCCAATGGAGAAGGAGCTTGTTTGATGTTTCAGCTGCTAGGGATCCCCTTGGTTCAGCTGGGACTATTAGGCCAAGTTTTGAAACTTATATTTCTAGTTGGGGAGATCTGAGGAGAAGAACGTTATTAGTCTATTTGTCCAGAAGGCGAGACAGAGTCTTATTGATTCTTGTTATAAGCTAAGCGTTGGTACTTCTCTTTATAGCCGACTTTCATAACTTTTCTTTTTTCCTCTAACTGTTTACCTTTTGGTATATGCTAAAGTATATGCTCTCAATTCCAGTGATACTCTAGCATCTTTGAACAAGATGGTTGCAGATCTCCGAGCAGAATATGATTTCTCCTGCAGCGTGGGATTGAGGACAATAAACTTATTGGCCTTATTGAGAGTGAAAAATCCTATTTGAAAGCCAAAGAGAAGTCGCTCTTAGCCAAGGTTTCTTCGAGCAAGGAGCTCATCAAGTCTTCTTCAGTGGATAATCAGCATTTAAGGTTTATAGTGGCCAAACTTGCTGCTAATGAGAACATGTTTCGGAAGGGCTTAACAAAGGCTGGTGTGAGAGAGAAGAAACTTTAAAAAGGGTTTGCAGCTGCCGGGTCTTCCGTCGTGGAGGTCTTTAAGAAGTCTAGGAGTTTAGTCAAGAAGTTCTCAATAAGTTTTTGGAGTTCTTTTTGAGTGGCTTAGTCATGGAAAAAACAGTTGAAGCGAAGATCCTTCCACATTTCGATCGGGATAGCCTGGAGATTCTTGATGAATTCGGAGAGCTTCTGCTGCTGAGGTCCTTGGGGGAACTAATGGTCAACCCGAAGAGGCTAGTGATAAATATGTTGACCCAGATAAGTATTAGACCTTTTTTTAAGAATGGAATTGTATTTGTAAGAAACTCGTTATCAATGAAATCATCTATTTTTCACTTCATTGTTACATGCATTGTAATGATTACATGTATTATTTAACGAAAAATTTACACAAGTTTACTGCATTTCACTTGCGCAATATTGGAGTTCCATCAATTGTTTCTAGTTTAAGAGTTTTAGGTCTGATCACCCTCTTGACCTTGTAAGGACTTTCTTAGTTTGGTGCTATCTTCCTCATTTCCCTCAGGTTTGAGACTTCTTGCTTTTGCAAGACCAAGTCTCCTAATCTTAATGGCTTTATCTTGACCTTTCAATTGAAGTACTTGGTGGTACTTTTTTGGTAGGCAGCAAACTTGAGCAGAGCATTGTCCTATGTTCCCTCTATTAAATCCTGATTCATCCTTAGCTTATCTTAGTTTTGCTTTTCTTCGAACATTTGAACTCTAAGAGAAGGTTCCCCTATTTCGACTGGGATGATGGCTTCGAATCTGAAGGTATGAAATAAGGGTATTTCACCTATGGGTGCCCTAGACGTTGTTTTGTAGGCCCAAAGTGTGTGAGGGAGTTCTTGAGACCATAATCATTTTATGCCCTCTAACTTCTTCTTTAAAGTTTGCAGTATCGTTATTTTTGTCATCTTGACCTATCCATTAGCTTATGGATACCCAACCAACGAGAATATATGTTCGATATCGACTTCTTCGCATAACCCTCTGAGCTGTGTGATGTCAAACTATTCTCGCTGTCGCTGACTAATATTTTGGGGATGTTGAGCTTGCAAATTATGAATTTACAAACGAATTCCTTTGGCTTCACCCCAGTAATCTTTGCTAAGGTTCGGCTTTGGCCCACTTGGTAAAGTAATCAGTAGCCATTATCAAGTGTTTTAATTGTCTTGGCGCTTCCGAAAAAGGTCTTAAGATATTGATTCCCCACATAGCAAAAGGTATGGGGCTCGTGGTGACTGTCAGGTAGCTTGTGGGCCTTCGTGGGATGGGAACAAATTTTTTACATCGAACACATTTTTTGACAAAGTCAACCGCGTCGTCTTTAATCTTTGGCCAGTAGTACGCTTGTCTTAAGATTTTGTGTGCTAGCATCCTACTATCAAAATGTTTCCACAAACCCCCTCGTGAACTTCCCTAAGTGCATAGCTAGCTTCTCCTAAGCAAGGAATTTGAGGTAGGGTATGGTGAGGGATCGTCTATATAGGCATCCTTTGATCATGAAGTACCTGACTGCTTTTCAGGACAATTTTCTTGCCTCAGCACCAGATTCTAGGGGTACTTCGTCTTGCTGGTACCTTACAATCTTGGTCATCCAGTTTGGTGAGTCTTCAATGTTCACCACTTCGACATCTTTTGTACTTGGGCTAGATAGGAGTTCAACAGACACTGTCTAAGGAAGATCCAAAGCTTTAGAAGACGCGAGTAGTGCGAGGGCGTAAGCGCTGGCATTTTTCTGATTTGGGTACCCTAACAATCTTTACATGCACAAAGTGGGTTTTAATTTCCCTTACTTTTGCTAAGTACTTGATCAAGTTTTCTCTATTTCACTTCGTAATCTCCATAAACTCGATTTATCACCAACTGTGAATCACTGAAGACTTTGAAGGATTTTACCATGAGCGATTTTGCCAATCTCATCCCGGCCAAGAGAGCTTCATATTCGGCCTTTTTGTTAGAGGCTTTGAATTCGAACTAAAGTGCGTACTGAATCATAAAGTCTTTGGGGCTGATTAAAATGAGTCTGGTAACGTTACCTGACGAGTTTAAAGATCCATCCACGTAGAGTTTCCAAAAAGAGGACTCGAGGGGAGGTTTAGCAAGATCCTTTTTCATGGGTTGTTGGAAGAAAGTGCATTCGACAATGAAGTCTGCCAGAGCCTGGCCTTTAATGGTCAGTCAGGGTTTGAACTGAATGTTGAACTCTTCCAGCTCTATTGACCGCTTCACGAGCCTCCTTGAGAGGCCAAGTTTTTGGAAGATTTATCGAAGGGGTGGTCCGTTAACACGGTGATTCGATGGGCTTGAAAATATGGTCTTAGTTTTCTGGTTGAAATGACTATTGTATAGTCCAACTTCTCAATGGGTTGATATCTCACTTCGGTGTCTTGTAGGACTCTATTTACATAATAAATTGGCTTTTGGATCCTATCTTCTTCTCTGAATAGAGCTAAAGCCACGACCACTTCACTCACAGCAAGATATAAGAATAATTTTTCTCCTTTAAGTTTGGTCAAGATGAGAGGTGAACTTAAGTACTTCTTCAGCTCTTCGAATGAGGATTGGAATTCTTCTGTCCATTGGAATTATTTGATCTTCTTCAGCGGTTTTGAAGAAAGGTAAACCATTCTCTACAGACCTGGACATGAATCAACCTAGGGCCCCGTAAGCTTTTACATTTTTTTCACGGTCCAGTGTGCTTCTATATCTAAAATAACTTTGATTTTTCTCGAGTTAGCCTACATTCCTCTTTGGGTTACCATGAACCTGAGAAATTTCCCAGAGGTGACTCCAAAAGGGTACTTAGCGGGGTTCAGTTTCGTATGTTGTTTCCTCATAGTGGAGAAACATTATTCTAGATCAGTTATATGGTCATTTGCTTATACACTTTTGATCAGCATGTTATTCACGTATACTTCCATGTTCCAACCAATTTGATTCTTAAATAGCTTGTTCACCAACATTTGGTAAATTGCACCTGCATTTTTTAGTCCAAAGGGAATTACTTTATAGTAGTAGAGGCCTTTTATCGGTTATGAATGTTGTGTTCTGTTGGTCTAGTTCGTATATCTTGATTAGATTGTACCTAGAGTACGTATCCATGAAACTTAGCATTTCATAACCCAAAGTCACATTATCCAGTTGGTCGATTCGTGGCAAAGTAGCTGTCTTTTGGGCAAGCCTTATTGAGATCCATGAAAACAATACATATTCTCCACTTTACATTTGTCTTGTCCGCCATAATGGTATTAGCAAGCCAAGTAGGGTAGTTGATTTCTCGAATGAAGCTAGCTTCTAACAGTTTTTAACCTCGATATCTATGGCCTATTACCTTTTAGGAGTAAATGACCTCTTCTTTTGGATTTCAGGCTTTTTCTCAGGGTTGATGTTAAGATGGTGGACCATCACTTTTGGATCTATTCTCGGCATATCAGTTTTTGTCTATGCAAAGAAGTCCTGATGTTTCCTTAAGAATGGGTTATTCCGATTTGGATGGTCTTCTCGTTGTCTTTTTCTTTTATTAATGGAATCGAGGTCAAGTCTTCTACTAATTTTTCTCTCAGGTTCTTTGCTTCGTCCCGAAGATCTTGGATTCTGAGGATATCTGTCTTAACTTTTCCTTTCATCGAGGCCAAATAGCGATTGCGGGTAGCCATTTGGTTTCTCTTTGTTTCCTTGACCTTCCCTATTAGGAATTTCACTTTGAGGTGGTAGATTGAAACTATTGCCTTTATAGCGTTTAGTATGGATCTTCCGAGGATGGCATTGTATGAAGAGAGAAGGTCGACCACCAGGAAAATGTTCATGGTCATGGTCTGCACAAGTGTGACTCTTACGATGACAGGCAATGTGATGCTGCCTTTGGGGTAGACAGGGTACCTAGATAAACCATACAAAGGCTCCTTGTTAGGCTTCAGCTTGTCGTCTGTCAAATGCATTTTCTTGAAAGCATCGTAGTACAGGATGTCTTGCAAAGAACCGTTGTCCACTAATATTCTTTCGACCGTGAAATTAACGACGACAAGGCTAATTACAACCGCATAGTACACATCATCATGAGGGAAGTGAACTCTTTTGAAGTCTTCATCCATGAAGTTAATGGTTTGGTTCATCTGGCTCCTCTTGGTCGTCCCTTATAGATCCTACGAACCTGGTGTAGGCTTTTCGAGAGCTCATGGATTCTTTGGCTGGGGTGGTACAACCTAAGATAGTTTAGATAGTGCCTGCAGTGAGCGCATTATTCAGTTCTTTGCATGGAGTTTCTCTTCTACTTCAACCTCTTAGGTCAAAACTTCTCGGCTTCTTCCTTCTTCTAGTGTCAAGACTTCAGTCCCGAAGTGGGCTTCTATTTGTCTTAACAAACTTTTTTAGGAATCCTCACCTAATTAGATATTCGATTTAGACTTTCAAATGTTTACAGTCTTCTATATCATTGTCGTGGTCCATATGGAAACAGCAATACTAACTAGTGTCTCTCCTGCTAGGGTTAGTTTTGAGCTTCTGTGGCCACCGGATGATGTCTTGGCTGGCTATTGCCATTAGAAGGTTGGATTTGGAGGTGTTAAGAGGAGTGTAACTCTCAAACCCTTGGAGTCTACCCTTCACCCTCTCCGTAATCTGATTTCCTCTTTACTCTTTCTTGGATTATGGTTTAGGTTTTGATCCATCAACGTCTATTTTGTTTCTTGCCTATTGAGCTTTCCTTTCTCTGCCTTTTAAAGGTATGGTCTTTTTTGGTAATTATGAATTTGTCTAATTACGCTAAGAGAGCAGTCATGGAGTTAACCATGTTCCTAGACAGGTAGTAGCTGAAATCTGATACCCTAAGCCAATTGATGAAAGCCATTGCTACCACTTTCTGGTCAAGCCTTCTGACTTCGACCATGGTGGCTCGGATTAAGTAATGTAGTCATGAAGTGATTCACCCGTTCTTTAGGTGAGGCTAAGTAGGATTTCGACCATTCTCTTTGTTTTCTACTGCTGAAGAAATGGGTTATGAACTGCTCGTTGAGTTCTTTGAAAGATGTAATGGAGCCTAAAGGAAGTCGAGAGAACCAAGTCCGAGCCATTTTTCTCATGGTGACTAAGAAGGGCCTACAAATTATAGCCTATGAATGTCCATAGATGGACATCATAGGCTTGAAAATCTGCAGATGATCTAGGGGACAGGTCCTTCCTGTGTAAAGCTCGACATTTGGAATCTTGATATTATTTGGGACTGGCATCTCCATGACTTTGCAAAAGAACATATTTTCGGAAGGTTTTAGTTCGTTTAAGATGTTCAGCCTATTGGTTTTTAAGGCGAGATCAATATCCTCGTTCATAATTGTCATCTGCTGGAAAACCTATAGTATCTCTAGTTCCTTGTGTTTCTTAGGAAATTGGGAGTTAGAAATGGATTCTTCTTCGTACTCCTCAAGATTCAGAGGAGCACCAGTTTTAGGAGCTTTGGTGCATCGAGCTTAATTCTAGGTTCCTTGTTCCTCATTAATTCTATGACTACGTTCATGTTGCCTGGATCCATTTGGCCTCTCTGATTCTCCCTTGGCTGTAGTCATGCTGATCTCGTGACGGTGGGTTCTAGTAGGAGGAATGCGGGTGTCGTGTAGGAGCATCTGGGCAATTATTTCAACCAAATTGTTATGCCTTTGCTTAAGCTCATCGTTCTCAGCTCGAGTGACTTGAGTCTTGAGATTTTCGATTAGGCCAATTCGATGGGACTAGATTGGGCATGTTCATCATGGGCCTATCGTGTTCTGAAGGCTTCCCGAGGCCTTTGGGGAATTCAGTTCTCCTATATACTTTGATACTATGATGTCGACTCTCTCATTTTCAATTTCAATGTGGGGGCATTTCTGGTCGATATCGTGGGAGGATAAAGAAGGGAATTTGGTTTTTTGGGTGGCATTATGAGATAAATTTTCATTCCCACGACCAATGCCAATCTGTTGATGCCAAGAAAATAATGAATTGTGGTACGAAAATTTCTAGTTCTCAACTATATGAAGGTGAAACTTTGTGCTTTGGTAGGACTAAGGGAAGCTCATGGACCTCGTTCATGCAGTCACGTCAAATTGGTATACGAACCCCTACAAGAAAAGTATCCTGGAGTTTGTGGACTTTAGGGAGAACTCTCCGATGGTTAAGTTAGTAGATGTACCAAGGTGATGTAAAATGAAAGGTTTTTAGAGGGATACCAAAGTGGTAGAATAATAGCTCTTGGCCTTTTTCTTACTTGGTTGCTCTAAAAGAGTTGACACTTCCTTTTATTGGCAGCAAGTAGAGACAATGTCCTTGAAGAGATCGAGATAAATCTCATTGATGTGTGATGATCGTACGAGATAGGTCTGCTAATAGTACTTCACCCTATGGTTGGTTGATAATTCAGTCGCCAATCAATCTCTCTGAGATGTTGTCTTGGGCAGTTAAAACTCGTAAATTAAGCTGCCAAACAGGATGCTTGCCATTGTAGATGATGTCATTTCTCCACATGTCACACAATCCTAAGGAGTGGGGTACTTTTAGTCCACATTAAAAATAAAATAGGTACTTTTAGAAATGTTAAAATTAGGTCTTGATATAATTTAAAGAGTAATTTTGTCCAATTTCATTTAAGGAAAATCTATAATATGACTTTAACAATTTATGCTTTGAAAATATCGCTAGCCTTTTTTTAATCAATGAAAATAAAAATCAAACACCCACTATTTGAGTAACGAATAGAAATGTTGCACCAAACTTTCAATTATAAAAGCTATGGAATACTTTATGTAAATTAATAATCCATATGACTAACAACTACTTCATGCAAGAATATCTAGTATTAGACTACAAATTCACAACATATTCAAATCTTATTTCAAACCAACATAAGCTTTAAAAAACTTCGACAAAAATCCACACAATTTCAATAGAACATATTTGAAATCAAATCAAAATTGAAATTATTGGCTTGAACCAAACCGAAAATCAAAGTGTTATGAGGGGCGTGAAATTACCTTATATATAACTATATTTAGCAACTTATATATCAACACAGAACAGGAAGATAATGTTGGTATTTTATCCCTAAAATCCACTTACTCAAATTTTATGTAATAAACAAACAAATATCAAGCACAAAATTATTTAATGTGGTTCGACAACCTCCTTGCCTATGCCTCCAACAAACTCATAATTTTATTAATCTTTAACAACAATTTTAAGAAAAACAAAATTATTACCCTCACAACCCAAAATCCCCAATACATCCAAAGCTCTCCACCTAGTTTTAGTTATAATATTGGAATTATTGGTATGTCTCAAACTTTCTTTAAGGTCCCTTTTATATAGAGGATATTTTTCTAATACTATTAGGAAAAGAATAACAACATAATAATAAACTACTACTATTACTACTACTAGAATAAGCAACTAAAAAATAAGAAACCATTTTCCCAAACCAATTAGAAGTCTTTCTTCTGGAGAATTGAGCCAAAATCCTAACAAATCTCCACTTTGATTTAAATTCTCCACACCTCATCAACAAATTTAACTTTCTTCTTGGTTGGTGCGATCCTTCTTTTTGGTCCTTCCACATCTCCTCCACCTAATTTTCCAAGCAAAACATGCCCATCCAGCATATACATGCCTTTCTTATTCATAGTAGCGTTCAACACTATATTTGATCCATTGAAAACTTGCAGCTCTCCATTTCCTGCGGTCCATGTGCATCCTATCTTATTGAGCTCCCCCAAAGAGATGATATTTGTAGTGAGAGTGAAAACAAACTTTACCTTCTCAATTATCTTCACGCTTCCATCGTGGAGCTTCAACCTTAGGCTTCCTTTACTATCAATTGCTTCGTGTTCCCCACATACGATAGCAACTTTGACATGGGTAGGTTCCTTCATAAAATCAAAGTACTTCTTCTTATTAAATATGTGAATGGAGGATGCCGAATCAAGTAACACCATATTACTCTCATCAACTTTTTCTTCAATGCATTCAATAACTAGCACATCTTTATCACTTTCCTTGACAATATTAGCACTTTCACTACTATTTCCACCATCACTATTTTTCCCACTCATCATTCTCAACTCTTTTAAATCATTTTTCATGACTTTACAATAATATTGTATGTGTCATATTTCTCCCCAATAGAAACAGACATTCTCACTATCATCTCTAGGCCTAGATTTAGATCTCCACATTGAGCTACTGGTCACTCTCGATTGGTTCCTCTCTCGATTAGAACTCTCCACGACAAATTCTTTACTACCACTAGACAAGCTCTTGTTTCCCATCAACCTTTCACTCTCACACAGGAGTGCGGTCACATCATCTAAGCTCAATGTCGACTTACCCACCAACAATGTTTGCATCAATGGTTTGAAAGATTTTAGTAAAGATGATAACAAGAGCAATGACTTCTCCTTATCCCTTAATGTTTCTTCTGCATTCAACAAGTGAGACACTAACTTGTTAAATTCATTCAAGTGATCATGAAGAATTATACCTTTTTCCATCTTTAGAGAATAGAGGTCCATCTTGAGACACGATCTGTTGGTCAAAGATTTTGACGCATGTGCTCTCGAGCTTATCCCACAAACTCTTAGGTTTAGTTTCCTTCAACACAGTATACTTGATCTCGGAAGCAAGAGCCAACTTGATTGTACTTATAGCCTTCCTCTTAATCGATTGCCACTTTCTATCAATCACCTCTTCTAGCTTTTTTTTCTTCCTCTAAAGCCTTATCAAGATCTTATTGCACTAGAAGATTTTGAACTATACTCTGCAATAGAGTAAAATTATTGCTTCCATTAAATAAAAGAATCTCAAATTTAGGTATATTTGCCGACATGGTGGTGCAGAAGCAACAAATAGCAGCAGACAACTTCTTCAAATAGATGATAAGGCTCTGATACCACTTGTTGGGATTTTATCTCTAAAATCCACTTACTCAAATTTTAGGCAATAAACAAAAAAATAAAGCACGAAATAATTTAATGTGGTTCAGCAACTTCCTTACCTATACCTCCAATAAACTCACAATTTTATTAATCCTTAACAACTTTAAGAAAAACAAAATTATTACCCTCACAGCCCAAAATCCCAAATGCACCAAAAACTCTCCACCTAGCTCTAGTTATAATATTGGAATTATTGGTATGTCTCAAACCTTCTCTAAGGCCCCCTTTGTACAAAGGATATTTTCCTATTACTATTAGGAAAAAAATAACAACATAATAAACTATTACTACTCCTATTATAATAAGCAATTAGAAAATAGAAAATCACTTTCCCAAACCAATTAGAAGTCCTTCTTGTGGGGAATTAAGTCAAAATCCTAACACATACCTTTTAGATTGCAAAATAGAAAAGATGGGAATATTGTTGTGTACACCAATCCATAAACAAATAAAAAAAAAGAAGGAAGAAATTAGTACAAAAAAAGAGCAGAGAGACGAAAGATATTTTAGAAGAGAAGATACCACATACTTTGTCCAATCTGGCAACGACTTGGAGGTTTCGATATCATAGTTTGGAAAAGAAAAAAGAGAGAGGATGCAGAGAAAATTGGGAAAGATAGTATACCACTGCATCATATCGACAATAACAAAAAGACTTCCCCTTGTAGTTTCACTTGGTTTTGAAAACCATTTTCAATTTGAAAATCATGTTCAAAAGTGGTGAAAAGGTAGGAGTTGTTTTGTTTTAGTGTTTTAAAAAATTGTTTTTGAAAATTGTTTTCAAAAATGATTTTTAAAATCGTTTTCAAAAATTAGTTTTAGAAACAAATGACCAATCAGTTTTAAGATTTTGAAAACTGTTTTTAGTTTTAGAAAACCAAAAACTTTTTTTGAAAAGAATAACTAAACATGCCCGTAAGCTTTTGTCTTCACTAATGTTTCTAACGCCAGAATATAAATGCTATTAAAATTTTGAAAGGAAGAATTACTTTTTAATCTCTGAGGTATACCCTTAATTACGGATACGTCCTTTCATTTTCAGCAAATTATGGGTTAGTCCCATCGTTAGAATCTACAAAGAATATTCATGTTGGAAGTCTAAAAAGGCTGACGTGAGTAAGCTTTATGTCATAATTTTTTCTTTAATGCCTCAACTGCCCTTCTGAGATCGTTGCAACATAATTTTTTTTTTTTTTTGCTTTTCTTCCCTATTAAGGCCCCACCCATCGTCTTCTTCACTCCCCATCTTCTTCCCCATTTCTTCTGAAACTTCTATCTAAACCTAGAAATTGTTACTTTTTTTTTCCTTTTTCTTTTTATTTCTCCATGTTAAAATACAAGGCAAATTTTGTCGTGTAGCACTTAAAAAGTCTTAATTGCCCCTATCAACAAACTCTCCATTCTTTCTGTCTCACTCGATCTCTCTGTCTCTCTCCCTTTTTGCAATCTCTCCCTCCTCCCTGGATGCTCCTTACAACAAGAGCAAGATATTTCTTCAGGTTCTCTGGCACTCTATCTTGGTTTTGAACCCCTAGTAGCCATTTGCAATCTATATACCTTTTACGCTAAAAAACTAGTAAATCCATAACCAAATCAGATCAGATGCAAATGGGTATCTTAGCTTGTAGAATATTCCCCAAATATCAACAAGAGCTTATGTTTAGCTCAATTTTATGGTTTTTGTAACCCAAAAGGAAACAAACCCAGATAGGTATCGTCTCAAAATTACTGTTCCTTTTTCCTGGTTCCTTAATTAGAAACAAAAAACCACAACTGAAAACTAACATGGATTTGCTAGAAAAGGCTAAACCCATGCCGCCGTAACAGCAGTTCCGATTGCGGCTAAGCCGGCGGATGAAGTTCTTCCACTTGGGTTCAGCGAAGAGCTTCGACCTCTCCCGTAGCTTCCGCCACCCCCGGACGACGTCAGATTTGGAGGAAAATTCGATTGTCCCGATCCGCTGCCACCAGACCGATCCTACGGTTGAGGGTTGAGAGAGTGATTTCAGGTGAGAGATGAATCGATTCAGGTACTCCTTTCGGACCCCCGGGAGAGAGAGGAGGCAGTGGTGAACGGGGAGCTAGACCTCGCAGATGATGTGGAGCCAATGACAGAGGAGGAGGCCGTAGTTTCAGTCGATTGAGCTGTTGAGAGAGTTCTCGACTGGGAGGACGGCTCGGTCCGCGATTCATAGCTCAATGGCTTGGAAGGCCACCTCTCATTGGTCACAAGGGATGGCCTCGCAATTCGGGTAAGCTTTCCCGATGGCAATGCTTGAGGCGACTTCTTGTTGGTTTCGTCGATCAAAACAAGATCAAGGTCAACAACTCGGTTCACAGCAGTAACGTGGTCTTTGACTCTTCCATGTTCCTAGTCTAGGTTTTAGCTTGAAGGCACCAACGATGATGGGTCGAGAACCCCACAATCTTGTTGCACAGTCGTTTCGAAGGGATGATGGCCACCTCCTTCAGGATCTTCTTGTTGGCGTGGAAGTCAATTTAAATGGATTTGGAGAAGTGTGTGAGAAAGGGCTTTTGATTTGGAAAGAAATGATTGGAAGGGCAAAATAGTCTTTGGGTACACTACAAGACAAAAATGAATGAGGAGTAATAGAGTCTTTTTAAAGTTGCAAGTGTTAGTTAATTCTGGAGACTTAAATCAGACGCAGAGATTCTCTGCAGATTCAAAAAGTAATTTACCCAGTTTTGAAGCCCCAAATAAATTTGCAACCATAAGCGGACTGACAAAATTATAATTATAATTAGTCCATACAAAATGGGCAGGTGGATTCAGTACATAACCCCGTCAAATGATGATCATTCCCCTATGATTACTAGTACATAAGGATCAAAATAGTTTAGTATTATGGTTCCAAATCTCAACCAAAGATAAGAACCGTACAACAGTATGATCCTTGCATACAAAAGTTAAGGTTAGTATGGGTACCAGAGCACTTGAAGAAGTTAACATTGCTATTGAAGTTGCTAACTATTCTGAGATTTACAAAACTGGGAAACGGTGTCGTATATATTTCACATCATTGCTCCAACCATTTTCCATCCTCAAGTAGTCACCAGATGAGGACTCGACCGTGGAAGGACACATGAGTAAGTGACATACTTGACACTGTCCAAAAGCACAACTACGAATATTCTAGAAAGTGACTTCGGTGCAATCATTCCATCGATATCAGAATCACCAACCTCTCTGGGATCAACAAGCACAGAAACAACCATAGATGAAGCAGATTTATTGCCCTGAAAGTTCTCTTTCTGAGACTTTTTTCCCACATGATCTGCAGTAATGTTAAGATCAGTTCCAGTGATGGGAACATGAAGACCACGGAGAATCCTTCTATCCCTTCCCTTGTTAAGGTGAGTAGCATTCTGGCGGTGTTCCACAGAAATATTGGCAACTGATGGAGCAGGAATAATTGCTCCAGCAGCAGAAGCTCGTGAGACATCAAACTGGAACACTTCAGTACACATGCCAGAACTCAACATTGGCCCTGCAAAGAGAAAAAAACATAACCACAGCGATTAATTAACCATAGGACAACAGCACAAAGAATGGAGGGTGACAGAAAACTAATTCCCAATCTTATACTAAAATAAAACGTAACAAGAACGAAAGTTGAAAAACAATTTGTCATGCCGAGTAATTGTATGGTTTCTTCTATTTTCTGTCACAGTCCAGGAAAAGAAAGGACAGAGGACAAAAACCCCTTCTAGAATTTGATCACCAGCTTTTAAGACCCTGAACCTTACTTATCAAGAAAAAGATCCTAATTAAAGCTGATACATCAAACGAAGCAAGTCGAGACATTGAAGCCCAGAATAATATGGGGAAGTGGAACAATATAATGATTTTTATATTTTATATTTTAGGGTCTATTGTGGATTATTGCATTGCATACAAGTGCATGCACAACTGTCTACTGCCCCTAACATAAAATGTTTATGCTAACATTTGTGAATGCAGAATTGAAAGACTCTACACCTGTTGTCCAGCTATTTGTGTTGGCAAACCAAATTACATTCAGGATTCCAGCCCATACAAACAATTTACAGATCAAAGATGTATAATCTTAAACGACCTCCATAGGGAAAAGGAATTCTTCCGTGAAACCATCCAGCAGCACGATGGATAAATTATGATATGATAATCAATTAACATGTTACACATATATAGGAAAAAACTTCAAAGGTTCCAAATCACAACACCACCGAGTCACACTGACAATAGATGAAGTTAACAGAACTCCCTATCAGAATCTGTAAACTCCATTTAGCCAGTAGCCAAGCCAAAATTTGAACACTTTTCAAAGCCAACATAATGCACCACCAACTATGCTAGAATTATCACTAATTTTGAATTTATGTCATGAATAATTTTTATAGCATGGAATAAATCAGATGAAGGAAGCACCCAATATACACTTACAAAGAAAAAAATAAACGGTGATGTCAGAAAATCACAGTTACCTGCAACGCCTTCACGGAACCACTGTTGCAGTTTACCATCAGCTACGCTTGACTTGAAATGGTCCTTCAAAGCATCAGCAGAACCAGAGGAAAGAGCCTTCTGTTGTTCATTTGTATTTCTGAACAAGTGAGAGCTCATTCCTCCATTCCTTCCGATATCAGGAATAGCCAATGCAGGAGAAACTCTGGGGATCGCCAAACCAGTCTCCCCATTATTCTTTGTTTCAGGAGCCTTCCGTGAGGCCATGGCCTTTTCACTAGCCAAAACCGAATGAATGATCAAGTTTCCATCAATCTTCACAAGCTTATCATTCCTTGGAACAAACAAAGAAGCAACAAGTGGTTCGCTAGCATTGTCAACAGAACCAGGCACATTACTTGCTCCTCCTCGTTCTTTCTGGTCAGCATCATAGCCTGATCCTCCAGCACGACATCTCTCACAATATATTCTATTACTTGCATCGAAATCATCCTCAGAGAATTCTATACCCATACTTCCACCAGACACATTCGAGTGGCCATTAACTGTTAAAACCCTGCCTCTATGTTGATCATAAAATCGATCGCTAAGATAACCGTAACCCCCATGAATATTGTCACTTATTACTCTATATTTAACATTCACAAATGGAACTAATCCACCAAATAATAATATAAAAAACATCAGACCCAGAAAACTAATACTAGCAACCTTCTTAGTTTTAGCCTTGTTCTTCTTAGTCTCGGACTTCTTTGCCTTAGAAACCGACAGGGGTTGTTGAGGTTTCAACCTAGGAATTGGAATCAAAGGCACCTGAGAACCCTGCGGCTTAACCACATACGACGAACACGGGACCCACGGATAAGGGATGGGCGCCATAGGGGGGTACATCCCTGGAGGAGGAGGGGGCGGACACATGCCAGCACCACCACACAACTGCTGCCTCAAAGCGGCATTTTCAGCCATGAAATACGATATCTTACCATTCAATTCGGCTACGGTAGAATGCATAGCCTTCACCTTGTCCTCCAGCTCCTCCACGTAATGCTTCTTCCTCTGCCTGGACAGCTGCGCGCTTTCTCGATTCCTCATCAACCTCGCCTTCCTTTTCACATCCTCCTCATTAGTAGCAACACTTACCCCATCGGCATTCTCACTGGGCATTGACGACTTATGATACTTACTGGTTCTGGATTCTCCATTTACATCTTCATTCTCCTTTTTCCTTTTGGGAACACTACTTTTTCCCGTTTCCTCCACTTTAACCTTCTGATCCACCACAAGATTACGTGAATCCAGAGATGGCGCATTCACCGCTTCAGAAACACCAGAGCCTTGAGACGACACTGGAGAAGGACAGTTCAAGCTCCTAGCGGCATTGGAGCACCCATCACCAGAATCCTTCGATGATTCCCGACTGCAACTCCCAGACTCCGACGACCAGCAATTCAGATACTTATCAACAACGTCTGCCCGATCACCAGAAATACACGAATCCCGCGTGAAATTACCTGAGTACCCTTCAAGAGTCTGGGGAATCGGGTCGACCGGATGTGAACCGGCCTGGGTGGAGGTTGGGATGAGGAAGGGTTCGTTTTCCAAGGGGAAATAGAGGCCGTCGAGATCGTCAAAGGTGATGTCAAAATCGCCATTCTCGTCAAGGGAAAACCCTAGATCTGAGGCCAGGGTTTCGGTTGAGGTGGGATTGGATGAAGAGAGAAACAGGGGATCGAGTGCTGGGATCGGAAGACAATGGAATTCGGTGCAGAAATTAGGGTTTAGGTCAGGTTCTGTAGGTAACTCGGTCATAGTTAGGAGGAGGGTTCGCGTTGAGGCAGGGAGGGAGCGAGAGAGATCAAAATTCCTGTTGTTAGGTGGAATGAAAATGGAGACTTTGAGTTGAAGGGAGGTTTTACAAGTCAGGGTACGTGGTGGAAGGATTACTGTTTCAATTTTAGCTTTGGCGCGTGGCGGGGACGCTCCACCTATACTCAGCATCGATTTTTTTTCTCTTGACAAGTATATACCAATTTATTTAAATTATTCCTTTCAAAACAAATTATTTAAATTATATTTGACCGTGTTTTAAGGGTGGGTTTTGGTAAGAAATTTAAAATGTTTTTTTTTTTTTAACAATTATCTTGTTTGGAAAAGTTTTAATGAGAATTTTAAAATATAAATGAGATTTGAAGATGTGATTTAAGGCTCATAAATCCCAAGTTGAAATAACACCAAATCAGACCTTATTTCAAACCCTCAAGGCTAGTTTGGTATATGATATTAAGGTGGGATAAGATTAACTTAATCACATATGAACAGTTAGTCTCATATTTGGTTGGGGTGACTGATTATTCATCTAGGATTAAGCTTGTCCAAACTTAATCATAATCCCTCAATTTCTGTCCCATCCCCGCCCAGACAAAATTAATCCCACAGAGGTGGGATTAAATTTTTTTGAAAGACCATTTTTTCCTCCCTTTCTTCTTCCCTGCTCCAACCCTCCTCCTTCTCACACCACCACCCCTCCTCTGCGCCACCTCCCCTCCTTCCTCCTCCGCCCCTGCGCACCTACCCTCATTCATCCTCATCCCTTTCACACCTTCCTTCCTCCCCCATGCTTCCTCCCTTCTTTCTCCTTCCTCCTCCGCGCCTCCTCCCCTCCTTCCTCCCATCCCCACGCCCCCTCCCCTCTTTCCCCCCCACCCCTGCAACTCCCTTCTCCTTCCCCCTCCTCCCCGTACCTCTCTTCTCCTCCTCTTCCTTCCTCTCTTCTCTCCTCCTCCTCCTCCTCCTTCCCCAGATCAGGCCGCCCCTCCTCTTCTTTCTTCTTCGTCTCTTCTCCTTTTCCTCCTTCCTCTCCTATTTCTTTCTCCTTCTTCCTCAGATCAGGCCACCTCTCCTCTTCCTTCTCCCTTCTCTCTCATTCTCTTCCTCCTCCTCATTCATTTTCCTCCTTCTTCCCTAGACCGTGGTCACCCTTCCTTCTCCTCCTTCTCCTTCCACCTCTCTGTAGTTTTTGAAAAGCAAGCACCCAAAAAAAACTCTCTCTAACAGAGGAACAAGCAAAAAAGAAGAAAAAAAATGTCTCGGTTAAATATATATATATATATATAATAAAAAGATTTATTATAAAATATAAAAGGGCATTTTAGTCTTTTGATTTATTATCCCACTTTAATCATAATCCAACAATCTCATGAACTAAACATAGAATTAAAATAGTCCCATTTTAATCTTTATAATCCTATCCCACTATAATCATAATCTTAATCCCACTGTAATCCTTTATGTGTACCAAACACACCCTCAATACTCTCTAGAAGACCTATTTCTCCTGATATTTTTCATCTCCTTCATTCTTCTTTTTCTCTCTCTAGTTTTGTCTCCTTTACTCTTGTTTCTCTCTATGCTTTCAGTGTTATTTGGTTTAGGTCACCTGAGGTCGGCGTACACGATGATGGTGGCAAATCGTCACGAAAATCACCGGAAAAAGCAAATCGGAGGGTTAAGGTTACTGCGATTTGTGGGGATTTTAGACAGTTTTCTAGCAAATAATCGACACGTGAATATTAGGGATGAAAAGATCGAAATATTTTGATCCAGATAGTGTGCTCTGATTTTATCGGAGAAATTTATTGGAGTAGATGATCTCACATACGATAACAATAGCGGCAGATGGTTGCAGAACAGGCTGACAATTTACGGTTTTAGTTGCAGGATGCTAATGGTTTGGTAGATATTTTGTTTTTGGTTTGATTTTGTAGGTGGATTGTTGTGGATTTTTGGGTTTGATTTTCCATGTTCATTTTATGGACTTCCTTTTTTGTGATTCAAGAAATTTCATGTTAATTTTCTTTGAAAAAATTTTGGGTTGTGTAATTTTTTTTTTGTTATAAAAATTTTCAAATAATTTGGTAGAGTATAAGATGGTGCTATTTTTCAGTTAAATGATTTATTTCTCATAGGAAAATTCCTACATTGAAAGCCAACCCAAAAAAATTAAAATTATGGGGATTCTTTCATTTAGAAATTTCTAGAATTTTTGAAATTCCTTCCCCATACACACCCTAAATGACATTATAATCAATTATGTTTGGAAAGAAAAAAAAAATTACTCTTATGAGTTATGCAAACAATTTAGTTTTGATTCAATAGTCAAATTACCATTAAAAAATATTCAATAGTTAAATTTTCATTTACAATTGAGTGATGTTTGTAAATTGTAATGACATTGTTATATTTGAATTTTTTATTATGTTATTAAATAAATTATAAGATGATTTTTTTCTATGCACAAAATTTCTACCAATAATATTGAATTTGAGTATGTGGAATTGGTTTCTCTTATTGGTACTTTTATGGTGATATGATATCACATTTTACTTAAAATTGTACTCAATGGTTATTTTTATGCCACATTCTCATGAATACTTAACTAAAATAATTGATGTGTCAAAGTCATAACTTGATTATCAATCCTTTATAACTTTGATGGTTTGTATCATATAACTCATTCTTTAAGGTCACGAGTGTTGGGGATGGTAAAACAAAGAAATCATTACTGTATTTCATAAAAAAAAAAATTATAATTTTAAATTTAATTTTTAAATGGGATGACATATTATTTAATCATAAAAAACATCAATAATAGAGAATTCAAATTTTGTTAATTTACTATTGTACTTTTATTTTCCGAGGTTAAATAACAAGTCAATGCCTAGTTAAGTTTAATTCCTAGTTAATTGAAAATTCATGTCATAAAGCTTTAGCGGAATGGTTAAAACTCATTTTTTTTCTCGTTAAGAAAGTTTGAGTTCAAATCATTTCATTACGATTAGATGAAATAGATCGTGTTCAATAATATGAAATGATCAATTAACACTTATATCATTTGACTCACGTATGAAAATATTTACACAACCTTTTAAGGGGGTGCCACTTTTTCTTCCCGATGTTTATCGCTTCACATTAAATAGGTGTTCACAGTAACTCTCCTCCTCTTGGAACTTGTCCAATTCACCTAGCTGGATCATTGATTGCTAACTTCTTGGAAGTTAGGGGCAAGTTTGAGTATGCATTTAAAGACCTGCTTTTTTTTTTCTTTTCAAAAGTTGAAAATTAGCGTTTAAACTCCAAAAAATTGTTTGGGCGGTTGTTTTCCAAAACTTATTTTCAAAACATGCATTTTTAAAACCTTTTTTTTTTGTCAACATAGTTTCACTTAGAATATTAATTTTTATATACACGAGTTGATTTTCTCGATATGTATAATCAATGATTTTGTGAGATTTGATTTAATCGTATTCTACATCCAACTTAAATGTGCAAATCAATCAGTAATCAAATTGAAAATTTTAGTTACCAATTTACATAAAATAAAGTAATTTATAAATAAAAATTATTATTATTAAATATTTTTTACTTAAATTTTCAATGATTCGATATTATCAAAATGTAATTTGATAATTTGGTATTACTGAAATATTAAAAAAAAAACCATTACATGTCAAATTTATATAAATAAAAAAAAACAGTCATTCGATATTTTCAGAATACAAAAAATCAAAACGATATCAAACCATATTACTGAAGTTCTACAAAAATAATAATGACTACCGAAGTTTTACAAAAGATAAATTTTTATATAACTAAATCAACTAAATAATTTTTTTAGTTTACTCAAATAATTATGATTTGTTTTACTCTATACAAACTGTTTACAGAATAAAAAACCATTACTTTATACGAGCAAATTTTTTTCACAAATAATTAATTAAAAATAATAAACTTAAATTTAAAATATTTTTTACCTATTTAAATCAAGTTATACTCTTCCGTTTGATGAGTAAAAATATGCTCTTCCACTTCAAAAGTTCTATCATGAAAAAAATTAAAGAACAAAGAACTTTTAAAAATTAAAATTAAGCAACATGTATTTAACATGCTTTTTCTTAAAAAAGACAAATATCATTATGCGGGAGATTTTAAGGGCACTTAATCACCGTTTAATATTTTATTCAATATAAATTTGCATTATTGGTCGTTGAAATAGTACATGTGATACAACATGTGATCAACCATCTAATAATGGTAGACCAAGAAGACATAGTATACAACCAAGGAAGTTTCAAGACTATGAGCTGGCATATCAACAAATGTTTGTTAGGAATTTGTTAGCAATAATAGGATAAGGTAATCAAGTTGTTAATCAATTCTGTTATTCAGTTGTACTAATTAGTTGAGCAGTTAAGCATCAATTAATAGAAATACCTCATATCAGAGATGTAATCAGGAAATAAGAAATAAAACAACTTCTTTCTCCAATCTCTTCTTGTTTATTTCTTGAGAGTCTCTTGCACTCGAAGAAAGTCTTTCTTTAATCAATTCAGTTCATACATCCTTTCTTCTAATTCCTCAATTCTCAAATTGTGTTCTTAATCTGTATAGCAATTAATTTTTCTAACAATTGGTGCTTTCATCGACTTGCATTCACACGCAGACAGTGAATTAATGGCAGAAGGAACAAGGCTAAGTAAGCTTGATGAAGCAATGTCCAAATTGACAGATTCTCAAAGATTGTTGCAGGATGAGTTAAAGGAGGTCACCATAGAGATTCAGACAATGGAGCCAAACTTGAATAGTCTCTCAGAAACAAAGAGATTGGCCCTTCTTTTGCAATTCAAGCTACTGAAAAGAATAAGGTATGGTAACCCTACAAATCCTTAAAGCTTGATGTTCTAAAATTTATTGGCAATGATCTTTTAGGATGTATATTCAAAGCCAAACAGTTTTTTGACTATCATCAAACACCTAATGAGCAACGAATTAGAGTTTCTTCTTTTTACATGAATGGCCCTGCTCTGGATTGGTTTCAATAGATGTACAACAATGGCCAAATCAACTCTTGGGAGGATCTCTTGAGAGCACTAGAATTAAGATTTGCACCTTCAATGTATGAGGATCCTAAAGGTACCTTATTCAAACTTCTACAGTGATAGTTTATCAGACAGAGTTTGAGACCTTGTCAAACAAAATCACTGGTTTATCTTTTGAATTCCTTCTTAGTTGCTTCATTTCTGGCCTGAAACTAGAGATTAAGCGAGAATTACTAGCCTTTCAACCGAACTCATTACCTCATGCAATTGGATTGGCTAAATTACAGGAATAGAAATTGAATGATAAAATAATTTCAACTAAACCATGGCCACCGAAAACCTTTTATTCATCACAACCTTCTGATAAACCACCACTTTTACCTACTTCAGTATTCAAACCTATGAACCCTATTCAATCCACAAAAGTACCACTTAAAAGACTGTCTGCAGCAGAAATCCAAGCTAGAAGGGAAAGAGGCGTATGCTTTAACTGTAATGAGAAGTTCCATATAGGACACAAGTGTTAAGCTAAGTTTTTTTGGATACTTGGGGTTTGATGGTGAAACGACCTATCCCGGGTTGGCCATCCCCGAGACGGTGTCGTAACATTTTGAAATCTCAGCACGACACATATATGCAACAATATAAAAAAAACCGTACATCAATTGAATGTGTGTGTGTGTGTATATATATATATATACACACACACACATCAATCCTCAACCCTCAACAAGAGAGTTACATTATTAAAATTTCAACTGAAATAATATATACAACATATGATACATGAATATTTAAAAAAAAAAAAATCCGTTAGTCTGAGGATATGGACCACATAGCTTACAAGAAATGATTTAGTCTGAATCTTAGCTCACAATTCTATTTGTCCTGCTCACTACCTTAAATTATTTAACAATGAGAAGTGAGTTTCACTAGCTCAGTGAATTAAATTTACTATAAGTACTCGATTATCTACTTTTAGTCACATCTTATAATTCAATCATTTCTAATTCACCAATATTAATCATCTATTTCTTCACATATAATAATTCATTCTTTTAAATCATCTTCCAATATTCATTCATCTATTATCTCATATAATTCAATAATAGCATTCTATTATCACTACTCATATCATAATCCAACCATTTATCAATATCTTCTTATATTAATCATCAAACATATCAATTTTTTTCTCATATATTTAATCATCTTGAGATTATCAATTTAACATCATTATTTACCTCATCATAAGGGTCACAGCGTATAATCAATCAATCAAATAATTTTTGTCATATCACACTTTCATATTTCTTTCTCATCATATTTGTCTCACAGTGAGACTCATTTGTCTATCAATAATTTCACAATCAAGAATGATACTTTAGCATTTCAATTAATAATAATCAATATTTAAAGCAAATATAATGCATGAATTTAAATTATCTTTTTTTTTTCTCATCAGATCATTTCATATTATTTGGGAACGCCTTCTCACATGTCAACATGTTTCAGCCAGACCAGCTGTCTTCCTGGTCTTTTCAGCTAGACCGACTGCCTTCCTAGTCTTTTATTTTCAGCTAGACCGATTGCCTTCCCGGTCTTTTATTTTCAGCTAGTCCCACTGCCTTCCTAGTCTTTTATTTTCAGCTAGACCGGCTGCCTTCCCGATCTTTTATATTCAGTTAGACTGGCTACCTTCCCAAACTTTTATTTTCAGCTAGACTGGCTGCCTTCCCGAACTTTTATTTTCAGCTAGACCGACTGTCTTCCTCGTCTTTCATTTTCAGTTAGACTGGTTGTCTTCTCGATCTTTTTTTTAGCTAGACCGGCTGCCTTCTCGGTCATTTATTTTATGCATATGAACAATAATATGTGTAGCTCGAGGTTTCAACCCAAGAGGGGGGGTGAATTGGGTTTTTAAAAACTTTTGCGGAATTTATACAAGTTTATAAAAACTGATAAGCAACAAATAATTGATACAAGTAGAAAGCTGTAAATAAAGAGTTTAAGGAAAGAGGATGCAAACACAGTTATAGTGGTTCGGCAATATCGGATTCGTTCCGACCCTACGTCCACTCTCTTCAAGGAACTCCTTGAAGTAATCCACTAAGAAAACTTAGTCGCACAACTTAGCCGGGTGTTGCACAAACCGTACACAAGCAATTTACAGGAATTGCTTAAACCGAAAAATCCCCTTCCTTTCGGAAGTTTCCCCTTCCTCTCGGAAGTAATCCCTTTACAAAGATGGTGTAAAGTAAAAGGTAGAGAGACAACAAATGAAAGCTTATTACAACAGAAATGTCTCTCTTTCAAAGTAAAGCTTGAAGAAATGGCTCAATAAGATTATTTCAAAGCTTTTTGTGTTTCAAGAGTATAAAAACTTGATTATATGAGATCAACTCTTTTTGAATATGTGCTGCTTGTTATTGTATGCTTTGCTGAGAGGGTTTATATAGCAATCAATTAATATGGCCGTTTTGGACTTTAATTTGAAAAAGATTTACTTTAAAACGTTCAGATTTGGAATCCAACGGTCATATTTTTGAACTACCAGTCGACTGGGTCGAGATACCAGTCGACTGGGTTCACTTGAAAAATATACGTTTTCAGACCTTCTGGGTATCCAGTCGACTGGTATATATCATCCAGTCGACTGGGGACTTTCTGTCCATTGTGCCAGTCGACTGGGTTGATTCATCCAGTCGACTGGGAAATTACTGGTCAAAGTACCAGTCGACTGGGTTAATTCATCCAGTCGACTGGGTACCTTCTGACCCATATACCAGTCGACTGGTATATGTACCCAGTCGACTGGGTTGTCTTCCAACCCAGTTTTTCTTCTGTTTTTCATTAAAAACATTTTAAAATTAATGGTTTTAGAAAAACCATTTGTGTTTGAGCCATTAAACAAGCTAATACAATGTATGAGTGAGACTTACATTGGTTCTAAACCTTAAGACCTATACTAGATCTTCAGTCTTCACTTGATACTTGATTTGGTTCGAGTTTTTGCACTTTGTTCCTTGGTTGAATGTGTTTGATCCTTAATACAACTTAGTTTAAACATGTTAGTTAAATAACAGTTGTGTTTTGCCATCATTAAAATACGGGCGAGGGTCAACAATCTCCCTCTTTTTGATGATGACAAAACTAATAATGTAAAAACAGTTTTAAAAACTAAGTGTTAAGATTTTACAAAAATTTGGACAGAGTCTCCTCTGTTTTTCGAGAAAAACCACCCTGTAAACAAGCAAACACAGTTTATATTTCTTTCAACCAATCCAGAATTAAACTCAACCAATCAATAAACATTTTTACACAGATATGGAGCAATGCTCCCCCTAAATCTATGCATTGGTTGCGTTTTTACTTAGATTTTCTCGTTACTTAGATTTTCTCGTTTTTCTCATTTTTCTCCCCCGTTTTGACAACAGCAACCAAAGGGGGGCAGAACAATCAACAAATAAGCTATGAGACAAACAGATATTTAAAAACAGTTCTAACATATCACAAATAGCTTAAATAAATGCAAGAAATATGGCTTATAGTTATTACATCATCATAGAAAAAGTCAATACAAGTAGAGTCTTATAGAGCCATAACTAAGAAAAACAAACATGAGATGTCCGTGCTAAGTGACAAATACTGGAAAAGTGCTAAGAACTGATTAAATGAATGAGACTCATGGTGCGGGAGAGTCCGAGCTGTCACGAAGAAGTTCCCTAATCTCAGCTAGGGAACCCTCGGTGTGCTCTCGATGTAACTCGAAGTCATCCCGTAGGTGGTCTATGGAGGAGCTCAGCCTCTGATAATCGGACTGCATGGACTGAAAACCAGACTCCATCGTCATCTGAAGACTCGCGATAGCTCGTAGGATGTCACCATATCCAGTCTGACCAGTACTCGAGTCACCAATGGGAGGTGCTCGGGTATCTGTCTCCATCTCAGCAGCCGTATCAGCATCCTCATCACTGTCACTCGCATCCTCTCGAATCCTTAGGCGTTTTCCAGCCTTAGGATAGAGAAACCCTTCACGAACAGTACATCCCATCTTCTTTAGAGATGAGATGTTGATGATATCCGTCAATCCGATATCCTGAGCCTCGGAGGCAAGCAAAGGTACCCGGAAGTGCTGGAGGATGAGTGTAATGAGCATCCCATAAGGAAGACACCCGGAGTCGTTTGCTTCACCGTTTATCATGTTGGCGAGCAGCAGAGGATATATATTGAAGTGGTGCCCAGATTTTAGGCACCAAATCAATACCGTATCTATTTTAGATAGATACCCTCGACTCCCGAGTCTCGGGTGGATGGTCCAACTGACAATCAATTGAAACATTTTTGAGTCGAGGGGCAAGTCACTACATGTGTGAAATGTAGTGGGTTTGTACACATAGTTAGGGTCGCCCCTGACTATCCGACAGGCCTCCTCAACTTCAAAGTTGTCTGGCCATCCATCCAGACTCCATTGAACCCCCCTTATAGGGATTCTCAGAATGCTCATCAAGAGGTCAGTGTTGACCTCAAACTCCACACCGCTAACTCTGGTTCTGAATCTCAGAGCCAGAGGACTGGGTTTCACCAAGTTAGCATAGAACTGGTGAATCAGTCGCGGGTAATATTTTTCATGAATACTGACCAGTGGGGTCAGATTTATTGCCTCAAAGGCTGGTAGAATATCGAAATTACCATGACGAATGGAGTCGAAATCAACGACTCTACCCGTCATGATTTTCTTGTGACGGATTATAGAGTTATACCTCTTATGAGCAGCTGGGTTGAAAAACAGAGCCTGCTCCAACTCTGTTCTGGGCTCCTTGCTGGATGACCCTGCTACTCCCTTCCCTTTTGATTCCGAAGCCGAAGGTTTTGAAGACCTAGGCTTTTTGGGCGCATTAGGTCCACTTGTTGTGAGTTTTATACGGATTTTGTCACTCATTTTCGAGAAATTTGAAGTTTTTGGAAAAAGGAAATTTGGTAAAAATGAGAGATTTTAACCGTAGAAAGTTAAAAATCTCTTTAGGAATGAGTAGATCGGTGTGTTTAGAAGGGATTTGGATGGTTTTTAGATCAAAAAGATGAATTTTTCTAGAGAGAGAAAGCTTGGGCTCTTTGAAAATGGCGTAAAGAGGGCGAAAATGAACAGTCCCTTTTATAGAATCGCGATACCAGTCGACTGGGTAAACTTACCAGTCGACTGGGCCCCTTTGAAAAGATGAACAGTTCTCTTACCAGTCGACTGGGTAAACGTACCAGTCGACTGGATTAACTGACAGTGAGATACCAGTCTACTGGGCTATCGTTACCAGTCGACTGGAGGTTCATAAAAATGAAAAAAAATTTGGCTCCCAGCAGGATTTGATCTTATAGACGACTGGAGAAGACTTACCAGTCGTCTGGAGTTTTTGGCAGAGAGTTACCAGTCGTCTGGAAAAACAGGCAGAGACTTACCAGTCGACTGGAGAACATTTACCAGTCGACTGGATCCTGAGTAAAATTTCCAGTCCTGAATTTTTTTAGCACGATTTTGTTTATCTATGACATTTTTGAGTGAAGGGAATAATTAAACATGGATTAATACTCTATCACTCAATGTCAAACATGCAAATGATGAAATGAGATGCAATCAAACATTCAGTTTATCGAAATCAAGCAATCCCATCAACTTTCTTATTTTGCAAAAACTAGCTTCACTTAAGGGTTTTGTAAGAATATCAGCTATTTGATCTTCTGAAGGTATAAATTCTAATCTTATATCACCTTTTTGAGCATGGTCTCTTAAGAAATGATGTCTAATCTCTATATGCTTGGTTCTAGAGTGCTGAATAGGATTTTTGGTTAGGTTGATGGCACTAGTATTATCACAAAATATAGGAATATTTTTGAGACTCATGCCATAGTCTTCTAGTTGTTGTTTCATCCATAGTACTTGGGCACAACAACTGCCAGCTGCTACATATTCCGCCTCAGCGGTTGATAGTGCAACTGAATTCTGTTTCTTGGAGAACCAAGAAGTTAACATAGCACCTAAGAATTGGCATGTTCCACTTGTGCTTTTTCTATCTAACCTACATCCAGCAAAATCAGCATCCGAATATCCTACTAGCTCAAAAGATGATTCTCTAGAATACCATAATCCTATGGTCTGGGTCCCTTGTAGATATCTAAGGATTCTTTTTACTGCAACTACATGTGATTCCTTAGGATTAGATTGAAATCTAGCGCACATGCATACACTGAACATTATATCAGGTCTACTTGCAGTCAAGTACAGTAAAGCACCTATCATGCTTCTATAATATTTAGAATCTGCATTTTTACCTCCTTCATCAAGATCAAGTTTGGTGGTTGTGCTCATAGGTGTTCCAATTGGTTTTGAGCTTTCCATCCCGAACCTCTTTAGTAGATCTTTGACGTACTTTTGTTGATTGATGAAGATACCTCCTTTTAGTTGCTTGATTTGCAGTCCAAGGAAGTAGGTAAGTTCTCCCATCATGCTCATTTCAAATTCACCTTGCATGCACTTTGCAAACTCTTGACACATAGATTCATTAGTAGCACCAAATATAATATCATCAACATATATTTGAACTATCAAAGTGTCATTTTTGTGAGTTTTTGTGAAGAGAGTTGTATCTATTTTTCCTCTTACAAAATCATTATCAATCAAAAATTTGCTTAGTCTTTCGTACCATGCCCTTGGAGCTTGCTTCAGCCCATATAAAGCCTTAGAAAGCTTGTAGACATGATTTGGAAGACTAGGGTTTTCAAAACCAAGAGGTTGTTCAACATAAACCTCTTCTTCTATAAAGCCATTTAAAAAGGCACTTTTCACATCCATTTGAAATAGCTTGAATTTATTAAAGCATGCAAAGGCTAATAACATTCGAATAGCTTCTAATCTAGCTACGGGAGCATAGGTTTCATCAAAATCTATTCCTTCCTCTTGGTTATATCCCTTAGCAACTAGTCTAGCCTTATTTCTAGTTACTATACCATTTTCATCCATTTTATTTCTATATACCCATTTAGTTCCAATAATTGAATGATCTTTAGGTCTTGGAACTAGTTCCCAAACATTGTTTCTCTCAAATTGATTTATCTCTTCCTGCATTGCAATTATCCAATCATTATCTTTTTCAGCTTCTATAAATGTCTTAGGTTCTACTTGAGACAAATAAGCTACAAAATTACACATATTTCTAATGGAAGAGCGAGTTCTTACCCCTTGTGAAGGATCACCAATTACTTGATCAATTGGATGATGATTTACATACCTCCAATCCTTGGGTAGATTTTCCTCTTGTTGACTTGAGGATGGTTGGTCCAAATTTGGAGTTGCCATCCCTTCATTTGTTTGAGAAGAACTCACTTTTGGGTCAACAATGGGAGTAGAAGTTTCCATTCTTGGAATAAAATCTGCATCATCTTTAAAGGAAACTTCTCCACTACTCATTGGGTTAGATTCATCAATAGTTACATGCACAGATTCTTCTACTACTAGAGTTCTCTTATTGAAAACTCTATAAGCCTTACTAGTAGTAGAATATCCTAAAAATATCCCTTCATCGGTCTTGGAATCAAATTTACCCAAGTTAGTTTTATTGTTATTTAAGATGAAGCACTTACTACCAAAGGCACGAAAATAGGAAATATTTGGCTTTCTCCCTTTCCATAGTTCATAAGGAGTTTTATCAAGCAGGGGCCTTATCAAAATTCTATTTAAAATATAGCAAGAAGTATTCACGGCTTCAGCCCAAAAATATTTTGGTAAATTATTTTCACAAAGCATTGTTCTTGAAAATTCTTCTAGAACTCTATTTTTCCTCTCAACAACTCCATTTTGTTGAGGAGTTCTAGGAGCTGAAAAGTTGTGATTAATTCCATTTTCATCACAAAATTTTGAAAAGCTTTGATTTTCAAATTCTTTGCCATGATCACTTCTTATGCTTGAAATACAAATTCCTTTTTCATTTTGTACCTTTTTGCAAAACTTTTCAAATCCTTTGAAAGCTTCATCCTTATAAGCAATAAAAATAACAAAGGTATATCTTGAATAGTCATCAACAATAACAAGAGCATATTGATGGCCACCTAGACTAATGGTACTAATTGGACCAAATAAGTCCATATGCAAAAGTTCCAAAGGTCTAGTAGTTGAGACAACATTTTTTGCTTTGAAAGATATCCTTGATTGTTTTCCCATTTGACAAGCATTGCAAATTTTGTTTTTCTCAAAATTGATTTTAGGAAGACCAATAACTAAATCTTTTCTTGAAACAATTTTTAGCAAGTTCATATTTACATGACCAAGCCTTCTATGCCATAGCCATTGATTTTCACTAAAAGCAGGAAAACATTTTTCATTATTGGAATGTAAGGATTTCAAATCAACTATATAGACATTTTCATGTCTATGGCCAATGAATTTGATCTTGTTGCTCTTGATGTCTATAACTAGACAATGAGAGGTTTCAAATGTGACTTTATATCCTTTGTCACATAATTGACTAATGCTAAGTAAATTTGGCTTTAAGCCTTGTACTAGCAATACATTATCTAAAGTTGAGAAATCATTACCGACTTTTCTATGCCCGATGATCTTTATTTTAGTATTGTCTCCAATGGTCACAAGTCCACCATCTCTTAGAGTTAGCTCCTTGAATACGCTTTTATCACCGGTCATATGCTTCGAGCAACCGCTATCAAGGTACCAACAGTTACCTTTCTCCTTGGTATGAAGGCAAATCTACATCACACAAGGATATACGATAGCATTTTTAGGTACCCAAAATTTCTTGGGTCCTTTGGGGTTAGTCCTTGAAAATACGGTTCCTTTTGGGACCCATACTTTCTTAACAATATATGGTGCTCTATGAACATGTTGATGATGCACATACCTAGCATTATAGTCATAGAAATTTCTAGAAAATTTTACATGTGCATTCCTATAATCCTTAGGATGATAGTTCCTAAGATACATGATTCTACGGTAAGGGGTATGAAAATGCATGTCATTTCCAGAAAATGAACGATGATGCATTCTAGGATACATGCTAGCATATGTATGCAAGTTATTTCTAGAATAGCCATGATGGTGATTCCTAGGATGAGTAGAATGCATTCTTTGATTATACACATTGTTCCTAGAATGAGCATGATGATTATTTCTAGGATGTGTATGAGCATTTCTAGAATGAGCATACAAATAAGCATGAGTATTTTTAGGATGCTTCAATTTAGTATGATCATTTAAGTTTCTAGAGTTCCTCGGATTTATTAAGGGAGTGCTTTTAACAAGGTTAGGAGCTTTCGAAGTAGAAGCTCCATCTACACAAGAGGCTTTCATGAATAAGCTCTCTTTTGTTTTTTGTTTTCCCAATGGAGAATATCCTACACCAGATTTTCCTCCACTTAATCTTTGGGAAGAAAGCACTTCATCAAGTTTTTCTTTACCAAGCATAAGTCTAGATACAGTGCTGTTTAATTCAGAAATTTTATTTTTCAAATTCTCATTTTCATCTTTAAGAAAATCTTGAGACGAATTATACAGTAAAGATGATAATTTTTCTTTTTCTTCTCTAAGAACTATCATTTCCTTAGAAAGAGACGATACTTCTTTCTTAAGAACAGAATTTCTAGAATCAAATTTCTTTAATTCTTCATGCATTTCATTTATGACTTCTAGTAATTCTTCACTACTAGTAACAATATTATTTTTTGAAGAGGGAGAAGATGTTACCTCACTTTCATCATCGATTGCCATTAAACAGAGGTTGGCAATCTCTTCGTATCCAATTTCTTTGTCTGATGACCCATCTTCTTCGTCATCGCTCCAGGTAGTTGCTACCATAGCTTTCTTCTTGAAGCCCTTGTATGGTTTGCTTGAAACTGGACAGTCAGCTTTTATATGTCCTGGCTTCTTGCAGCCATAGCACATAAGTGGTTCCCTTTTTGAGGTGGGATCCTTTGAGTAAGGTTTCTTGCTTTTCTTCAAGAACCTATGGAATCGTCTGGTGATTAAAGCCATTTCACCATCCTCTTCACTGCTGTCTGCTTCTTGTTCTAATTCCTTTTCTTTGTTGCTCGTAGAAGCTTTGAGAGCAATTTGCTTCTTCTTCTTCTCATCATCATTGACGATGGGAGTCATTTCTTCCATCTCGTATGTCAATAATGACCCAAGCAGCGTCTCAACATCAAGCTTGTCAAGATTTTTGGCCTCTTGAATGGCTGTCCTCTTTGGTTTCCATTCTGGAGGTAGAGATCTTAAGATTTTTCTGGTTAGTTCAACTTCCTCAATATTCTTGCCAAGCAATTTTAAACTATTTATAATAGTAGTAAATCGTGAGTGCATTTCAGAAATGGTTTCATTAGGAGACATCTTAAAAGATTCATATTCAGAAATTAGCATGTAAATTTTAGACTTTTTTACTTCACTTGTTCCTTCATATGTGACTTGCAATTTGTCCCATATTTCTTTAGCAGAAACGCATGCAGATATTTTGTTATATTCAGAAATATCTAAAGCACAATGTAGCATGCTTGTTGCTCTGCTATTGAGAGACATTGTTCTACAATCCTCGTCAGTAAACTCAGTTTTGAGTTTAGGCATTGTATGAAGAGTCTCTCCAATAACTATTTCTTTTGAGGGAATTTTAGGTCCCTCTTCTATAATTCTCCATAGATTGTAATCTTGTCCTTCGACGAAGATTTTCATTCTATTTTTCCAGTAGTTATAATTTGATCCATTGAACAATGGAGGTCTAGTATAAGAGTGTCCCTCAGAGTAGCTATTTGCTGCCATTGGATCAACTCTAGGAATTTAAGCCTTATAAAGAGAACGAGGCTCTGATACCAATTGTAGCTCGAGGTTTCAACCCAAGAGGGGGGGTGAATTGGGTTTTTAAAAACTTTTGCGGAATTTATACAAGTTTATAAAAACTGATAAGCAACAAATAATTGATACAAGTAGAAAGCTGTAAATAAAGAGTTTAAGGAAAGAGGATGCAAACACAGTTATAGTGGTTCGGCAATATCGGATTCGTTTCGACCCTACGTCCACTCTCTTCAAGGAACTCCTTGAAGTAATCCACTAAGAAAACTTAGTCGCACAACTTAGCCGGGTGTTGCACAAACCGTACACAAGCAATTTACAGGAATTGCTTAAACCGAAAAATCCCCTTCCTTTCGGAAGTTTCCCCTTCCTCTCGGAAGTAATCCCTTTACAAAGATGGTGTAAAGTAAAAGGTAGAGAGACAACAAATGAAAGCTTATTACAACAGAAATGTCTCTCTTTCAAAGTAAAGCTTGAAGAAATGGCTCAATAAGATTATTTCAAAGCTTTTTGTGTTTCAAGAGTATAAAAACTTGATTATATGAGATCAACTCTTTTTGAATATGTGCTGCTTGTTATTGAATGCTTTGCTGAGAGGGTTTATATAGCAATCAATTAATATGGCCGTTTTGGACTTTAATTTGAAAAAGATTTACTTTAAAACGTTCAGATTTGGAGTCCAACGGTCATATTTTTGAACTACCAGTCGACTGGGTCGAGATACCAGTCGACTGGGTTCACTTGAAAAATATACGTTTTCAGACCTTCTGGGTATCCAGTCGACTGGTATATATCATCCAGTCGACTGGGGACTTTCTGTCCATTGTGCCAGTCGACTGGGTTGATTCATCCAGTCGACTGGGAAATTACTGGTCAAAGTACCAGTCGACTGGGTTAATTCATCCAGTCGACTGGGTACCTTCTGACCCATATACCAATCGACTGGTATATGTACCCAGTCGACTGGGTTGTCTTCCAACCCAGTTTTTCTTCTGTTTTTCATTAAAAACATTTTAAAATTAATGGTTTTAGAAAAACCATTTGTGTTTGAGCCATTAAACAAGCTAATACAATGTATGAGTGAGACTTACATTGGTTCTAAACCTTAAGACCTATACTAGATCTTCAGTCTTCACTTGATACTTGATTTGGTTCGAGTTTTTGCACTTTGTTCCTTGGTTGAATGTGTTTGATCCTTAATACAACTTAGTTTAAACATGTTAGTTAAATAACAGTTGTGTTTTGCCATCATTAAAATACGGGCGAGGGTCAACAATATGAAAACAAGCAGACCAGCTGCCTTCTTGGTCTTTTATTTCATGCATATGAGCAATAATATGAAAACGAGCATACATTCAAGCATTCAATTTAGCTATCCAGCACTTTCTCAAAATTATTATTTTTATCATATTCATTAAACTATCTCCTCATATATCATATCCACTTTTCAATCATATTTTTCAGAAATCTTATAAAACTTCTCAGCATACTTTTCATTCATCCATCCTATCTAAAATATAAATTCTCATATAATTAAATATTCAACACACTTTCCAATTCCTAATCAATAAATCAATCAATTTTCATATATAACAAAAAATACAACCTTAAATCATTGTAATTCACCCATTTATTCAAATATCGTAATTTCATATTTTTATTGGTTTTGGTTACTAAAAGTTAATCTAACTCACCACGTAGCACTTAAAGTTACCCTTAGATCACCTCCTTGCATTTCCTGCTCCTTTCAGCAATTTCACCTTATTGTTGATCACCAACACCTCATTTATGATGAAGTCTTGCTTTTGCAATTGAATGACTGTACTATCTCTGATATTGGAGGAATTTTCTTTATCACTTTTTGATAAGAAATTTGGATTGAAGAAAGAAGAAAACCAAACGGGATTTGGTAAGAAATAATAAAACAAAATAAAAAAAAAACCGTTTTTATCTTCCGAGCCGTCCCTGCCACCGTTTTTTATTTGGTTGCTTAGTGTCTACAACATGCACACTTGCATGTAAATTGTAACCTACACCTGGACTAAGCGTCCAAGTGTATCAACTTTTTTTTTCTCAATTGCAAAAGTTAGACACCTGGACATCCATGTGTCTTTCTCTCTTTTTTTTCCAAAAGAATTATTTTTATTCGATAATAAATCTTTCATGTATATATTATTTTAATTCCATGTAATATTTGTCAAATTACTTCTTTACCCTTACCTTAAGAATATGGGTATTACAATTCCCCTCACAACCCTTCTTTAACCATCTACTAGCAGTCAAGGCAGAAATAAAATAGTTCGCAAGTATCTTACGTTCTCCTTAAAAGTTAAACTCCTCTTGTCCTAGTATCTTGAACACAACATTTTTTTTCTTAAAAAAATCAACTCAGACATGATACACCGACAACCAATTCATCTCAAAATCAACCATATTCAAAGAAAACAAATCAATGTCAAACTCTCTATCATCCATATGGATTACACAACCCCAATAAATTGTCTTAATAATGACCTTATCCCCAGTAGGAACCTCAACAATAACAGCATGCATCAAAGGACTAACACAAGCATCAATAGATTTCATATACACACTGGATGCAAAAGAATGGGTTACACCAGGATCAATCAATAATCTAGCAGGTCTATCAAGAATAAATACCATACCCATAACAATATCAAGAGTAGTATGTACATCATATTGAGTCACCGCATAGATTCTACTGTCTCTGGGCTGTAACTAACCACTATGTTCTCTCTCAGCTACTAATCATCTACCTTTATCCCGCATGCTCCCTGATCCTCCACCTGTCTTCTCCTACACCTCCACCACCTATTTCAATAGATTTCCCCATTGGATAATCTACACTAATATGTCCTCCCTCACCACATACAAATCACATATGAGTAGCACAATTCCAAGATAGGTGTCATGTCTGATTACATCTATAACAAACTCTTGTCTCTTGATTATACATCAAATTACCACTTCCCCTTGGTGGCATACTTACTCTTCTACCATAGCTTCTAGTTTTCATAGCCTGTCTCCTGAATCTAGGGTTCCCACCAACATTACCTTGAATTATAGAAGCTATGGATCTAGCTTACCTCTAATTCTCTATTATAGGTCTTTTTTCACACGGACGACTCCTCTGGGTTGGTCTCCCACCTTATACACTCATACTATCATTACCTCTGGCTCCCTCAAATTTAGACCTCTTTATCTAATCCCTCATACCTCTAAATTTCATCACAACCTTCTTAATTTGAAGTGCTATATCCGTCAATACTAATATAATTCATATGCCTCATGTAAGATTGTTTCAATCTAATCTCAAAATATAATCCATATAGGAACCTCTTACATTTCTTCTTCTTTATGTCTACCATTTTTGATACAAACCTTGACAAGGCAACAAATCTACTATCATACTGAGCCACAGTCAACATATTTTACCTCAAATAAATGAAATCACTCTTCTGTTGGGCTTTGAAAGTATATTATCAATATTTGTAAAAGAACAAGCCTCCTTAAACCTACTCCAAGTTAAGGGCCTATCAACATATTCAATTATCCTAGGAAGAGTATCCTTCCACCCTTCTAAGACTTCTTCTTCTAACTTAGACGAAGCAAAGGTGACCCTTTGCCTCTCATTCATAAGTAAAATACCAAATAATCTTTCTACATGTTTCACCTATAGCTCGGGCTTAAAAGGATTCATAGATCCTTTAAACAACAAAGCATTCAATTTAACTATCCAGCTTTTTCTCAAAATTATTATTTTTATCATATTCATTAAATTATCTCCTCATATATCATATCCACTTTTCAATCATATTTTTCAGAAATTTCATAAAACTTCTCAGCATATTTTTCATTCATCCATCCTATCTAAAATATAAATTCTCATATAATTAAATATTTAACACACTTTCCAATTCCTAATCAATCAATTTTCATATATAACAAAAAATACATTTTAAATCATTGTAATTCACCAATCTATTCAAATATCATAATTTCATATTTTTATTGGTTTCGATTACTAAAAGTAAATCTAACTCACCATGTAGCACTTAAAGCTACCCATGGATCACCTTTTTGCCATTCCTGCTCCTTTCAGTAATTTCACCCGATTGCTGATCACCAACACCTCAATTATGACGAAGTCTTGCTTTTGTAATTGAATGACTGTACTATCTAATATTAGAGGAATTTTCTTTATCATTTTTTGCTAAGAAATTTGAATTGAAGAAAGAAAAAAACCAAATGGGATTTGGTAAGAAATAATAAAACAAAATAATAAAAAAACCTTTTTTATCTTCTAAATCGTCCCTGCCACCATTTTTTTCTTTGGTTGCTTAGTGTCTACAACATGCACACTTGCATGTAAATTTTAACCTATACCTGGACTATGCATCTAGGTGTATCATCTTTTTTTTTTCTCAATTGCAAAAGTTAGACACCTGGACGTCCAGGTATCTTTTTCTCTCTTTTTTTCAAAAGAATTATTTTTATTCAATAATAAATCTTTCATGTATATATTATTTTAATTCCATGTAATTTACCCTCACCTTCAGAATACGGGTATTATAGATGGAGCTATAACTACTATAAAAACAGAAGAAAATAGTGGCATAAAGTGCATTGATGAAACACGATATCATGACATTGATGAGTTAATCCCACAAATTAGTTTCCATGCTATGAGTGGTCGCAGTAATCCCAAAACCATCATGTTGATTGGGGTTATAGGCAAACATGAAATACAAGTCTTGATAGATGGGGAAAGTACTAATAATTTCATTCAATCAAAAATTGTAAAGTTTATTCAATTGAATGTTAGTGATTTAGCTCAGCTCAAAGTTTTGATAAGAGCTTCAGAGTGAAGGCATCTGTACATCAATGAATCTCATATTGCAAAGGCATTCATTCTTCATTGATTTCTTTATACTACCTATCAAAGAGGCTGACATGGTCCTGGGTGTGTAGTGGTTACAGCTTTTGGGTTTAATTATGATTGATTATAAGCAATATTATAGAATTCTTGTGGCAAGGAGAGTTAGTATAGTAAAAAGGCCAAACAGATACTAGTCCAGCACAAGTAAAAACCAATCAACTAAGAATAGTAGTTAACACTTCTACTGTGGCATCTTGTTATCACTTGGTGCCTATAGATCAACAAAGCACCAATGACATACCCTCTTCACATCCTATAGTAAACCAATTACTTCAGAAGTTTGTTGAGGTATTTTTTATTCCTAAAACTCTTCAACCATTTAGAAGTATTGATCATAGAATTCATCTGTCTAATAAAGTTACACCAGTTAATGTATGAACATATAGATATCCATATATCCAAAAGACAAAAATTGAAAAACAAATGTTAGATGCTGGATTAATTAGGCCTAGTACAAGTACCTTCTCATCTCCAGTCTTGTTAGTAAAAAAAAAGATGGTTCTTGGCTTTTTGTATGGATTATAGATCTCTAAATCCATTACAATCAAGGATAGATTTCCCATACCTACAGTTGATGAGCTTCTTGATGAAGTGTATGGAGTTAGTTGATTTTATAAGCTAGATTTAAGGGATGGCTACCACCAAATTAGAGTGCACCTGGATGATGTTCACAAAACAACCTTTAGAACACATGAAGGGCATTATGAATTCTTGGTTATGCCTTTTGGTTTGGCAAATGATCCTTTTTACTTTTCAAGGAATTTCTCAGGAAATTTGTACTCATATTTTTTTTTATGATATATTAGTCTACAGTAACAACTTTGCAGATCATTTGTTTTACTTGGAGCATGTGTTATCTTGTCTTGTAATGCATAAATTTTTTGTTAAACAATCTAAATGTTCCTTTGCTAGCAACTTCATTGATTATTTTAGGCATAGTTTTACTACCAGGGGAGTAGAACCAGACCAATCTAAAGTTGTTGTAATGACTGATTGGCCTACACAAAAAAATGTGAAGCAATTGAGGGGATTCCTAGGACTAACTGGATACTATAGAAGATTTGTTAAGGGTTATACATCCATTGCAAGTCCCTTGACTGACTTGTTGAAGAAAGACAACTTTGAGTGGAATACTGTAACTCGGAAGCTTTTTACAGCTTGAATAAGGCTATGGTTGATACTCCAGTTTTAGCATTACTTGATTTCTCAAAGCATTTTTGTGGTTTAAACTGATGCTTCATGTTAAGGAATAGGGGATATGTTGTTTTAGGATGGACACCCTATTTCTTATTTTAGTAAAAAGTTTTGCCCTAAATTGCAAAAAACATCTGCCTACATCAAAGAACTTCATGTTATACCTGCTTCAGTTTATAAATTGAGACAATACCTTCTAGGGGGAGATTCATTATACAGACAGATCAAAAGAGCCTTAAAAGACTCATGAATCAAGTGGTTTTGACTATTGATCAACACTATTATCTAACTAAACCACTGGGATTTGATTATTCTATTTGTTATAAACCTAAGAAAGAGAACAATGCTGCAGATGCTCTTTCACAGAAAGTTGGAGAGGACATTGTTGAATATTTGGAAATTTTCATGCCTACCTTCGGTATTTTGAATCAATTGAGATAGGAGAATATGACAGATCCAGAGTTAATACAGCTACAAGAATAGTTGTATAAGGATACCACATTGCATCCTCATATCAACATTAGAGATGGTATATTGTATAAACATGGCAAACTACTAATAAGGGGCACTTTTGTACTTAAACAATAGTTATGAGGAATTCAACAATACCCCATCTAGAGGTTATATAGGGATTGCAAAAACCTTGAATAGATTAAGGGCTAACTTTACTTGGAAAGGTATGATATAGAATGTGACAAGGTTTGTAAATGAGTGTGTTGTGCGTTTATCTATCTAAATTAATAAATAAATAATCGAACTTGTTTTACTTGCAAATGCACAAGGTCTACAGTAGCATAGTGTGCAAATGCGAGATCATGGTGAATTTCGTTTTAGAATTAGTTTCACAATGTAAAAATTGATAGAAATAAATATTGAGTTTGAATTAATAAAGATAAAATCGTAGGGACTTGAAATCCACCACTAATCATGCTACCACAATAAAACAGTATGCCAATGCTTTAATCATGCCATGTATACCTAATGTTTGTCAACCTAAGGGTTTGGTCCACTCCTTAAGCTATTGATTTCCCTAAGCAATGAGTTAGGCATGGTGTATACTCTAACTTTTCTCTTTCTTAAGGGATTCAGCATGGTGTATACTAAGTTGTTCCTTAAGAGAGCATAAGATCTGTGGAAATCAGCAACCACATGAGACCTAGGGCTTGGTCTCTCTTGGTTCCCATGTTGATTAACTCAAGAGCCCGACGTGGATATCTTCTGTTACTATTGTTGAACCCAGGACTCGGTCATCTAAATTGATTCAACTAACTAATCCATACCACATGCATATATCGATCAGGCAAACACATATGAGGAATTTAAATAAAAACAGGCATTAATCAAGTTAAGCACAAATATCGCAAAGGCGCCAATACTGAATTATTGAGTAAACATAATTAGGGCTTCAGCCAAGCCCTTACTAAAAGTTTAGTTACACATAATAAAATAAAGGAAAGAAGAAACCCGAGAGAGCTCCATTGAAGAGTCATCAATTCTTCGTAGAATCCCCTCTGGCCTCCGGCCTCTCAATCTAAAACTAAAACTACAAGGAAGCCCTCATCTATGTGTTTTGCAGGCCTATTTGTAAGGCTTTGGAACATCTAGAAACCCTAAAACTCGAAAAACAAAACCCTACAATTATTTCCAAAATAGGAACTACCGTTTTGATGTTTTACTGATGCGTGTGCGCTCGATCCTGGACTGCTGCACTCGAGTGCAGGTTGCGCTTGAGCCTTCTTCTTGTGTGCACGAGTGCTGGTGCGCTCGATCGCACTCTTCTGTGCACTCGATCGCACTAAACAAATACTAGTTTTTTTTTCCAGATTTGCTCTCTAAGCTCCAAAATGCTTCATTTCTTCCAAAAACCTATAAAAACACAGAAAACACAAAAAAGAAGTAAAATAGAATAAAATATGTAAACAAAAGGCTTAACAAATGTAAATTAAGGGGTTTAAATATGAATATTTAAGCACTTATCACACCCCCAAACTTACATATTGCTAGTCCCTTAGCAATACGAAACTAAAAACTAAATGAAAAACAATAACAAAAATAAATCCACTATTCATGATATCCAAAAATTTGGGTCGCACACAAAACCATGATATTTATTCATGAGCAAGTTTAAAATATAAACACATCTTTGTAATGAGTAAGAGTTTTAAAATCTAATCACTTACACAAGGCTGGTTAAAGCATCACAATTCTGACTTAGTGTGTGGTGAATTAGTATATTAAAGATGAAGCTTCCAAATAACTCCAATGTGTAATGTTTCAGTGTCTCAACATTCATCGAATTTCCTATCAGAATGAACAAAAATGACATAGTTTTATTTATTTCTTTTTTTTATTGTGAGATTTTTGCCATGTTAAGTTAAGCTTTCTAATTGACCCATGTAGCGAGTGTTTAGCCAATGACTCCCAAACCAGATGGTTTCATGGCATTAGGTGTAAAGACACCCCTAAGGACTTACTAACTCGAGTCAAAAAGGCTACGAAACTAACTGATCTTAATGCTGCCAAGCAAAATTTCTACCTTTTGATGTGAACACTCATTGCTTACTGAGGCAAGAGGTCCAGTTACTCAGTGGAAACTTTATTTAATGATCATTATAAGCAAAATTCTCCCCTTTTGACGTGAACACTCACTGCTTACTGAGGCAAGAGGTCCAGTTACTCAGTGGAAACTTTATTTAATGATCACTAAGAGCATTTTATTTTCTCTTTTTTGTGCAATAAAAAATTTCTAAATTTTTTGTGTGCCAAAGTTTTCTTCTAACAAGTCATCCAATTACAGTTAAGTCATGGAAACATATACATAAAAATTATATGTGATACCTCACACCATTATGTGCTAATGTGCTCGTGTCAGATTTAGATCAAACTTATGAATTCTTAAATGCCTTAAGGTAGCTAATTAAACTTTTAAAACTTTATTATTAGACTATGTGTTCTAAATTTTAAGCTTACTAATGAAGTCTTATCATAATATTTGATTAAATCAACCAAAATTTTCAAAACAATATGAACATGCATTTATAATAATAATAAAAACAACTGGGACAAGGTGTGTGGATGTGTCTTCCATACCCCTAAACTTAAATTACACATTGTCCCCAATATGTGAATAGCATGGAAAGAGCTGACCTGGGAGATGGAGAACTAGTCGGGCTGGCATGGCTCATAGCACACCCCCAAACTTGAATTGATGCACACATTGTCCCTGAAAAAGAAAAACTAAAGCAATATGGGAAAACAGAAAGAAACTAAAAATAGACAGTAAAAATAAATATGAAAAACAATAAAAATTTAAAGAATAAGCTATTGGGTACCTCCTATGAGCGCTAAGTTTAACATCTTCAGCCAGACGCTCTTATTCTTTCCCAGAAAAGCATGAGTTGAATACATATGCAGCTGCTTCAATGCCAAATTTGGTGCTTGGATACTTTGGAGAGGCCTCAATGATGTTATCAGTAATATCTGCAGATTCTGGCTCAACATTCGATATTGTTAACCCATGGGTGAGGGTTGACTCCAATGGAGCAATGTGATGGACCTGAAAAACTTCCTCATATCATATATACATTAGAACATTCCATATCATCTTGGGGTAATTTTAATGTATCAAATATATTGAATTCAACCTTCTCACCATTTACCTTCATACTTATAATGCTTTTTTTCACACAAATTTTTGTATCAGCAGTCCTTATAAAAGGATCTTCCTAGAATGATGGGCAAAGGTAATGGCATAGGAGATTCTTCCATATCTAATACAATAAAATCAGCAGGTAAAATAAATGGACGTACCTTTACCAAGACATCCTCAATAATACCTCTTGGTCTTTTTATACTTCTGTCTACCAGTTGCAAGGTGATGGAAGTTGGTTGAAGCTCCCCCAAACCTAGTGTCTCAAATACCATGTATGGCAGCAAATTGACACTCGCCTCTAAATCCAATAATGCATGCTTAAAAATTTGGTTACCTATCCTGCAAGGAATGGTAAAACTACCCGGATCTTTCAGTTTTGGTGGTAGTTTTCTTAATAGCACAACACTTACCTCTTCCGTTAAAGCTACTGTCTCATGTTCCTGAAACTTCCTATTATGAGTGCAACAATCTTTCAAAAATTTAGCATAAGCAAGTATTTGTTGAATTGCATCTAATAAGGGAGTATTTATTTCCACTTTCCGCAAAGTTTCAAAAATATCAAGCAGTTTACTTTCTTTCTTAGGCTTTACTAACCTTTGAGGGAAGGGTGGTGCATTTACCTTTTTTATCTCACTTACTTTTGATGTGGACACTTGTGTAGGCTCATCAGTTCCTATGATCTTACCATTTCTGAGAGTTGTAACGGCATTCAGTTACTGATGTCCTCTTGGATTAGGTAGTGTTTGGGCTAGAAATTCACCTTGCTTTCTTTCACTTAACTCCTTGGCCAATTGCCCCACTTGGACCTCTAGTCTTTGAATGGCTTGCTCATGCTTTGCATTGATTTGTCTTTGCTCAGCTCAAAATTGTCTTTCCTCTGTCATGAACTGTTCTTGTGAAGTCATCAACTGTTGTTGCTGAGTTGCCAATTGCCTCACAAGACTCTCTAAGTCACTTTCCTTTGATTCCGGAACTGATTGGGCTACTTGTTGGGAGTTCCTTTGCTGCCCTTGAAGGTTTAAGGCATTCTGGTTGTTGTTCCATGCGAAGTTGGGGTGGTTCCGCCATCCAGGATTGTAGGTATTTGCATATGGATCGTTCTTCAGGAGGATAGTTGTTTGGTCCCACATAGTTTGCTTGCTCTGGATCTGCAAATGAATACAAAGGGCAAGTTTCAGTAGTGTGATCAAAATGAGAACATATAGCACATACCTGTAGTGGCATAGCTTGTGGATGAGGTGGGTTGTTCTTAGCAGTCATGGCTTTTACAAGCATATCTATCTTTCTTTCCACAGCAACCATCTGATTTGGAGATCCACCATTTAAGTTCACTTCATACATACCCTTGCTCCTGACTTTTGGTCTTCCTCTAGATGAGAATTGCTGGGTATGCTTGCTTAAGGTCTCAAAAAGCTCACGTCATCTTCACTACTTTTCTCCATCAGCACACCTCCACAATCTGAATCCACAATACTTTGATTAATATCACTCAAACCTTCATAGAAAGCTTATACCAGCTCATCTTGAGGTAGATTGTGGTGTGGGCATTTGATTAGCAGCTCATTGAAGTGTCCCCATGCCTCAAAGAAATGGTCTCCATCCCTCTGTTGGAAAGATTGAATCTTTCTTCTCATTTGCCTTATTTTTTGTGCTGGGAAAAATTTTCTTAGGAACCTACTGGATAGCTTCTCCCAAGTATGGATAGAACTACAGGCAATGAATTATACCACAACTTAGCTTTATCTTTTAATGAAAAAGGGAAAAGAATTAACTGGATTCCCTCTTGATTTAGGACCTGGATGTGCTGGAACTTGCAGAGGTCAAAGAATTCCCGAAGGTGCAAGTGTGGATCCTCAGCAGGTGTACCCCTTAAATGAGTCAATGCATTGAGTATCTGCAAAGATATGTAATAATTGCCTTCCACCTCTGGTTGATAAGCAATGCATGAGGGCTGGTCGAGGTTCCGTGGGATGAAGGATTGCTTCATAGGTCTTCACTCACGCTGTTTTGCCATTTGTGTGTCTCCCTCGAATTCTTCTTCGTTCTCCTCAATGTCATTTCTAAGCCTCTGTCTAATGGTCCACTCAATCTCTGTATCAAGTGGAAAGATGGTTGGATACCTAGATCGAAGACCATGCATGAATTTTAGCTGAAAGGATTCAGTGCAGCAGTTTCAGTACTGCTGCTCGGGTAATCTCTGCCTTGATTGCACTCGATTGCAACAAGGAGTGTGCTCGAGCGCAATGCTGCTGTAGTACCTGAAACAGAAAAACAGAAAACGAAAAAAAGGAAAAATTAAGGTTTTTTTTTTATAAAACAAAATAAAACAGAACAGAATAAATAAATAAATAAAATAAAATAAAAACTAAATAAAATAATTCTAAACATAAATTTAGCGCAATCCCCAGCAACGGTGCCAAAAACTTGTTGTGCGTTTATCTACCTAAATTAATAAATGAATAATCGAACTTGTTTTACTTGCAAGTGCACAAGGTCTACAATAGCATAGTGTGCAAATGCGAGATCATCTCCACAGGAATTGGTGAATTTTGTTTTAGAATCAGTTTCACAATGTAAAAATTGATAGAAATAAATATTGAGTTTGAATTAATAAAGATAAAATCGTAGGGACTTGATATCCACCATTAATCATGCTACCACAATAAAATAGTATGTCAATGCTTTAATCATGCTATGTATATCTAATGTTTGTCAACCTAAGGGCTTGGTCCACTCCTTAAGCTATTGATTTCCCTAAGCAACAAGTTAGGCATGGTGTATACTCTAACTTTTCTCTTTCTTAAGGGATTCAACATGGAATATACTAAGTTGTTCCTTAAGAGAGCATAAGATCTGTGGAAATCAACAACCACACGAGACTTAGGGCTTGGTCTGGTCCCGGTTTCCTATGTTGATTAACCCAAGAACCCAGCATGGATATCTTTTGTTACTATTGTTGAACCCAGGACTCGGTCATCCCAATTGATTCAACTAATTAATCCATAACACATGCATATGTCGATCAAGCAAACACATATGAGGAATTTAAATAAAAACAGGCATTAATCAAGTTACGCACCACAACACAAATATTGCATAGGCGCCAATACTGAATTATTGAGTAAACATAATTAGGGCTTCAGCCAAGCCCTTACTAAAAGTTTTGTTACACATAATAAAATAAAGGAAAGAAGAAACCCGAGAGAGCTCTATTGAAGAGTCGTCAATTCTTCGTAGAATCTCCTCTGGCCTCCGGTCTCTTGACCTAAAACTAAAACTAAAAGGAAGCCCTCCTCTCTATTAAGGAAGGTGACACACGACAAGAATAAAATACAATAAATGCATCAGTTACAAAGCATGATTCTCGGCTTGATGGTTGCTGCAGATTGCTTCCAGATTTCTTGTTGAATTTGAATTTTATTCTTGCATTGTGTCACACCATGATTCTTAGCTTGATGGTTGCTGCAGATTACTTCCTGATTTCTTGTTGAATTTGAATTTTATTCTTTCCTTGTATCACATTCCTTAATACTCTCTGTGTTTTACAGGCCTATTTATAAGGCTTTGGAACATCTAGAAACCCTAAAACTCGGAAAACAAAACCCTACAATTATTTCCAAAATAAGAACTATCGCTTTGATGTGCTCGAGCGCAGGTTGCGCTCGAGCCTTCTTCTTGGGCGCACGAGTGCTGGTGCACTCGATCGCACTCTTCTGTGCACTCGATCGCACTAGACAAATACCAGTTTTTTTTTTCCATATTTGCTCTCTGAGCTTCAAAATGCTTCATTTCTTCCAAAAACCTATAAAAACACAGAAAACACAAAAAAGAATAAAATAGAATAAAATACGTAAACAAAGGGCTAAACAAATGTAAATTAAGGGGTTTAAATATGAATATTTAATCACTTATCAGAGTGCCACATTTGTCAATAGATTAAATATATTGTTAAACCTCCAGCTGACCTTTTTCAACCTTTACCTATTCCTAAAGCTGTATGGAAAGACATTTCAATGGATTTTATTGTTAGATTCCCACCATTCAAAGAGAACACCACTATTCTAGTAGTGGTTGATAGATTTTCTAAATCTGCTCATTTTGGTATGTTACCTAAGCACTTTACCACCTAAAAAGTTGGTGAACTATTCACTATCATGTTCAGCAAATTACATGGATTTCTTCAACCCATTGTATTAGATAGAGACCATATCTTTATCAATACTTTTTAAAATACTTTATTCAAGCTTTATGGTACCAAGCTTAAGATAGGTGTTGGAAATCACCTTGACAAGATGCCCAGGTGGTGATCTTCCAAACACCCAAGTCTAGAATGACTTGTAGAAAGAAATACAATAATCGAAAACAAGAAAGAAAAGAAGACAAACGATTTGTTATCGAGGTTCGGCAATAGCCTACGTCCCCATGAGTTCCTCTGAACTCTTTGCACTAAATCAATAGTTCTTTACAATTACAGCAACCCTCTTCAAGAAGCTTAAGTTCTTAAGGAAACCAAGAAGAGAAGAAAGAAGATGATAAGAACTATTACAATGCTCTCTATCTATACTACTCTCTCTTCTTTACAACCAGCCTCTTTACAATGAGTCTCTCTTGTGTTTTGTGTCTTTGCACTCTCACACAATTCTCTCTTGTATTGTGTCTTGTCACTCTTTACAATTGATCTCAAATTATATCACAATGTTACATCTAGAATGAAGCTAGGTGACCCTTTATATAGTGCACCAACTTCTTGTCCAATCTTGAGAGTCAATCTCCACCCTTAGATCTTGATGACCACTTAACCATGGCCCTCCATCAATCCTAAGTAGTGTTGTACACTTTAACCTTGCATCCATGCACTTAACAGGAGGTTTAAATAAGCTGTCCATGTGTGCATCAGTGTGCCTAGCGCCTAGGCGCTGAACAGAGGGCGGTGAGGCGCTAGGCAAGGCCCCTTTGCACCATGTTCTGGATGGTGTGGCACTGGTGGAAGGGCGGTACGGTGCTACCCTTCTTAAAACTGCATCCTTTCTGGGTGGTGAGGCACTGGTGAAGGGACGGTGAAGCGCACACTAATGCTGCCCTTCACACAGCAGTGCGCACTACTTTGCTTTGTTGTTTAGGGGTGTGCACGCACACCCAAATGGATGCACACACATGTGTGTGTTGTGAGTTTTAAATTACTCGCAAGTGCACGAGTCGTTTGCAATATAGCGTTGTGCAAGTGCGAGGTCGAATCAATAGGGAATTGCGTTGTGAAAATATATTTTTAATCTAAACTAACTTTATCTTAACCTAGTTCCGAATTGTGAATGATATTGCAAAAGAAATATAAACTAAACTAAGTTGATTTAAAAACTAATAATTAAAAACACTAAGGTTTCCGAATCCACCCCACCAAAGTTAAGCATACATGTTCTAAAAATATAGCCTATCAAAACATTCCATGAATCCAACTATAAGACAAAAAACAAAGAATATCCCAACTAAACCAAAAGCACCCAATGTATCCGCTCTTAACAAATCACAAAGGGAATCCAATTTAATCGAAAAGCATTCAATGTATCCATCAGATGAAACACAAAGAAAATCCAACAGACAATTTAAACTCAATCAATTATAAGATTAACTCAAATAATTGACAGAACATTTATACTAAAAATTGTCAGATTTGTACAAGCAAATCTGAACTACTACGCCAAACAACAGCGGGGCTTCATCTTCAACCTTAGCTGAAGAGTCTAGCCACTCATAACTATAAAACTATAATAAAAAGTGCTAAACATTTAAACTAAAACAACTGAATATAAAGAAATAAATAAACAACTTTACATGGGAGAAATTCCACTTGCTGACGGGCGGCGCTTCCCCTCGTGGTAGCAATGCCTTCGGGATCCACTAGAATACTGGCGGACATCCACCGGTAAACACCAAAGTGGCTCAGGAATTGTACACTGAATTATGAAGCCAGATGGTGTTTATATAGGGGAAGACCCGGAGCAATATGGGTTGCAGATTCGATGTGGGATACTGCCCGTGTGCGCTCGATCGCAGTGTGGTGCGATCGATCGCAGGTACGATCAATTGCATGTCTTGTGCACACGATCTCATGTGCTAATGTGCGCTCGATCGTATGTCTGCTGCGATCGATCGCAGATGCACTGGACTTCAAATATTTCGATGTGGGATGTTGACCATGCGCTCGTTAGTAGGCAGGTGCGCTCGATCGCATATCTCGTGCGATCGATCGCAATGTCTCCAGAAGATTCACATCTTCTGAAATGCTTTATTTTCTCCACAAACCTGTAAAAATACACAAAACGCAAGAAAGACGTAAAATAAAGTGAAATACTACTAACTAAGAGTATAACAAATATAAGTTAAGGGTCTAAAATATGCAATATTTAAGACTCATCAAATACCCCCAAACTTATATTTTGCTAGTCCCTTAGCAAAACAAAATAAAAGACTCAATGAAAAACAAAGAACATAAAGATAAAGTCATCACTCATGGTATCCAAAAATTTAAGGAGCACACATCACCATGATATTCATTCATAAGCAAGCTTAAAAAGGTAAACCCATCTTCGCAATGAATAGAAATGTTAAAATCTAATTACTTACAAAAGGCAGGATAAGGCATCACAAGCTTGAATCAGTGTAAGGTGAATTATCATATAAAAATGAAGCTTCCAAGTAACTCTAATGTGTAAGGTCTCCATGTCTCAAGATTCACTGAATTTCCCATCAAAATGAACGAAAAAGGCATAGTTTTTTTTTATTTGTTTTTATAAGGCACGGCTATGTCTAGTTCCCTTAAGCTTTCTAATTGACCCATGTAGCAAGTGTTGAGTCAATGACTCCCAAACCAGATGGTTTTAGGGCATTAGGTGTAAAGACACCCCTAAGGACTTACTAACTCTAGTCAAAAAGGCTACGAAATTAAACCGACCTTAATATTGATAGGAACACTTTGTGTTACGTTTTTAATGCCTTTCCGACCCTATTTGGCTTTGCAATTCTCTTAACTTTGTTATTTTGAGCTTAGTTTCTTTTCTTAGTATTTAAAAAGCTTGTGAACGTGGGAATGGTAAAATAAGGCGCTAAAATGAGTTTTCCTAGTTACTTTAGGAAATCTAAGTGGATTAAGAAAATAGTCTTATCATTCTAAGAAACTTTTCTAATTATGGAAACTTTCCTTATCTATTATTTGCTGATTTCTTTGTAGGGTTCCACCTTGGAATTATTTGGATGATGTGTCAAAACACAAGAGAATATTGGAGTCCATTAGTGACATGGGTATGTCCAACCTAACATGGGCTTGCCCAACAAAAAATCACATAATCTCTTGTCAACTAAGCAAGGTGCAAGGTCCAAGCCCAAAGTAGAGGAAGATTCGGATGCAACAGCCTACTGGATTTTGGCCCATCATAACAGGCCCAAACAATATCATTTTTGAGACTTTCTTAGGTCCAAATTGAAGTTCAAGACGTCTTCTTTCCAGCCCAACAAGTTTTAGCTCATTTGGAGATGTGTGGAAGAAGATATGACCGTTTGAATTCTACCAGTTGGGTCCTCCTGAAATTTCGGGATTGTATTCCTCTTTCTTACTTTTGGCCATTCCTTGATTCTTTGCATGTTTTAGGGATTGTTTCCTTGCATGTTTCATGGCTTGTTTTTAGCATTATTTTCTTGCTTTTCCTAAGCTTAGAGGGTTGTTCTAAGCTCTATAAATAGGGTGTTTGTAAGCTGAAAGAGATCATCTTTTCTCTTGGAACCATCTCTACTCAAAATTCAAGAAGCAAAAGGCTGAAACACTCCACCATTCCTTCTCCAATTGTGAGCACATTAGGACTTTTCCAAAATGTGTTCTCCTTCATCTATCATCATAGCCGTGAGGTTCATCACCATTAACATCTCAAGCTTCCTTGAGTGTGTTCAAGAAGTGTACCCCTTACGGCTATTCTTTTTAATTGTTTCAGCCTTGGATTCTTATGTTAGATATTATTATTAATTCAATGAGTTGGTTAATTTTCAGATTTATTCTTTAATGTTTTTGAATTGTTCATGATATGTAGACATATTAATTCATTACATATGTTGAATTTTCAGTTCTGTTATATTGAAAACTTTGATATTGCAAATCATTGAAGCCATAATCGCACTTTCGATCACCTAATTGATCTGGAGTACGATTTAAAGTGGTAAAAGCTATGAACAATAGCCAATGTTCTGGAAATTGCATGTTCTTTATCCATGGATTTTTTCACAGGAATAAGGAACATGTTATTGAATCATAATTCCTTTTGATCTTAATGATTTGTTTAAGTAATTGTAAGGATGCGCTGAGTATTAACTTGATTGCTTAAACAAAATAACTAGCTGATGGACTTTTCCTAAGCTTAGTGATTATCTAAGAAGGAATTTATAAAGTGCATGATCTCTTTAGGCTTGCACTTTGATTCAATTCTGATATGTGATTGAGGCACGAATTCGTTGTCTACATTGAAACAATTTGATTAGTCATTTAACAAACTTGATTTTCTGAATTGTGAGAGAAAATGATCAATTGTAAATAATTGTTCTTTAATTTCCTTAGTAAAATTAGTAAAAAGAAAAATCAGATCATGAAAACCCCCTAATCTTATGTAATGTTAATAGATGTAGATTTATATTTGTTTATAAACTGCTAATTAAACCAATCAAATCATTTATTATTATTTTTATGAAGTATAGAGTACCCGCAATCCCCGGCCAATAACGATACCCTACTAATCACTTTACTACAATATTCTGCAGGGTTTGTTGATGACCGAAATAAACGGTCTATCAAATGGCGCCGTTGCCGGGGATTGCAAAATCTCTATATTTTAGTGTCATTTAACTTGTTAATATTCTTCTTAGCATATAATATAACTTGTGTTTTACTTGATTGCAATTTTAGCATGTGACTTCCTTAAAACCATTTGTAACATTTGTAAGGGAAGCTCATTATTATTTGTATTTCAAACTTTAACTTATATATTGATTCCTTTGCTTTTGTTATTTAGGTCCATGAATGTCAGCAGTTAGTAGAAAGACTCAAGAACTTAGAAAACGCTTGGCTTTACTAAAAGAAGTTGCACTTTCTACAAATCAACCCCCACCTCACCAAGAAGGGAGGCTAGAGTCGGAGGAGTCAGATAATTTTTCACATCACTTGTCAGACGAGGAAGAAGACATACCTGACTTAGAAGACGCAAGTAAGGAAGACGAAGTACCAATGGCTGAAACTATTAGGCAAATGTCTTCTTCAACTGATGGGGGAGCTGCACCAACTTGTATTACTTATCCAGAACCAGCAGTTGGCAAGATAGCTGAGTTCGAACTGAAGAGTGGGTTCTTGCACCATTTGCCCAAATTCCATGGGCTTACTAACGAAGATCCTCACAAACATCTCAAGGAGTTCCAGTTTGTGTGTTCAAGTATGTGCCCACAAAATGCGGATCTCAACGTTCTGAAGCTGAAGTCATTCCCTTTTTCACTTGAAGATAGGGCAAAGACTTGGTTGTTTGATTTACCCTCGTGTTACATCAACACATGGGAGAAGCTGATGACTGAGTTTCTAACTAAGTACTTCCCTGCCTCAAGGATTACTGTCTTGAGGAAGCAGATAACTGGAATTGAGCAAAGGAAGGAAGAGGCGTTCTATGCCTACAATGAGAGATTCAAGAGCTTAATTGCATGATGTCCTTCACATGGGATGAAAGAAGGGAATCTTCTCACTTACTTTTATGAAGGACTTCTCCCCCTCGAACATCAATTGTTAGATGCTGCTGCCGGAGGTTCTTTTGTCGATAAGACACCTGATGTTGCTAAGGAGTTACTCGCCCAACGTGCTCTTAATTATCAACAATACGAGGGAGTGTTAAACTCCACTCATGGGGTGAATGAGGTATCTTCTAACTCTGCTCTTGAGGAAAAAGTTAATAAAATGTCTACTCTTCTGTCTCAGGTACTGAACGTGAATGGAGCACAAGTACAACAAGTTGCTCAAATCTGTGGTGTGTGTTGTACTAAAGGGCATCCAACTGACCAATGTCCCCAACTGATCAACAATGGAGGATGGGAGTCTCTTAACGCTGTTGGGTTTCAAGGTAATCAAGGTGGACAAAGGTACAACCCTTTCTCTAACACATATAACCCTGGGCTTAAAGATCACCCCAATTTTCGTTGGGCCAACAATGATAATGTTCAGAACCCTCAAGGTCAAGGGCAAGTGTTTCCACGCCCTCCAGGTTTGTTTATGAGGCCTCAGGTACCTCAAAACTTTGTCCCTAATCCTATTGTACCTACAAATTCTGTTGCTTCTAATTATGATGAAATTTTAAAGTCCCTTGCTCAAGGGCAACAGAATTTAACTACTGCTACTCAAGCTCTTGTTACAGGTCAACAGGCTCACACTAAGGATATTGCAGAGCTGAAGAAGCAATTGGGACAAGTGGTGGACTTCATGGGGAAGATAACGGAGAGTGGAAAATTGCCTAGCAACACTGTTCCCAACCCAATTATCGAGCAAGCTAAAGTTGTTACCACAAGGAGTGGCAAGACCATTGTGGATGTTCTTAAAACTCAGAAGAAAGCCAAAGTGACCCACCATGAGGAAGAGGATGTTGTGAGCACCAAGAACGAAATACAGAAAGATCCCACCACCACAATGGCGAAAATGATTGGTCCTCCATCATCTGAGAATGCTTTAAAACCTCAAGGTAATGAACAAAACCCTAAACACTCTTTTGATTCTAATCCTTTTGCTCGTGTACCTTTTCCTAGTAGGTTTGCCAAAACCAAGAAGGATGAATCTGATCAGGCCATCTTAGAGATTTTTAAGAAGGTACAAGTCAACATGCCTTTGATTGAGTGCTTGAAGCAAGTGCCAAGATATGCCAAGTTTCTGAAGGAGCTTTGCACTACAAGGAGGCAGACTCGTGAGAAGGAGGTGGTGAAGTTGAATGAGACAGTCTCTGCTGTCATCCAAAGGAAATTGCCACCAAAGCTTAAGGATCCAGGGAGTTTTTCTGTTCCTTGTGTGATTGGTACCAACAAATTTGATAATGTCATGCTAGACTTAGGAGCTTCAATTAATGTGATGCCTTATAGTCGTTATGCTTCTTTAGAGCTAGGTGCACTTAAAAGTGATAATGTTGTTATCCAATTGGCTGATCGATCTAATAAGTATCCTAAAGGATACGTTGAAGATGTTCTTGTGCGAGTAAATCAACTCATTTTTCCTGCAGACTTCTATATCATTGATATGGAAGATTCTCCCCTAAATTCTACTCCGTTGTTTTTAGGGCGCCCATTCATGAGGACCGCAAGAACAAAGATCGATGTTTATGAGGGAACTCTAACCATGGAATTTGATAATGAAGTTATACGCTTCAACATCTTTGAAGCCATGAGGTATCCATTGACTGACATTAAACCCTGTTTTTCTATTGATGATATTAACTCACTTGCGCAGAGATTTTTGGAAGCAATGGAAGAGGATGAGTTGAAAGTAACACTCTCTCAAGGAGTTGGTTATACTGAGAATGGAGAATCTATTTCTAGAGCTGAGTTAGAAAAGGCTGAAGAGCCCATTGTGATCAAAACTGTAGCCTCCCTTGAGGCCCGACCCATATTACCAAGGTCTATTCCTCCTTTGTCCTTTCCTATTTCCACTAACAAAATGTTACCTTCAGTGATACAGGCCCCTACACTTGAGCTTAAGGTTTTGCCAGATCACTTGAAGTATGTCTTTTTGAGGGACAAGGAGATGCTGCCTGTTATTATATCCTCGAAGTTGGAGGAGGACCAAGAAAATAAGCTTGTGGACGTTCTGAAGAAGTACAAGACCGCCATTGGTTGGACTTTGGCAGATATCAAGGGAATTAGCCCAACTATGTGCGTCCATAGGATCCTGTTGGAGGATGGTGCCAAACCCACCAGAGATGCCCAGAGACGCCTACATCCACCTATAATGAAGGTTGTGCAAGATGAGCTTTGAAGTATCTGATGACAAAGAAGGAGGCCAAACCGAGACTGATTAGATGGGTGCTTTTGCTTCAAGAATTTGATTTGGAGATCAAGGACAAGAAGGGGAGTGAAAACTTGGTAGCTGACCATTTGAGCAGACTTGTTCATGAGGAGGACGTCCTACCCCTGCAAGAATCATTCCCAGATGAGCAGCTCTTTGGGATTGAGGTAAGTGAGCCTTGGTATGCTGATATTGTGAATTATTTAGTTACTAGGCAATTTCCTGACACTTTACCTCGTTCTAATAAAGAAAAACTTAAGCATATGGCTAGGCATTACATATGGGATGAACCTTATTTGTGGAAACATTGTAGTGATCAAATCATTAGGAGGTGTGTCCCTGAATCTGAGCATAAATCGATACTTGCCTTTTGTCATTCTGAGTCTTGTGGTGGACACTTTGGTGCTCGTAGGACAGCCCGTAAGGTATTAGATTGTGGTTTTTTCTGGCCTTCTATTTTTAAGGATGCATACTTGTATTGCATGACTTGTGACAGGTGCCAGAGGACAGGTAATTTAGGCTCTAGGGATCAGATGCCCATGGCCCATATTATAACTGTTGAGATTTTCGATGTTTGGGGCATTGATTTCATGGGGCCGTTTCCTTCATCTAACGGGTTTCTTTACATTCTTTTGGCTGTTGATTATGTGTCTAAGTGGGTGGAGGCTAAAGCCACCAGAACTAATGACTCTAAAGTTGTTGTAGATTTCTTGAGATCTAACATATTTGCTAGGTTTGGAATGCCTCGTGTGATTATTAGTGATGGTGGATTACACTTCTGCAACCGTACAATTGAGGCCTTGCTCAAGAAGTACAAAGTGACTCATAAGGTGGCAACACCTTATCATCCTCAGACGAGTGGACAAGCAGAGGTCTCAAATCGTGAGATTAAGGGGATTTTGGAGAAGACTGTGGGCCCTACATGAAAGGATTGGAGCAAAAGACTTGATGATGCACTTTGGGCTTATAGGACAGCTTATAAGACGCCAATTGGGATGTCTCCATTCAGACTTGTCTATGGTAAAGCGTGTCACTTACCAGTTGAGCTTGAGCATAGGGCATGGTGGGCTGTTAAGTCTTTCAACATGGACATTGATGAGGCTGGTTTACATAGAAAACTCCAACTGAATGAACTTGAGGAAATCAGAAACGAGGCATATGATAGTGCATGGATCTACAAGGAGAAAACTAGAGCTTTTCATGATAAGATGATCCGTGGCAAGGCCTTTGTTGTGGGCCAAAAAGTTCTTCTCTTCCATTCTAGACTTAAACTTTTTCCTGGTAAGTTATGTTCTAGATGGGTGGGTCCATTCATTGTCACTAATATTTTTCCTCATGGTGCTATGCAGATAAAAAGTGAAAAAACTGGAAATGAATTCAAGGTGAATGGTCATCGCTTGAAACCTTACTATGAGGCTTTTGAGGAGCACACTGTGGAGGATGTACCCCTCCTAGAGGTGCCACTCACAAAGGACTAAAAACGAGGTACAAAGTCTAGGCTGAAAGACTGTAAACATTAAAGCGCTGCTTGGGAGGCAACCCAATTCAACCGAAGCTGTGGAAGAGTCATTAACACAGATTTGCATTTTCTTTCTCTCTTCCATTTACGTTGGTTGATCTTTATATGTTATTTGTTTTGTGTGATTTTTGTAAATACCTTACCCATGTTTATATTCTATATTACATGCTTATTCTGATATACATTGAGGACAATGTACCATTTAAGTGTGGGAGAGGGATTTACATCTTTTTGAGTCATATCATTGCTTTTTAGGTTTTAGGACCTCTTCCAACTCAATGATGAAACTGATTCTTAATGGTTTTTAAAGAGTTTGAGCATACTTTTAAAGATAAAACAAGAAATGGAGTTAATTTGCTTATATTATAGTCATACTTGGAAATTGAAATTTTGATGCACATTAGCCTTGATTTGAGTAATCTGTTGCCTTAGAGTGAAGCATGGAGACATATTGAATGATACTTGCATAATCCCACAATATTTGTGAGTTTTTCGAGCCTTATAATTGATTCATTATGCATATCAATTCAAATTCTCTTCTGAGTGCATCTTGTGAATATAATGTTTTCTAGAACTTGCTTTTAAACCACTTGAGACGATCGTACATGTTCAGATTTGGAGAAGACGGAGGCAAATTAGGATTTTACCACCATGACTAAATAGCCTTTAACCTGATCATGATTTGACCCCTAGATACCATTTTGAGCCTGAATTAGCTTATTTTCTTCATTAACCCACATTCATTTACCCTTACGAACTTAAACACTTTACCTACCCTTTTTCCTTAGAACTAGGGAGCTTGGATCTTGTATAATTGATTTGTAATGTGGAGATGGTGGAAAAGCATAAGTGTGGGGGAATTTCATATGGTTCTAAGGTGGTTGTTTTGGAAAAAACAAAAAAACAAAAAAACAAAAAAAAAAAAGAAGATAAAAGGAGTAATAGGAAAAAAAAAAATTGTTGTGTTTCAAAAAAATAAAAGTTCTGAAGAATTGGGAGAATTATGAGTCTTTAAAGCAAGTTGAAAGCCAAAGTGATTAAATCCACCCTATTGTGATGGAAACGTGGTACTTAATAATGATGATCTATTTATGACATTATTGAATGCTTTCTAGTTCTAAGGAAATTTTGTGACATCCTTTCTCTTCTTTCTTATGAAACCTTGACCCTTTAGCCCCATTACAACCCTTTCAAAGACCTCCTGATCCTTTGATGTTCTGTTTTTGATGTGGAGAGTGGGTGCACAAGCAAGCCTATGGTTTAAACTGTTTTCACAAGTGATTGAGTAATTAGTATAGCTAGCACCACATTTAAATGAGTGAAAACCAGAGTGATGCATTGTGAGAAGTAAAATTTGATACTATTTGTGCATTAACTCGAGGGTGGCATATTACACTTACTCTTTGCTGATTATTCACACACACACGCTCAAAGTACGAATGTTATATAATCTTAATAACTCCGTAGCTTGTTTATTTGAGGTAAACTTGTGCTCTCCGTACTTTATTATGCCATATTGCCTAAGGGATCTCTGAGACATAAGTTGGAAGGATTAGAGTCATTTAATTTGTGTTATGTCATTGTGGTGTCATTTAGTTTATGTTGTTTCTCTTGAGATTCTACTAGGTTACATACTGTTGTTTTGCTAAGGGACTAGCCAAAGCTAAGTGTGGGGGAATTTGATAGGAACACTTTGTGTTACGTTTTTAATGCCTTTCCGACCCTATTTGGCTTTGCAATTCTCTTAACTTTGTTATTTTGAGCTTAGTTTCTTTTCTTAGTATTTAAAAAGCTTGTGAACGTGGGAATGGTAAAATAAGGCGCTAAAATGAGTTTTCCTAGTTACTTTAGGAAATCTAAGTGGATTAAGAAAATAGTCTTATCATTCTAAGAAACTTTTCTAATTATGGAAACTTTCCTTATCTATTATTTGCTGATTTCTTTGTAGGGTTCCACCTTGGAATTATTTGGATGATGTGTCAAAACACAAGAGAATATTGGAGTCCATTAGTGACATGGGTATGTCCAACCTAACATGGGCTTGCCCAACAAAAAATCACATAATCTCTTGTCAACTAAGCAAGGTGCAAGGTCCAAGCCCAAAGTAGAGGAAGATTCGGATGCAACAGCCTACTGGATTTTGGCCCATCATAACAGGCCCAAACAATATCATTTTTGAGACTTTCTTAGGTCCAAATTGAAGTTCAAGACGTCTTCTTTCCAGCCCAACAAGTTTTAGCTCATTTGGAGATGTGTGGAAGAAGATATGACCGTTTGAATTCTACTAGTTGGGTCCTCCTGAAATTTCGGGATTGTATTCCTCTTTCTTACTTTTGGCCATTCCTTGATTCCTTGCATGTTTTAGGGATTGTTTCCTTGCATGTTTCATGGCTTGTTTTTAGCATTATTTTCTTGCTTTTCCTAAGCTTAGAGGGTTGTTCTAAGCTCTATAAATAGGGTGTTTGTAAGCTGAAAGAGATCATCTTTTCTCTTGGAACCATCTCTACTCAAAATTCAAGAAGCAAAAGGCTGAAACACTCCACCATTCCTTCTCCAATTGTGAGCACATTAGGACTTTTCCAAAATGTGTTCTCCTTCATCTATCATCATAGCCGTGAGGTTCATCACCATTAACATCTCAAGCTTCCTTGAGTGTGTTCAAGAAGTGTACCCCTTACGGCTATTCTTTTTAATTGTTTCAGCCTTGGATTCTTATGTTAGATATTATTATTAATTCAATGAGTTGGTTAATTTTCAGATTTATTCTTTAATGTTTTTGAATTGTTCATGATATGTAGACATATTAATTCATTACATATGTTGAATTTTCAGTTCTGTTATATTGAAAACTTTGATATTGCAAATCATTGAAGCCATAATCGCACTTTCGATCACCTAATTGATCTGGAGTACGATTTAAAGTGGTAAAAGCTATGAACAATAGCCAATGTTCTGGAAATTGCATGTTCTTTATCCATGGATTTTTTCATAGGAATAAGGAACATGTTATTGAATCATAATTCCTTTTGATCTTAATGATTTGTTTAAGTAATTGTAAGGATGCGCTGAGTATTAACTTGATTGCTTAAACAAAATAACTAGCTGATGGACTTTTCCTAAGCTTAGTGATTATCTAAGAAGGAATTTATAAAGTGCATGATCTCTTTAGGCTTGCACTTTGATTCAATTCTGATATGTGATTGAGGCACGAATTCGTTGTCTACATTGAAACAATTTGATTAGTCATTTAACAAACTTGATTTTCTGAATTGTGAGAGAAAATGATCAAATGTAAATAATTGTTCTTTAATTTCCTTAGTAAAATTAGTAAAAAGAAAAATCAGATCATGAAAACCCCCTAATCTTATGTAATGTTAATAGATGTAGATTTATATTTGTTTATAAACTGCTAATTAAACCAATCAAATCATTTATTATTATTTTTATGAGGTATAGAGTACCCGCAATCCCCGGCCAATAACGATACCCTACTAATCACTTTACTACAATCTTCTGCAGGGTTTGTTGATGACCGAAATAAACGGTCTATCAAATATTACCAAGCGAAATTCCACCTTTTGACGTGAACACTCACTGCTTACTGAGGCAAGAGGTCTAGTTACTCAGCAAAAAGTTTATTGATAATTTTTTTTTTAATATTTTCCTATGCCCAAGAGTTCATCCAACAAGTCATCCAGTTTCAGTTAAGATAAGGAAAAATACACATTAAAATCACGTGTCATACCTCACATAATTTGTGCTAATGTGCTCGTGTTAGATTAGATCAAACATGTGAATTCTCAAAATGCCTAAAGTAAGTAACGAAATTTTAAAAATTTATCACCAGATCATGTGTTCAAAAATGTTAAGCTCACCAATGACATCACATCACAGAAAATGTTTAGATCAACTAAAATTTAACGATAACATGAGCATGCATTTATCTCTATGACGAAAAGACAACAAATTAGGACAAAGTGTGTGATGTGTCTCCCATACCCCCAAACTTAAATTACACATTGACCCCAATGTGTGGCTAATATGGAAAGAGCTGACCTGAGATATGGAGAACTATCTGGACTGGTATGGCTCATAGCATACCCCCAAACTTGAACTGAAGTACGCTTTGTCCCTGAAAAATAAAAACTGGAAAACAAAAAATACTGGAAACAAACATTAATCATAAAAATGCGAAATAATAAATAAACAAAAGAAAGGATAAGCTGTGGGGTGCCTCCCATGAGCGCTAAGTTTAACGTCTTCAGCCAGACCCAACATTAGTAAACAGGCCCAACTAAGCGCTCCACCATCTGATCAATAAATGGGAATGGAAAATGATCAGGCCTAGTGGTAGCATTCAATTTACGGTAGTCTAGACACTTTCTCCATCTTGACTGCACTCGAGTTGGAACCAACTCGTCGTCTTTATTTACTACCGTCAATTCAGCACGTTTGGGCACGACTTTAATCAGGCTCACCCTCTTGTTATCAGAGATGGGATAAATGATCCCTGCCTCTAACAGCTTAATATCTTCCGCCCTCACAACCTCTTGCATAGCAGGGTTGAGCCTTCTTTGTGGCTCCCTCGATGGCTTGGCATTCTCCTTCAACTGTATCGTGTGTATTACCAATGAGGGGTTGATTCCCTTGACATCCTCAATAGTCCAGCCTATAGCTTCCTTATGCTCTCTTAAGACGTCCAATAATTTCTCCTCTGGAGCATCACCCAAATCTAAAGCTATAATTATTGGCAAAGAATCTGCTGGACCTAGGAACTTATACTTAAGATTGTCCGATAAAGGCTTAAGTTCCTTCTTGGGGGGTTCAGATGTTGTGGTTTCCTCCGTCTCACTGATCTTTAGAGGAGCAGACTCCAAAGTAGCATTTGCTTGCTCAAACAACTTATCTAAGCCCAAATCCTCTTCAAATTGAGCAAAGCATGCCTCCAAAATGTCCTCAGACTTCCCTTCTTTCTTGGGTGCTTGTAGTCTCTCAAGGTAAGGCACTTTAGGTAAAGACGACCTAGAGAGATCCTTAATAATACGAGTGGCTGTAGATGGCTCAGCATCTCTCTTCTCATTTTTACCACTCTCTTGCCCTTGGTGCATAGCAGGGTTCTCTTCCACTTGATTGTCCACTTGTCTCCCAAACAAGTATGGGACAGTTGATTGCACTTATTCCTGCCAATGCATGGGAGTTGAAGAATTTCCCACCGCAAACTGTTCCTTTAGGTTAGGCTCAGATTGACTGGGGAACTCTCCTTCCTCTCCTTCACCCACGTAACTTGCGATTTGATCAATTTGACTCTCTAGTGTGGCAATCGCTTGGGTGTTTTCTATTGTTGCACTCATCATTTCACTCATAGATTGGCTAGTCGTTTTCATGAAATCATTGAGAGCGTCCTCCAATGACTGCAAAACCGACGCTGGCGCTTGAATGGGAGCTTGGTAAGCGGGTGATCATGCTGGATAAGCTGAGTGACCATAACTTAGAATTGGTGGAGGAAATTCGGGAGTGTATTGATTGTCAGCATGGTAAGGGGCTCCTCCCTGATTCATTGGTTGGTTCTGTTCCCATGAAAAATTAGAGTGGTCCCACCACCTTGGATTGTATATTTCGGAGCAAGATCCATTTGATTGCCAACAACAGCCATTGAAAGCATTCATTTGTTCCATGGGATACTCGGCAAAAGCCGTCATTGATGGACAATTCTGTGCTAAATGAGTCTTAAATATTGCATATTTTAGACCCTTAACTTATATTTGTTATGCTCTTAGTTAGTAGTATTTCACTTTATTTTACGTCTTTCTTGTGTTTTGTGTATTTTTACAGGTTTGTGGAGAAAATAAAGCATTTCAGAAGATGTGAATCTTCTGGAGACATTGCGATCGATCGCACGAGATATGCGATCGAGCGCACCTGCCTACTAACGAGCGCATAGTCAACATCCCACATCGAAATATTTGAAGTTCAGTGCATCTGCGATCGATCGTAGCAGACATGCGATCAAGCGCACATGAGATCGTGCGCACAAGACATGCGATCGATCGCACCACACTGCGATCGAGCGCACACGGGCAGTATCCCACATCGAATCTGCAACCCATATTGCTCCGGGTTTTCCCTTATATAAACACCATCTGGCTTCATAATTCAGTGTACAATTCCTGAGCCACTTTGGTGTTTACCGGTGGACGTCCGACAGCATTCTGGTGGATCCCGAAGGCATTGCTACCATGAGGGGAAGCGCCGCCCGTCAGCAAGTGGAATTTCTCCCATGTAAAGTTGTTTATTTATTTCTTTATATTCAGTTGTTTTAGTTTAAATGTTTAGCACTTTTTATTATAGTTTTATAGTTATGAGTGGCTAGACTCTTCAGCTAAGGTTGAAGATGAAGCCCCGCCGTTGTTTGGCGTAGTAGTTAAGATTTGCTTGTACAAATCTGACAATTTTTAGTATAAATGTTCTGTCAATTATTTGAGTTAATCTTATAATTGATTGAGTTTAAATTGTCTGTTGGATTTTCTTTGTGTTTCGTCTGATGGATACATTGAATGCTTTTCGATTAAATTGGATTCCCTTTGTGATTTGTTAAGAGCGGATACATTGGGTGCTTTTGGTTTAGTTGGGATATTCTTTGTTTTTTGTCTTATAGTTGGATTCATGGAATGTTTTGATAGGCTATATTTTTAGAACATGTATGCTTAACTTTGGTGGGGTGGATTCGGAAACCTTAGTGTTTTTAATTATTAGTTTTTAAATCAACTTAGTTTAGTTTATATTTCTTTTGCAATATCATTCACAATTCGGAACTAGGTTAAGATAAAGTTAGTTTAGATTAAAAATATATTTTCACAACGCAATTCCCTATTGATTCGACCTCGCACTTGCACAACGCTATATTGCAAACGACTCGTGCGCTTGCGAGTAAATTAAAACTCACAACAAGTTTTTGGCGCCGTTGCCGGGGAGTTGTTTGGTTTGTGAAATTTTTTTTTCTGAATTGATTTTATTTTTCTACTAGTTAATTTAATTTTAAAAAAAAATTAATTTAATTTAATTTAATTTAATTTTTTAAAAAAATGTGGATGAATCCAGCGCCGGTTTTACAGTCTTTAGAGGACACCCTCAAGGATTTCATTAAAATGACCGGCCCGTCCCTCAACGCTGCCAACACATTCAATGTTGATAGCTGTTCCATCTGTGCTAGTCCCATGCATCTAGCACAGACTTGTCCATCAATGCCGGCTTGTGCCGAGTATCCCATGGAACAAATGAATGCTTTCAATGAGTGTTGTTGGCAATCAAATAGATCTTACTCTGAAACATACAATCCAGGGTGGTGGGACCACTCTAATGTTTCATGGACGCAGAACCAACTGAGGAATCAGGGAGGAGACCCTTATTATGCTCACAATCAATACCCTCCCGAATTTCCTCCACCAATTCCAAGTTATGGTCACTCAGCTTATCCAGCACCATCACCCGCTTACCAAGCTCCCATTCAAGCGCTAGTGTCGGTTTCACAGTCAATGATTTCATGAAAACGACTAGCCAATCTATGAGTGAAGTGATGAGTGCAACAATAGAAAACACCCAAGTGATTGCCACACTAGAGAGTCAAATCGATCAAATCACAAGTTACGTGGGTGAAAGAGAGGAAGGAACGTTCCCCAATCAAACTGATCCTAACCCAAAGGAACAGTTTGCGGTGGGAAATTCTTCAACTCCCATGCATTGGCAGGAACAAGTGCAATCAACTGTCCCATACTTGTTTGGGAGACAAGTGAACAATCAAGTGGAAGAGAACCCTGCTATGCACCAAGGGCAAGAGAGTGGCAACAATGAGAAGAGAGATGCTGAGCCATCTACAGCCACTCGTATTATTAAGGATCTCTCTAGGTCGTCTTTACCTAAAGTGCCTTACCTTGAGAGACTACAAGCACCCAAGAAAGAAGGGAAGTCTGAGGACATTATGGAGGCATGCTTTGCTCAATTTGAAGAGGATTTGGGCTTAGATAAGTTGTTTGAGCAAGCAAATGCTACTTTGGAGTCTGCTCCTCTAAAGATCAGTGAGACGGAGGAAACCACAACACCTGAACCTCACAAGAAGGAACTTAAGCCTTTACTGGATAATCTTAAGTATAAGTTCCCAGGTCCAGCAGATTCTTTGCCTATAATTATAGCTTTAGATTTGGGTGATGCTCCAGAGGAGAAATTATTGGACGTCCACCAGCATTTTGGTGGATCCCGAAGGCATTGCTACCACGAGGGGAAGCGCCGCCCGTCAGCAAGTGGAATTTCTCCCATGTAAAGTTGTTTATTTATTTCTTTATATTCAGTTGTTTTAGTTTAAATGTTTAGCACTTTTATTATAGTTTTATAGTTATGAGTGGCTAGATTCTTCAGCTAAAGTTGAAGATAAAGCGCCACCGTTGTTTGGCGTAGTAGTTCAGATTTGCTTGTACAAATCTGACAATTTTTAGTATAAATGTTCTGTCAATTATTTGAGTTAATCTTATAATTGATTGAGTTTAAATTGTCTGTTGGATTTTCTTTGTGTTTCATCTGATGGATACATTGAATGTTTTTCGATTAAATTGGATTCCCTTTGTGATTTGTTAAGAGCGGATACATTGGGTGCTTTTGGTTTAGTTGGGATATTCTTTGTTTTTTGTCTTATAGTTGGATTCATGGAATGTTTTGATAGGCTATATTTTTAGAACATGTATGCTTAACTTTGGTGGGGTGGATTCGAAAACCTTAGTGTTTTTAATTATTAGTTTTTAAATCAACTTAGTTTAGTTTATATTTCTTTTGCAATATCATTCACAATTCGGAACTAGGTTAAGATAAAGTTAGTTTAGATTAAAAATATATTTTCACAACGCAATTCCCTGTGGATTCGACCTCGCACTTGCACAACGCTATATTGCAAACGACTCGTGCGCTTGCGAGTAAATTAAAACTCACAACAAATTTTTGGCGCCGTTGCCGAGGAGTTGTTTGATTTGTGAAAATTTTTTGTCTGAATTGATTTCATTTTTCTACTAGTTAATTTAATTTTAAAAAAAAATTAATTTAATTTAATTTAATTTTTTTAAAAAAAAAAGTGGATGAATCCAGCGTCGGTTTCACAGTCTTTAGAGGACACCCTCAAGGATTTCATTAAAATGACCGGCCCCCTCAATGCTGCCAACACATTCAATGTTGATAGCTGTTCCATCTGTGCTAGTCATCATTCAACCGACTCCAATCCTAAGAAGTCAAAGGCAATGATTGGATCTTCTTAAAGGTAGAACCTTGGTGCCTAAATCTGCAGGACTTTCCTACGTGGTCTTCTTGTCAACATGAATGCATCATTTCATACCATTTTTCGGAATGTAATGATACCGAACATCCATATGCTCCGTCCCCTCATGGAACACCGGATTCCTCCACAAATGCCACACACTTTGGCTATCCGAAAATACCACCACCTGCTCTTTTAGGACCTCCCACTTGTCCAACAACCCTTTGCACCCCATAGCCTCCTTTATGGCTTCCGTAGTCGCTATGCATTCCGCCCCAGTTGCTATGAGTGTTACCACCGGCTGCCACTGAGCCTTCAAATACCTCAGTAACCACTTCATCCCAAGCCAATGCTTTTTTCTGGGATTACTCACAAATCTGCTGAGACCACCCATTGCCAAAGAAACCCTTAACCAGTTTCTCTCCTTTTCTTGGATTCTACACATCCCAAGCATCTTTTATGTAAGGCTGAGATCCTTCCTCTCGAACTTCTCACTGAGTTGAGATGTAAACATTTCCATCCTCTTCCTGCTATTCTAAACCAACAATACATCAATGACATAGATAAGGATACTCACCATCTTCTCCACCTTGTGTCCAAGTGAGAAAGTTTCTATGAAATCTATGTCTTTTCTTCTTGTGAACCCATTCACCACCAGCCTAGCCTTGTTCCAGACTTTATCTCCTGAAGGGTACCCTTCTTTGATCTTGTAAGTCCACTTACAATCCACAACTCTATGATTTCTCGGAATGTGCACCAATTCCCAGAAGTTATTCTTCCTCAAAGAATCCATTTCTTCCTCCATAGCTAGCTTCCACCTTGGCGAATCCTTACATTCCATGGCTTCTATGTAAGTTTCTGGTTTAACCTCTCCTTTTGTCCAAGGAGCTGCTACATTAGCATCCACAAACCCATATCTTGAAGGTGGTCCAACCAGCCTTCTTTCCCGATCTCTTGTGAGCTGATAATCCTTCTGACTTGTTGTATCATCCTCTTCTAGTTCACCCTCCTCATGAGTGTCCTGAGCTTGGCATGCATCAATAGGGTCTATCTGGTCCGAACTCTTTTGCCTTCTTTGCTCTACCTAAACTGAATCTTCCTTGATGCTATGCTCCACAAATACCGAACTGGTTTGCTCACTAGCCCCTGCAGGGTTAGTATTCTCCAAGTAGGGAAATAACAATTCATTAAAAATAGCATCTCTACTTATAATGAGTCTCAATCCTTCTTTCTCTAAGGACCACAACTTATACCCCTTAGCCCCTTCCCCATATCTTAGAAACGCATATTTTCTAGATCCTGGGCTAAGTTCATCATCATTTTGTTGTGCATATGCAGCACACCCAAAAGTTCTAAGGTTGTCCAACTCAGGGGGTTTTCTACTCCACATCTCTTCGGGAGTTTTGAGCTCTAAAGCTCTAGAGGGTGATCTATTAACCAAATATGCAGCAGTAGACACAGCTTCCCCCCAAAAACATTTAGGTAATCCGGATCCATTTAACATGCACCTAACCTTTTCTATAAGGGTCTTATTCATCCAAGCGGGGGATTGAGCAAAAATGAGTGGATGATTAGGAACACCAAAATACACAAAGGATTACTCAGCAACTCCACTTCGCAGAGGGGTTTCCACAACCGTCCTATGTCTTAGAATCCCATTTAACCTACAGAATTGATCAAGTTCTTGGTTAAAAATTTCTAAGCCATTATCGATTCTTATCCCCTTAACTACCTTGCTCATTTGAGTCTCTACCAGCCCTTTCAACACCACTAATTTATTCAAAGCATCTAATTTATTTTTAACCAAATAAACCCAAACCTTTCTTGAATAATCATCAATTAAAGACAAAAAGTAATTGTTACCTCTCTGTGTTGGTGTCTTTGCTGGTCCCCAAAGGTCCGCTTTAATGTAGTCAAGAATGCTCTTAGACTTGTGCACTCCGGTGTTGAAGCTAACCCGATGTTGCTTCTCAAGAACACCACACTCGCAGAAATCAAGTTCCTCTAATTTGTTTCCACCAAGTAGGCTATCATTGCTGAGAACTTACAAGCCTTATTCGCTTATATGTCCCAAGCGAGTGTGCCAAAGGGCTGCTTCATCCATCTCAGCCATCAAGCTTGCTGCTTGATCCTTGATTTTCATGTCTTCGATCATCTCATAGAGTCCATCCTTCATTGCTGCCTTGATCACTACCAAAGATCCCTTGGCTACCTTGATTTTTCCTCCCTCTATCTTGCATGTGTATCCCATGGAATCCAGCTGCCCAAATGAGATCAAATTCCTCCTCAAATTTGAGAGATACCTCACATTCTCCAGCAGCCTTGTTATTCCATCAAACATCCTCACCTAGATGTCTCACGTGCCCCTCACTTGGTAAGAAATATCATTCCCCAAGAAAACCCTTTCATAATTGGTTTTCTTGAAATTCTTGAACCTACTCCGGTGAGGGCACATGTGATGAGTGCACCCGGTATCCAAGATCTATTTTTTGCAGCCTTCTTGCCCCTTGCTCACACTTGAGCACACAACAAGAATATCATCATCTTGCTGTTTTGTCTTGGCAATCGAAGCCTCTCCATTCTTGGTATAGCTTCTTCCTCTATCTCTTATCATCTTCTTGTAATCTTTCTTGACATGACCCTCCTTATGGCAGTAGTAGCAACTTTTCCCTCTAAATCTCGGTTTGGAGTGCTCTCTTCCATGGCTCTCTCCTCTACCTCTGTCCCGGTAGTAGCCATGTATGTTGTTGTGCACTCTCTCTAGGCTTTCTCCTCTACCTCTGTCCCGGTAATAGCCATGCATGTTGCTGTGCACTCTCCCATGGCTCTCTCATCTACCCCTGTCTCGGTAGTAACTATGCATGCTGCCACACCGAGTTGTTGGCCTTCTTTTAAAGAACAGCTCTTTACCACTTGATGCACTCCTTATCTTGACATCAAGATTATCTTGCAACTCTTTAGTAGGATCAAATTTAAAAGTAAAGATTCATTTACGAAGATACCTTTTATTAGGGAGAGTCTTGGCAAGAAACAACTCATCTAGTTTCTTCCATATGACAGCTGGATCTTCCAAGTCTCCGCACTCCCTTGTGACATTATTCGACATGTGCAAGAAGATGGTGCTGTAAGCCATCTTCTTCATCTCGGTTCGCTGGTCCTCCGTGACACTTGCTGGAAAAGTATCATCTTCTCCAATAGCCAAGTCCACTTTCTGTTGCATTAGAACTGCCTTGATCTTTCTCTTCCAAAGGGCAAAGTCTCTCTTTCCATCAAACTTCTCAACATAAAAATTTGAAGCCATTTTTGCGGACAAGATCCCAGATTTATGCAATACCTACAAATGCTTTCTTCAACCTCAAGAACACGATCGAAGATGGATCTTAGCACCGTTCTTGAATCACCCTCAAGAACACGATCTGATCTTGATCTTTACTTCGTTCTTGAATCACCCAAGAAGTTAATCTTTGATTCTTAGAGTCTTGACTCCGTAACTTTCTTGTTCTTGCTCCGTTACCCAGCTATGCAAGCTTTGATACCACTGTTGGTGGTATCTCTTCTAGCTCTAATACCACTGTTGAAAATCACCTTGACAAGATGCCCAGGTGGTGATCTTCTAAACACCCAAGTCTAGAATGATTTGTAGAAAGAAATACAGAAATCGAAAGCAAGAAAGAAAAGAAGACAAGCGATTTGTTATCGAGGTTCGGCAATAGCCTACGTCCCCGTGAGTTCCTCTGAACTCTCTGCACTAAATCAATGGTTCTTTACAATTACAGCAACCCTCTTCAAGAAGCTCAAGTTCTTGAAGAAACCAAGAAGAGAAGAAAGAAGATGATAAGAACTATTACAATGCTCTCTATCTATACTACTCTCTCTTCTTTACAACCAGCCTCTCTACAATGAGTCCCTCTTGTGTTTTGTGTCTTTGCACTCTCACATAATTCTCTTTTGTATTGTGTCTTGTAACTCTTTACAATTGATCTCAAATTATATCACAATGTTATATCTAGAATAAAGCTAGATGACCCTTTATATAGTGCACCAACTTCTTGTCTAATCTTAAGAGTCAATCTCCACCCTTAGATCTTGATGACCACTTAACCATGGCCCTCCATCAATCCTGAGTGGTTTTGTGCATTTTAACCTTGCATCCACGCATCTAAGAGGAGGTTTAAACAAGCTGTCCATGTGTGCATCGGTGTGCCTAGCGCCTAGGCGCTGAACAGGGGGCGGTGAGGCGCTAGGCAAAGCCCCTTTGCACCACATTCTGGATGGTGCGGCCCTAGTGTAGGGGCGGTGCGGCGCTGCCCTTCTTCAAACTGCATCCTTGCTGGGTGGTGAGGCGTTGGTGAAGGGGTGGTGAGGCGCACACTGATGCTGCCCTTCACACAGCAGTGCGCACTACTTTGCTTTGTTGTTTAGGGGTGTGCATACACACCCAAATGGATGCCCACACATGTGTGCACTCCTTTAACATGCTGTATTTTAATCTTCCAACCTTGGTTTAGACTTTAACCATCTTTGAACCATGTTTAAACCTTAGACAAATACCAACAATGGGTTCTTCGTATCACCCATAGTCTGATGGTCAGTCTGAAGTCGTCAATAGAGGACTAGAACAATACTTGAGGTGTTTTTTTTCATGAGTGTCTAACTAAATAGGGAAGATATTTGCATTGGTCAGAGTGGTGCTAGAATACTATTTTCCATTCTTCTATTGGATTTGCACCATTTCAAGTAATTTATGGTAAGCCTCCTCTTATCATTTCAGGCTACATCATGGGGTCCTCCAACATTGAAGCTATTAATACCGAGCTCACCAGCAAGGAGAAAATATTTGAGATTCTCAAGTCTAATTTGAACAAGGCTCAAAAGAAGATGAAGCTACAAGCTGATGCTCACATGTCATAACTTGAATTTAATGTGGATGATTGGGTATATGTGAAATTAGAACCTTATAGACAAGGTTCTTTAGTAGGCAAACTTTCTAACAAGTTTTCCAAAAGATATTATGGACCATTTCAGATTAACCAGAAAATAAATCCAATGGCTTACAGGCTCATTTCTCCATAATCATTCAAGATATTTCATGTTTTTCACATTTCTAAACTAAAAACAGCTAAGGGTAATCATTATGAACACTAGCTACCATTACCAGCCTTTAGCAATGATAACAAGTTTGTCCTCAGTCCAACAACAATATTGGATAGTATAGTTTCTAAAGAAGGCAGTGTGCAGATATTAGTGCAATGGAAAGGTCTACCAATTGAAGAAACTTCTTAGGAAGATCTCAATGAACTTGCAATAGCATACCCTGACCTTCACCTTGAGGACATGGTAGTTTTTAAAGAGGCAAGAGATGATACAGTATGTGATCAATCATTTGAGAATGGTAGACCAAGAAGATAGAGTATATAACCAAGGAAGTTTCAAGACTATGAGCTAGCATAGCAATAGATGTTTGTTAGGATTTGTTGGCAATAATAGGATGAGGTAATCAAGTTTTTAATCACTTTTTTTATTCATTTGTGCTAATTAGTTGAGCAGTTAAGCATCACCTAATATAAATACCTCATATCATAGATGTAATCAGAAAACAAGAAATAAAACGACTTCTTTCTTTCTTTCTTTCTTGAGAGTCTCTTGCACTCGAAGCAAGCCTTTCTTTAACTAATTCAATACATTCATCCTTTCTTCTAATTCCTCAATTCTCAAATTGTGTTCTTAATCTGTATAGCAATTAATTTTGCTAGCAACATGCCTCTTAAATGTTGTGTGATTATCTAGAGACTTTGAGTTTGAATTTTTTATGGCGTCAAACATAACAATATCAGAATTAGATAAGTAAAATTTTTTATTATAATTATTTTTAGTACAATGATGATCTAATCTACCTCTTTATATTCCCTAAATATATTCATGATAGTAATTGTCTTTATCTATAAGGGAGTAGTTGACCTGAAAATTAAATTGTTGAACTTTAAGGTACCCAAATACTTATAAATTGAGATAATAATCACTAAGTCAATAATTATTGATTTTGAAAATTCCTAACAACAAATGTAATATATATAATTTGTCTCATTCAACTGTCAAGATGTTGTGATATACTAAATCTTTTCAAGATAATTTTATTGAATGAAAAATTGAAAAATATTATAAAAATAGTAAAAGCAAGATGAAATTCAATCAATAAAGCTCTTACTTTGCATTCAATTTTGTAGTTGTCATCTCGAGAGATAAGCATTGTTAAGAAAAACATTTATATTAAATTAGAATCTCTAACACATTGAAACTTTGTTATGAATTATCTTAACTCTATGATTCATTATTTGGTGAGAATTATCTAGAAGTTGTATATTGGATTGACAATTCTTTCTCTATAAATTATCTACAAGTTTTAAGGTGGATTACCAATACAAATTAAGGCAAAAAATCTTATAATTTTCAACTAAATTCATGTAAGCCCTATATAAATATAAAATATGATGTAAAACATTAACATGGCAAAATATCTTTACACAATAATTGTTTTTATGTTAAGTATTTTTCTCTTCATTGAATCAGGATTATCTATATAAGAAATTATTTTCCAAATAATTTAATAATTTAAAAAATACTTTATATATAAATATGTAAACAAGCATTCCACAAACAATAAATTATCATATAATTAAGTCCATAAAATTAGACTTTCTTTTCTTAATAGAACCAAGTTTTACTTTTAACTCCATATAAACAAGTCATTTGCAAAAACTTAAAAAGAAAAAAATACTCAATATGAACAACTTTTTCTGTAAAATGTTTATTAGTAAATATTAAATTTTAAAATATTAATATGCATTCAATTAAAAACAAAATTATTTTTTATAAAAATTTTATTGCATTAATAAATTCATCAACATATTGGACTTTGTATAAATTCCAATAACTTCAATGGTTCTTAAGAGGAAAATTATTGAAGAATGCATATAAACAAATCATTTTAAAAAATAAAATCATTACTAATAAACATATTTTCCAAAAAAAAGAATGTTTCTATGTAATTAGATAAGCTAATTTAACAAAAAAAAAATAATGATTAGATTTTTATCATAGTAATGAAATCATGAACATATCAAATTTTATTTATATTCAAACAATATTAATATTTTTAATATTATAAATTTTGATGATTTCATTTATTTCATTCTAATCAAAATTAAAACATATATCTAAAAATGTGATAAAAATTAATTACTCATAATATTTATCAGGTGCACGGCATGTTCCATGGTAGATAGTCTATAAATATATATTGATAGACAAAAAATACTCTTATTTAAACGACGTGGTTTTAATTCTATTGTACTATATAAAAATAATTTTAATTTTAATAGAGTTTGGATTGATGTAATCTTATATTTGTCTATTGGAATTCAGATTTTTATAATCTTCTATTGTTCTTAAAATTTGGACTGCTATAATCTTCTATTTTCTATTATAATTTGAATTAAATCTGAATAAGGTGTACGATTTTTTATAGACAAAAATACCCTTATTCAACTTCATATAAAAAATACACTTTTGTTTGAAAAAATGTTATTTAATATGTTAACGGAACGCCATGTAAAAACCTTATGCTTGTATTTTTTTTTCTTCAGTTTATTCATCATTGTTTCCTAAAAAAATAGTATTGTTACATAAAGAGAGCAAATTTAATAGATAAGAGTGTAAACTCAAATGAATGTTTATCTTGAATGAAGAAAACATTATGTGTGTGTGTGTGTGTGTGTGTGTATATATATATATATATATATATATATATATATATATATATATATATATATATATATAATTTTTTTCTGCCAGTGTAGTTTCAGTTAGAATATTAATTTATGTATACATGAATTTTTTTATATGGTTTGTATAACTAGTGATTTTGTGATATTTGATTTGACAGTATTTCGCATTCAACTTAATAGTGCAAATCAGTCAGTAATTGAACTGAAAGTTTTGGTTATCGGATTACATAAAAATAAAGTAATTTATAAAAAAAAAATTAGATTATATTTTCAAAATTTTTGGTCATTTGGTATTATCAAAATATAGTTTGATAACTTGGTATACCGAAATATTAAAAAAAACATTATATTTTAAATTTACTAAAATAAAAAATTAGTCATTCAGTATTACCGAAATATAAAAAAAATCAAATTGATATCAAACCAAATTATTAATGTTCTGAAAAATAATTCCAAGTACCGAAATAACCATTTTTTGGGGTTCATTTCATGTTTTTCCTGCACACACTTTTTATCAAACTCTTGATCATTTTTTTATTTTCACTTAAGTTGATAATTATTATCATGCCAGAGTCCAAAATTATGCTTTTTATGTCTGAAATTTAGAAGAAAGTCTCTTTTATTGATGTTGTTTTACCATTTATTTTTTCACATATAATATCTTAATCGAGACATACCATTTATTTAGTACTATAATTCCCTATAAATAATCCGATTGCTGCAGTTTGCGGAAATCTTCGTTTTTTAGATTAATCTATAATTAATATATATATATATATATATATATATATATATATATATATACACACACACACACGCACGCACGAATAAAGTGTAAACCATTCAAAAGAAAAATATGTGTACTTAATAATTATTTTTTCTTTTTCTCTTAAAATTAGGACCATCTATAAGTAATTGTTTGACAAAAAAAAATCATGACTTCATATAAAAAAGTTTTTTTAAAAAAAATAATTATTATGTAACTAAATCAATCAAATTGATTTATTTGGTTTCCTCAAATAATTAAGATTTAGTTTTACTCTATAAAAACAAGTTATCTGTAAAATAAAAAATCATTACTTTATATGAACAAATTGTGTCACAAATAATTTCAATTTTTAATTAAATTAATAAAAATAAAGATTTATTAGCTTAAATTTATGATATTTTTTTACCTATTTAAATAAAATTATACTCTACTAGTTTGATGAGGAAAAATATTTTCTTTCACTTCGAAAGTTCTATCACGAAAAAAGTTATAGGATAAAACACCTCTAACAATTAAATAAGCAGCAAGTATTACATGTTTTCTCTTAAGAAAAAAATATCATAATAAACAAGTGATTTTGAGAATACTTAATCATAGCTTAATATTATATTTAATATTAATTTGCATTACTAACTGTTGAAATATGACATGCCTACTAAATGTTGAGTGATTACTTAAAGACTACTCTTAAGTTTGAATCTCTTATTTTGGCACCTAACATAGCTAATATCATAATTAGAAAAGTTAAATTTCTACTATAACTTGAAGAAGTTAATCTACATCGATTCCCTTAATATATTCATGATAGTAACTTCTTTTATCTATGAGAAAATAGTTGACTTGAAAATTCGATTACAGAACTTTAAGGTGCCTAAATTCTTATAAATCGAGGTAATAGTCACAAAGTCAATAGCTACTGATTTTGAAAATTCTTAACAAGTGCACTATACATAATTTGATTCATTTATGCCAAATTTCACATTAATAAAATATTTATAAATATTTCATCTATATAGCTCATTAGATTATACCTTTTAACTTCATTCAAATATAGCACAATAGATGAAATATTTATAGATATTTGATTGATATATGATCTACATGAATAGAATACTAAATCTAACAGTCGATTTTGTTTAACATAATTTAGACAATACACACACATCCTTTTATATAATTTGTATTATATTTTATTAAATCATATATCTGTTACTTTTGTATTAATGAGTTCACCTTATTAAATTATATCTATTAGTACCTAAACAAAAACTTAATAAATGAAGAGTAAAAATAAAAAGTAAAATAAAATGTAATGAAAATCTAAACTTTTACAATTTACACTTACTTAGCCACAAGACTCCCTAGCTATCTTTTTCAAAATTCACTAACATTTAAGCTTCTTCTTCAAGTTTCACACCATCCAACACTAACGTTAACACCAACACTAATAGATTGGATTATTATTTAAAGATTTTGTTTTTGTTTCAGAGATTTTATTTTTTTATTTTGTTTGATATGACTTTAAATATAGAATTCAGTTCATTTTCAAATGAACTGAAATTAGAATTCAATTCATTCATGAAGTTTACTTCAATACTTTTAGCATTATTATATGGTTTTATAACACTTTTTTAGCCTATCATTTTTTTACTTGTTTTTTATAGGGTAAAGTATTCCTCCAAGCTTACTAGGAAGATCAAGTCCATGAAGAATTTTTTTCAACATCACAGCATCATGTATCCCACCAGGGAACTATTGTATCGAAGGTACAAGGTCAACAATTGACTCATTCACGCAGAATAACCATTCCATTTCTCTACGCCACATTGCCTTCTTTTGTGATGCTAATGGCTCTAATCTCCATACCTCACCAATCACAATCGCTAACATTATAATTTAACTCAAAATTCAGAAGCAAAGAAGAAAGGAATACCCAATTCATACAAATAGAAATAGGAAAACCCATGCTAAGCAGAGAGATTTGTGATTGCGTTTGAGATTGCGAGAGCATTACAGACTCATTTTTCAACCTCCAAACATGTCTTATCCCAGAAGAAGCTTAGCAAATCTCTCTTTCATAATTTCAACTTCTACAGAGAAAATAACAGCTGATATTGAATTAAAAAAAAGAAGAAAGATATATCATCAGTTGTTTACAAAAGAGAAATAAAGCTATTTGATAATGAGACGTTCACTAAATAGAAAATGACATGATTCTATGTATGAGATTCTTGATTTTCATTTCATACAATAAATCCAAAAACATCAAAGCAAATTTACGCATCAATAGGCATTTCAAGTATAAAAATCTCCCTCAAATTCAACAAAAAATTGAACCAATTTTAAATACTAAATCAGCTAAAAAATTAATTTGCTATTATGAAATAAAACTAAAAAAATCAAATTTAAATTATTACAAGACAAATCAATTTCCCATTTCTCCGTCTTCTCGTCCCAAACAATCACATCTTTCCCTCCAATCACCGGCAACATCATTGGCATAGGAAAACAGAATCCACCAGTAATCGATAATGATGATGATATCATCAAGCTCGAGGCTCTCTCTCTCCATCAAACCGTCGACACGAGAAGCTGCTGTAACTCTCCGTCTCACTAATGTCAGCATTAGGGCCGTAGCTCCTGCACTTATTGCTCTACTGATCAGAGCCATCATTTGACGACACACTCCCCATCAAACGAAAGATCCAACGGCTAAAAAAATCTCAGATGCTCGTTCATTACTATAATGATTAATGTTTCTAATCAAAATGACAAATCAATAAACTCACTTAAAAGAAAGAGAGAAACAATGAAGAGAAAGTGAAGGATGCGGTGATAATAGTTTGCTACAGTGATGATTGATAGTTTTCGATGAAGAAAAACCTACAAGCTACCTCACTCTTCTCCAAGAAGCAGACGACCACCGCAAACTCCCCTACTTTCGTCGAACTTGCATCACCACCACGTCCTTAGTGGCTCTGTTTGTTCTCATTTTTTTTTTACTTTGATTTGATAACCGGATAATTTTATTATTTTGAGTTTTTAAATGTTTATGTGTAGAGTTTATTTGTAAATTTTATCAATTTTGATAGAATTTGTATAAAGCTTACTCAATTCTATTAGAATTCATATGTAAATGAATTCGACATTTTACTGTTAAACCAAACAGGAAGTCAGTTCATTTGAAAATGAACTATATATCTAATTAGAAAACCAAATACGATAACCTATGGAATTCAATTGAATTTCATAAAAATTGTTGAATTCATATAAACTATACGAACTTAAGAACTTGTGTTGTTTTGATTAAGAGCCAGTATTGCTTTTTTATTGTTAGATGTGAGACATATATTGACTTTATTGTACTTTATTTATTTTTGGAGTTGGAAAACATAATTTTTATTATAAATCATCAGATAATTTGATTTCGATTTATAAAGATAGAAGACCGAAAAAAAAATTTATTTGAATTGAATGAGATCAAGTTCGTTTTGGTTCGGGTTTTACATATTGCCAGTTTGATTCAGTTCAACCACCAATGGAACCCATCATTATTGGTTCAGGTCTGGATTGATGTCAAACCAAGATCCATCTGGACCTTGCTCACCCCTAATTGGCACACATGTTTTTCACAGCCTGATTCATATTTCTGAAGTGGCATAACATATTCCAAAAGGCCCACAATATGCTTTGCCACTATCATTTCTAGTTTTGGCTCATCCAAATTGTTAATCAATATTATCTAGTTGCCAAACATCATATGACTCGGAAAAATCAGGAGTCAATTAGTAAATAGACTGTATATGAACGGTTTTCCATCCCAGCATGCAATTGATTCTCCAAATAGGATGTATAAGTAGAATTAGGAGTTTCGCAATCATCAATGATCCTTTTTTTCCCGGTTATGATGAGTATTCAAATGTGCAGTAGCAAGTTCTGTATCTTAAAACAAGTTAAATAAGAGTTATGAATCTTTGAGAGTTGTAATTCATCATTATCGATTCAAGGTGCAAGTTCTGTGCAGTAGCAAGTTCTGTATCTTAAAACAAGTTAAATAAGAGCTATGAATCTTTGAGAGTTGTAATTCATCATTATCGATTCAAGGTGCCAACAACTAACAAATGTATTTTCGGAATAATGAAGTTTGGTTCCGTAGTAGTGGCTGATCGTTTGCGGGTGATGAACAATGAGCGAGACACAGGTGAGGTTGAATGATGTCGACAATAGAAGTTCAATGGTATAATCTTTTATCCGGTGAAGGGACATGCGACATTTTTCCATGAAACTGTCAATTGTGCCTAGTGTAAAGGCTTGTAAGGAGTTCTAAAAGGGAGGAGGGTAGGAGTGTTCATTAAACGGTTAAAACAGATTAATTAATTATTTCAAACCGATTCGGTTAAAATAGTTTGGTTAATCAGTTAAATCGATATAAAATCAATTAACCAAATAAGATATATGGATTAATCGGTCGGTTAGTGCTTAAATTTTTTTAATTGTTTCGACCGTTTAACCGATTAAGAAATTAATTAATATTAATAATATGTTAAATATAAATATAATATATATATATATAAAATATAATAAACTAAAAAAATCTTAAGTATAAATTATATATATAATAAATTTTCAAAAAATCTTAATTATAAAAAAAATATTGGTTAACTGATTAACCAATCGTAACGATCAAAATTAATTCGATAAGTTAAAGTCGAAATACTTAGGTTAATTTGGTTGAAACGGTTAAAAAAATTTGATAAAAAAAATGGTTAAAATTTTTAATTGACCGTTTGCACATCTCTAGAGGAGGGTATGCCAAGATATCGTCGGAGCGGAAACAGGGCTCACGAGAATGGAGGAATCAATATATTGATCTAACGTGAATCACACTAAAATTGGGAAAATATTATGTCGAGGCAAGGAGGAGGATGTTGTTGACGTGATGTAGATGAGCATTGCATGTGCCAGTGAGATGTGGACCATGAACTTTAGGTCGAAACCCACTCAGTCCCAATTTTTCTATGAAGCAGGGATGCGAAGCACGCATAACCATATGACCAGAGGGAGAAATTCTCGTATACATGTATGACAAAGCTTTGTGGTCGATGGGTGAAACTTAAAGAGAGGGTTTGATCTTAACCATTCATTATTCAAAACCAAAGAAAACATGTAACCTTTTGGCAATCGATCTTTTAAATCCTGTCAAAATCACGTTGTCTCTCTTGTACACTACCAAAGCCTCCGTTGTTTCTTTACATCAAAATTTTCTTTCAACTTTCATCCTAGAAAATTTCTCTCAACTCTCTTCTTAATATGCTCTATTCCTCTCTTAAAATAAATAGATACCCACACCGTACATAACCAAAATAAGGACTTTCTTTGTTCACGCTGAGTGCAAGTTTTGTAAGAAGCAAATGTGTTGAGTGACTGCAAATTTGAAAGGGAAGATAAAATAAGGCGGTATAATCGTAATTTGATTAAAAAACATAATTTCAACCCTAATATAATGTCATATTAGGTCGTAAATTTTCAAAACTTCGTCACAACCACAACTTTTTTCTTATTACTACAATGCATGGTAAAATGTAACATTATCCAATAATGTATTACATTTGAGGTAAATTTTGTACATCGCTAATATTCCTGTCACATTGTCTAGTAAAATATCACATTAGGTCTTAAACCTTAGCCTAATTAACATCTCACATTGATTAGTAGATATGTTATATTGGCACGTAAAAATGTCACATGATTGAGTAAACAAAAAATTTCACCTCACCAGTAATTTTATGACGGAGCTTGGTGGTGATGAGGCTAGTGATCAGGAGGGTGATGTAGCTGGTCAGGTAACAATAGGTGGTTTGGATGCCAATGCTGACATCTTTTAGGCTTTGGTTAATCTCTAACTTTCACTAAATGGGCTGGGGAATGACATTGGATTGGGTTTTCAAGCCATAAAGACCTACTTTGACTCTTTCCGTACTAACATGGAAGCTTCAATTCAGTCCATTCGAGATGACTTGGAAATCTTTAAGATTCAGATCGAAGAATCACTTGATAACCTCCGAATGATCTTGACTCGCGATTCTGATCTAGATCATTAGTCTCTTAAGCATTCCTCCTTAGTCGTATCTTTTTGCTTTATCTTTTTCTATCTATTTCAACTCTCATGACTTTTGCAAGGACATCTTTTTTATTTTATGCATGTATTTTCCTTTTATTTGGGCTCGGGGGAGCCTTTATGACTATTTTCTATGTTTTTTGATGGTTTAAAACTGTTTATGTATGTTTCTAAATGGTTATAGATAATGGATGGTTTTTGTTAGCATTCTATTAGGGATTACTTGTGCTTCCTTTTGAATATATATTTGCCTATTTTTCTTGTAGGATGTTATATGGAAAAACAAGGGAAACTATGTCAATTTTTCAACAAAAAAATATCTACTTAATCTTTTTATTGTTGATACCTCTTAAGGGAAGCTTGTTTATTCTTTTTCATTTTCTGATGATGTCAAAAAATGGGATAAATAAGTTAGTTTTACAAATCCAAATTAGACCTTTAATTGTAGCTAGATAGGGGGAGAATCCTGTACTCTTTTATTTTGCTTTAAAATTGCTTGGTTCCTTATATACTGGTTGGTTGGATATAAAATTGTTTTTATTTGTAGGAGGTTTTATTAAAAATACAAAGAAAAATATGTCCAAATTTCTTCAAAATCCAAACACTTAGACTTTAAAATTAGCTTTCGAAGAAATGGTTTTGTCATCATCAAAAGGAAGAGATTGTTGACCCCACATTGATTTTGATAATGATGAAACTAGATTAAATTAAAATAATTATCTTTTATCTAAGTTTGTACCTTTTAAGGATTTTTGTATGAATCTTAGAAGATGTGCACACTTGCGCATTACTTTGCATGCTCCAAGCTTCAACCTTTTGAGGCAAGTTCAAAGTAAAGTGTTTCAAGTTTAGAAGAATTAAGGTAGTTAAATTCTTATGTAATCTCCCTTTCAATTTCTTAGCTTTCAAATGGCTTAATTTGTTTTAAAAAAATCTTGCCTTAAATCTCAAAATATCTTTTTTTCCAAAAGTTAGAACAAATTTGATTTAAGAAAAATTATTTTTAGTTTGACCACAGTCGATTGTGTTGGTACCACAATTGACTAGAGGTCTCTCTCTGGCCTGATCTCAAAACTCAGTTTGCCGCTACAATCGACTGCAAGCTTGTCACGATTGACAGTGTAAGAAACAATAGCGTTTATGTAGTCAATTAGACAACTTTACAGTCGACTGTAGACATACACTAAAGCCTAAGCTTTTCAAAATTTAAGAGCACAGTTGATTGGGACAAGGCTACAATGGACTATACTAACGAAAATAATGACTAGTTTTCAAAAAATTGAGGTGCGGGACAGAGCATTTAATGTCCAAATGGCCTTTCTTGTGTCTAACGGCCATATTGAGTTCAAACTATAAATTCCCATTATAAATGAGCATTCCTAACTATCAAGAGCATTCAATTTCATTAAAATCTCATTTACTACTCCTCAAACTTGCAAAAATATTTTCTTGAGCCATTCTTAAGCTTTGTTCTTGAGAGAGAGAAATTCTTTGAGTTGTATGCATTAATTATACTCTCTCTTGCATACTAAAATCATCTAATTAATTCCTATCTTGTAAGAGAAAGAGTTGATGTAACTCTTGTGAGTATTTATAAGTTAAACACTTGAGTGAAATTTCCTTGTAAGAGAAATCTTGTAAAGGTTTGAGCAATACATTGGAAGTTACTTCTTTGTCTTGGTAAAACCTTCAAGGATGAGGCTTAAAGAGAGTGGATGCAGGGTCAAGAAAGATTCTAATATTGTCAAACCTCTTTAAATCGAGTTTGCACACTCTTCTCCCTTCAACTTTTAATTTTAAGCAAACTTATATTTATTGCTCTTGCTTGTTCTTAATTGATTGATTAATCTTATGATCATATTTTTGTTTATGTAAAAAAAATATAAAACCTAATTCACCCCTTTTTGGGTTATTTTAGTTAACATGACTTACTACCAACTAAAGGGTCACACACAATTGGACAATTGTAAGAACAAGGAAAATTAAAGGGCTAATAAGGGTATCTTTAAGAATTAATTAAATAATGGTTTATTTGCAATTCTAAAATTCTATAGCTTTTAGGAGTAAAGGCTCTATATAAAGGTTTTATTTGATAGAAACCCTAACGTAGAAATTGTGAGAATAAAAAAAATCAGGTTTTTGGAAACTTTCTCTATTTCAAAAGGTTAAAAACTCTATAACTAGGATTCATAGATTTCGGCTAGCCCTAGTCCTCCTCCACGCGTGGTGTTGGACATCATTAAGAAGGAGATCCTGATTCTTGGTTGCTCATGTGAATACATTTAGAAAATGGTTACTTGAACGACTTGTTAGCTCTTTGACGAATCTGAATCCATAATCTTCATTAACGTATAAACCCTAACCTTGTATGAAGATATTGATTTATTGTTCTAATAGATTCATAGAAAATTTCTTGGTGGAATTTTATTGGCATAATTGAAAATTTTTAAATTCCGTTACATTTTCTATACCGATAGACTAACAAGATCCCCTTTGAATGGATTGGGATCCATATTATACATGATGTGTGTGTATGGATAATAGTAAGAGCTTTAGAGAGTGGAGTGTGTTTTGGATTAGACCATTTTACTCCTTGTTGACATTGTAACTCTTTTGTAGGCTTCTTTGACTCGTTTTGTTTGGCCTTTACTACTTAAGCTAGCTGGGATGACCTTGAAATGGTCTCCATCTGGCTTGTAGCTTGTTGTTGGACTAGTTACAATCATGGCTTGCGTTATAAAAATAATTTTATGCTTGGTTCTCAATCTCACTCAACAAGTTTCTTTTTGATATAGGCTCTTGGAATGGTTTTAAAGGAGATAAGTGTTAGGTCAAGGCCCATGTAGTAGTTATGAGAGCATTACTGCTTAGGTTAGCTGAACTAGCCATGTAATGATCTCCATCTGGTTTGGAGTTTATCGTTAGACCAGTTACAGCCGTGTATTTTATTACAAAAGTAGCTCGTGAAGGATTTGCAACCATTTAGGTCATTGTTTTACAACATAGCCGAAGATCACGATCATATAAGCCTTGTTTTACAAAGGTACCTCTTTGGATTTGATAATAGCTAGCAACTATCTAAGTATTTGTTTTACAAAAAAAATGTAATGATTGAAGATCATGATCACACAGGTCTTGTTTTACAAAGGTACTTTTTTAGTTGCAATAAGATAGTAGTTGGTAGCTATTTAAGCCCCTGTTTTGCGAAAACCATGTAACGATTGAAGATCATGATCGCACATGCTTTATTTTACGAAGAAATTTTTTTAGTTGCAATAAGATAGTAGCTGGCAACTATTTAGCCCTTATTTTATGAAAACCATGTAATGATTGAAGATCATGAAACTGCAGGTTTTGTTTTACGAAGGAACTTTTTTAGTTACAAAAGATAGTAGAGGTTTAGCAGTAGCTTTGTATCCTTGAGACCCTTAGATGTATAGGCAAGTTTATGGGGGCGGGTGATGAGAATCAACAAGCACCATTAAAAGGTCCATTGCATGTTCTAGTTGGGCCTATTACTAGAGCAAGATCCAAGAAGATCAAAGAAATACTTAATGGGCTGATTCAAGAGATTTTGGGGGGTGGGGGGAGGCTATAAGAAGCCATTTTAAATGTACTTGGGCTTTTATGTAGTGGGAAAAGACTATAACGAATGAGACATATGAGGCTTTTGAGGTAAATGGCCTTTTAATGTGCTTGGGTCGAGATATTGGCTGCTAGGGCCTTTTTCTAAGAGGTAATAGGGTAAGGGGGAATGTTTGAGTGTTTTAAGGTGTATTTTTACCTTTTATAAGGCCCAGTGTGGTGTTGCCACATGGCCGTGAAAAAGTGGATATCAACATATTGTACCCAACTCTCTTACAAACTGAACTATAGATTTGTTCAGATAACCCCACTATGCCAGCTTCCTTAGGTATACTTTCTTCATGATATAAAACGTAGGCCATTTAAAGAATAGGTTTGCCAAACAACTAGGCTTAGTAGGGATCTATAGTAGATATGTGCAAGTGTGTATTTATAACATTAATGAATGCATGGTATGAATGTAATGATGTTCATGTATGCATCATAGCAAAAACACATAGCACATTAATAGGTTGAGTAGATGGGAGTAATCCACTGTCCAATACCAATAGTTACAACCAACTACTCTAAGCAATCATATGCAATGCATTATTAAATAATATTGAAAAAATACTTTCCATACCAATAAATTCCATCACACCTCACTTTGGTCTAAACTGATCCTTCAAGGCCTAAGTCGATCAAACAAAAATCTCAATTGAACTAGTAGAGACCTCGTGAGCACTCCAATAGGGTTCATTCAATAACTATAAGGAAGGAGTCAAGTATCACGTCTAATCAATGCTCAATCATTCACTAATAATCAGTCCGTCCAAATCCCTACCTCGCTTTGGTTCAAATCGATCTATTAAGACCTAAGTCGATCAAGCAAAAATCTCAATTGAACTAATAAAAACCTCGTGAGAATGTCAATAGCGTTCAATCAGTTACTATAAGGAAGAATTCAAGTATCACATCTAAGCAATGTTCAATCACTTACTAATAATCAATAGTGTAACATCGTGCCTGACGCACACCCAACTTAACAGTTCCTAACTGACCACTAGAAATTAAAGGAGTCAACTGAGAAAGAGAAATATGACCTAGATGTGAATGCTAGACTTGAGAAGTCACAGAAGCAACAGATTGAAGGAAAAGACTAGATGAAATGTGGAGAGAAACAAATTCAAATAAGCAACCGATTCTATGGCCGAAAGCTCCGAAGAGTCTACCCCTTATGAGGATCCTACACATGACAACCATGAGTGAAAAAATTATGTCAAGACCAAGTTCACATAATTGACCAACAGAAATAAGATTCAAGGTAAGTTTAGAAAAGTAGATGATTGAATTAAGTAAGAGCTATAAATATTGCCAACATGACTAACATGCATATGTGAGCCATCAGCAGTGTGAATAAACGCCGCATGAGTTTGCATAGTCTGAAAGTAATTAGAATTAAAAGACATAGGATTGCAACAAAACTGATTGTTGATGCAAAATCAACAAAAACGGAGTCCAAGAACGGAAAGATCATGCCGAAGCAGTGTAAGAATCGATCGAATCTGTCAAGAGTACAAGTCATATTCAAACGCATGCACAAATTTCAAAGCTTTAGACACTCAAAACTTCAAAAAAAAAAAAAACAAGCACTAACATATCAATTTCCACAGAAAATAAATAGGAAACTCCTTTTATTGTTTTATCCGACTAAAAAATAATAATAAAATAACTAAATCACTAAGCTCAGATAGTACTTCAAACTAGAAACCCAATCAAACCGTCCCAAGCAAATCACGATCTCCAAGTTACGATTTCTGCACTAACTAAACAACTTCAAAATGAAGTTGAAAAACACAATGAACTAATGAAATCACGATCAAATGAAAAAGCAAATTCCAATCATATAAAAGAGCTTGGATGCACTGATTAAGCAAATTACCAAATCAAACCAATTAAAAAAATTCGAAAACAAATCCCAATAACAATCTAATATGTCCCAACAAAAAACCCCAAGACCACAACTCCAAAACCACCAGTCACAAAACCAATACCCTCAAAATCACGATTCACAAAACTAGAGTAACTTCGCTGCTTTTTTGGTGTCGAAGCAATGGGAAAGGAGAAAGAAAATGGCGTGATACATGAGAACAATATACAAGGAAGTGAATGATAAGATTTTTGTTTATTGAATAATTAACAAAAAGCTATACAATAGTATATATAGAAATCCTATACAAAAAAAAAATCCTTATATATACAATATAATTTAACACCAATAATTGATAAAATGATATCATTATTTTGGTAAAAGATAACATTTGATAGTAATTGAGGTACTATTTAACAATATTTATTGATAATAATTAAAGTACAATTTGATAGTAATTTAAGTAATAAATTACTATTAGATGATTATATTAAGTTAAATTACTATTAAATAATATCCTAAATTACTGTAAAATGATACCAAAAAAGCCATATAACATTATTTTTATCAAACAACACCATAATTACATCCGATGTGAAGATTTTTTTTATTATGTTCGTACTTTGACCTAAATGGGTCCATTTAGTGTTGGTAGTAAGCTTAGATGTTGTTGTTTTTAGACTTTAATTCGTTTTAAATTTATTTTGTAATTGTAAAAAAACTTAAGTATGTGAGTTCATTAAACGGTTAAAACTGATTAAGCAACCGATTTGATTAAAACAGTTCAGTTAATCGGTATAAAATTGGTTAACCAAATAAGATATATCGGTTAACGGTTAAATTTTCTAAACGTTTCGATCATTTAATCGATTATGATATTATTTGATATGAATATGAATATTTAATATTAATAATATATTAAATATAATAAACTAAAAAAAATCTTAAGTATAAATTAAATATATAATAAATTTAAAAGAACTTAATTATATAAATAGTATCGGTTAACCGATTAACCGACCGTACGGACCGATATTAATTTGGTCGGTTAATGTCGAAATACTAGGCTAAATTGGTTGAAATAGTTAAACAAAATTAACCGACAAAAATTAATTAAAATTTTAACCAAAAAAATTGATTAAAATTTATAACCAATCGCTTCAACCGTTTGAACACCACTAAGCTTAAGGTTCATGAGTAGTGAGGGTTAAAGAGAAAAGTTGTAGTTTTGCAACTTTCTACTATGATTTGGATCGAGCCCACAAAGTTGTTTTTAACTTTCTCCTATACTTATTAGACAGTAAACAAAATGGACATTTGGATCGAGCCCGCAAAGTCACTTGCTTGAAACAAAAACTACTCGGAAATCTTTTTTTTTTTAACCTTATTTCTGGACTCAAGGGTTCACCTTCACTAGATTTGAACTTCAAATGCCAATGCATGTTTGACCATTTGAGACGAGAAGTTCTTGTTTGGTACGGTGTCATGAGAGATATATGGCATAATTGTCCATCTAACCGTTAAATCGTATGAGAAGAGAGGGAAAAATATATTTTATTTTCATTCAAAGGTGAAATGGACCATTGCGTCATGTATCTCCCATGTCATTGTGCTAGGTAAGAATTTTTCATTTGGGACATGTAAAATAATGGGTAATGTTTTACTTTTACCACAAGCGAAGACACCACTTCATATTTCTAATAGAATATCGATTTATGATTAAAAAAAATTTACTAATCGTCTACAGATAAGTGATGTAAGGTGTTTGACACCTTTCGTCCGCACAATAGAGTACTCAAACCTTTACTTTGGTGGTAGACTTGTTTATAGACTAAGGTCCAAAACTAAGATGAGGTGAATTAAGTATTTAAAACTTTTTGCACAATAAACAAGTTTTAAATACTTTTCAAGTACAAACAAGAGTAGCAAATATAATAGAGCTGAAAGTAAAGAGATAAGGAAGAGAATATGCAAACACTATTTATAATAGCTTGGCAATATCGGATTTCTCTGACCCTATGTCCATTCTCTCCAAGAAGACTCTTTGAAGTATTTCACTAACCAATCAAATAAGGGTCAACACTATTATTTGGTGTTGATGAATCAGCACTAAAATACTAAAGTAAACTGAGTAAACTGTTCAATCAACCTTAAATCATATTGGTGACGAATCTTTAATTTTCAAATGTTGATTTCCTCAAAACATTTTTCAAGAAATCTTTTGCTTAAAAGCGAAAGAGAAGCATCAAGAGGTCCACAGAAGACACTTCCACATTCTTGAGGAAATAACATTCTAGTTCTACTTTGGTACGTGTGGGATACTCCACAACATTATAAATCTATTTTGATTGTCATCTATAATCAGAAGAAGAGGATTTATAGGTTGAGCACTTAAGCTTATTGAAAACTTCCGTGGATGGTGAAATATAAAATATTATAGTCTGTCCTACAATGATTGTCATGTTCACTATTTATTTAATTAAATTATTATTTTTTTCAATGTTAAATCTCTAAAGGAACTTAATTTTTCTTTTGGATTTACATAAATAAAGTTTAAAAGTTTCTAAAAATTATATTAATAGTTTTTGAGTTGAGTAATTTGGATTTTTTATTAGTCATGTTGGAAGTTAACATAATTTGTAAGGTCAAAAATGGAATCTCGAAACGTCAAGTAAGTAATAATTAATACCTCTAAACCTCTGGTTTTTATAATGAAAAATATGCACAAAAGTATCATGTGTTTTGGGGTCTTTAAATTCGGACCTTGTGGTTTAAAAAGTTAAATTCAGACATTGAGTAACTTGAGGTTCGGTTGTTGTCAAATAAATGTCAAATCAATAGGAAGATTTTTTTTATCACCACACTTTAAATTGATTTAGTTGTTACAATGATTTTTAAGATTAAGTTTATCAATATCGAACACAAGAAATTTATTTTTTATTAAAATATAAAAATTAAACGAATTTCAATTTTTTTGATTTAGTTGTCGTGCTTCAAATTAATTTGATTGTTTTATAAGATGAAATTATAATTATCAATATCGAATATGAGAAGAAAAAAAATTGATTGAATTTTTAATTTTTTTTATTACAAATAAAGAGAATATAAGAAAACATTAGTTTTTATTTTACTACCATATAGTCTCAAAATACTAAATTTATCTTTTTATTTTTTATTTTTCCTTTTTTATAATTTACCCTAAACTAATTAATTACACAACTGTACCGACCAACTGCAGCAAAGAAATCGAATATATACCTCTCACAAGATTGAAGATATATTTTGAGTGGACTTTTGTCCTTTCACCTTGACAAGGATTTTTTTTTTCCTTGAGACAATAAATAGGGAGTAGTAAGTAGCAACTCAACCTCCTCTCTTGGTCCCTCTTCCCTTTTACTTTTTGCGTCGGTTAGGGATAAGATCACAACCACCGAAGGGTTTTTTCTGTTCCTCTCCCTCTCTTTCTAAATGCAGAGAACAAGAAAATTCTCGTCTTCTTGATTTTTTCTCTTCCCAGCAAGAGAGAAACAAGAAGGAGAGAAAAAACAGTTATAGAAAGAGAAGAGATAAGTTTTTAGGGAGAGAAAGACCCTATGGACTCAACAACAACAACAACAACAACAACAACAGCCACAGCTATGAATGAGAAGGAGTCGATGGTGGATCCCTTCTTGATTGAGGCTCTTCAGAATCCCCGTCATCGTCTCACCAGTTAATATTCCTTTCGCTCTTTTGTTTTTGTTTTTGGCGTTTTTTACCTCGCAAATCTCTTCTCACGAACCCTATTTTTTTTTTGAATTTATGTTTATGGATATTTATGGTTTTCTGCGGGACTTTGAGGTTTATCAATGGGTTTTGTTTTCTGGGGTTTGTATTGGATTTATTGGATTGAATTGGGGTTAGGGTTTTGGTGAAAGATTGTTTTGGAGATTGGTCCTTTGTAATAATAGATGGGTTTTACGTCAAATCTGGTTCTTATTTTGGGAATTAGGTTTGTTTGGTTGGTCGGAAATTTGTGAATTTAGGTTTAATGCAGGGGGGGGGGGGGGGAGGGATTACCAGCTGAATTAATGTAATTGATGTGGCTAGGCTGTTTATTGTTACGACTTTTTAATGATGAGAAATTGAGGTTTAGTTCATATTCTGTTTCTTATAACATTATTTCAGCAACTAAAAGAAAAGATTTTTTTGGGTATAATTCACCACTTTATTTGAATTTGGTGTGAACACAATGTAAGTCTGATTGATTTATGTTTCTTCTGAAATCTGAATATGCATGTAGGTTTACTGCTGAGCTTAGTAGAGTTGAGATATCCGCACTTGATTCGTGGGTAGTCTACTTTATTCTTCTAGCAACTTAATGGCTAATATCATGACAATTTTGAATTGTGTTTTGTTGGATCAAATCAAAGAAGCTATATGGATTAAGAATATGATGAACTCTAATCAGGGATCGGTGTAGTGAATCTCATTTATGTGGATGAAGACATTGGGTTTGTGATGGCTAGAGGTGTAAATCTGTGTATAATGATGTATTAGTATGTGCATATACTTAAATATGTAGGTTTTCAGAACATTACTGTTCTTGTGACCTTTCTCTGTCCGTATTCTTCAATTGATTGAAATGTTATATTCGTGCAATTTCTTTTTCTTTTTTTCAAATGTTTCTGTTGATATTTGGAGTTTTATGGGCATGGTGTTGCACTGTGGATGGGCCTAGCTTTTGGTTGTGTTTCATAGTTGTATGTATGTGTGCATGCATGCATATTTGTATGAATCTATGATGTAGGGATGCAGATAGAATCATTATGTGTATTACAATAAAGTGGGAGTCAACATGGCTATCCTTCTTTGTTTCCGTTGAGTTCAATTAAATGGGTTGTGCTTTGGACTATTGGTCTTGCTGGAACTTCTCTAACATGAACTTATTTATATAGAGGGCAAAATGAAGAGGTGGAATCATTTTAATAGGACCACTTTAGGCTTGGAGGCAGGATTCAAATATCATCTTGCTGACTGGGGATTCCATTGTACTCCCTAGTAGTTCTTTGGGACTATTAGTTTAATGAATTAGGTACTTGTAATAAATAATAATTTGTGGAAGAGGATGGTATTTTGATAGTCCTGGAGGGTGATCATTTAAGAATATTTAATATTTTACTTTTTCCCCGGTGTTTTCAGCTGAGGCTGAAAAAAGTGAAAGCCTTCAAGTTTTGATGATTGTAGGATTATGAGTTGTAGAGTCACAGTGATGGGATGATGCAATTACTAGATACTACTAATAAGATAGAGAAACTTATGGTGTATGGAACAACTAAAACATCTACAACGGTAATAAAGAAAACACATGGCCACTTGTTTACAGCTTAACAAACTCAAATAAGAAATATTATTGCGGATCTGAACTTCCACCATACCGCATCTTGTATGTTTTAGGAATAATTCTTGGTTTTACACCAGCATCTCTTACCAATTGATGTCACAAGTTTACATGTGCCATGTATTAAAGAAAAATCATGTTCAAGTCACTAGACCTTCGCAATGAAATATTTAATAAACAAACAAAATTATATATATGTGACTTGTACATCAAACTTTTTAAAGATTAAAGGCTGACGGTACACAAGTACTTTTGAATTGACCTAACTGGCGTGATTTGTGTATATATTTAAAAAGTTATTATTTGCAGTTTTTCTTGCATTAGCATTTTAGTATAATAGAAAAGCGTTTGATCAAAGACAAAAATGAACGGACTTCATAGAATATTAAAAACAAAGGAAATAAAGGTTAGCAAAGTAAATTAATAAACTTAGCCTTTTATTTAATATGCTTATGCTCCATAGGTGAGTGCCTTGCTAAATTCGCCTCACCTAGACACTTAGGAGGCACTATACTTCTGCCCCTCTTGTTTCAGTGTCTAGGTGAGTGCCCAGAATGCGTTGAATCTATGTTGTCAGGAAAAATGAACTGAAAAAAGAGGATGATTTGTGTAACAAGTCTTATCTATGGATTGATCTATGGTCCGAAGACTTCCATAACCTCCTTTTTGTTTGTTTTGATTGTACTTCTGAATTGTTTTGCAAATATTTAATTTCTGATTTTTGTTTTCCATTTGTCAGTTCTGCGGATGGAACTTGATATCCAGAGGTTCTTGCAAAGCCCTGATCAGCAGCAGTTTGAGTTCCAACATTTTCCTACTTCCTACCTTCGACTTGCAGCGCATCGTGTTGCTCAACACTATGGGCTGATAACTATGGTTCAGGATAATGGCTTAGATGGTTTTGGAAATAGAATTCTGGTTAGAAGAACAGCAGAAAACAGATATCCTGCTGCTCGTTTATCTGAAATTCCTGTGAAGCAATCAGAATTTGATAAACCTGAGCATATTAAAATTTCAATCAGGCGTAGGCCTAATAAAGGATCTGCAAGTGGAGCTAATGAAATGGAGATTAAACGATGTCCCATGAGAAGTGTCGAAGAGAGGAAGGAAGAGTATGACAGGGCACGAGCCCGCATCTTCAGTAGTCCTAGCAGTCCTGAGTCTGATGACTCATCATCTCAAGCCCCTGTAGATGGGAAAAATACATCTCCGAGCAGAGATGAGAATGAAGTATGCAACAACTCTCCAACTGATCCAGAAAAGAATGCTAGTGTTAGGGATGCTGGCACTTCATTTCGAGTTGCAATTTTGAGAGATAGGGAGAAGGATCGTACTGACCCAGATTACGACAGGAGTTATGAAAGGTACATTATTGGCTTCATAATCCTGATTTTGCAGGCAAAGTTCTTTTTTTCATTCTCTACAAAACTGAATAGCTTTATGAACTGATATAGGTACATCAGGAGCCTTCCAGCTAATCAAAGTTTCAGCTTGGCACCTTTCAACATGCCGAAAATCCAATTTCCATTTGTGCGGTATGATACTGGTTTTTCTCCATTGGGTCAGATCCCAAGGGCTCAAGCTTCCCTCAGCTACAGGCCTCTTGCAAGCCCAGATATGAACTCCTTCAATGAGACGGGATTGAACCAGACTTCTAGGGATGCTGCGTATATGCAATGGCCAAGTGCTGCAATGATGTATGCACATTCATATGAGCAGTTTAGACATGCTACTTTTCAGGTAGGCTGCACTTCTTTATTGTTGTTAGGGGTGAGCATGGGTCGGGTTGGACTAAAAAATCAACCCAACCCAACCCATGAACCCATCCAACCCCAACCCAACCCGTTCAAATCGGTTTGGGTCATCGGTTTAGTATTTCTTTACTTAAAAATTAATGTAAACATATTACATATATTTTACTATAATTATTCACCATTCATTAGATCCAAAATCAAATCCATACAATAATTTAATTAAATCCTGCAAGCCATCATTTACAAATTAAGTATTTTAAATCACTTCACACAAAGTTCATACAACCTTAATTTAATGCAAACTATACGAAAGTAAATAAAAACTAGATTTTAAAGGTGTTTGATCAATCAAATTCTTTAAAACTTCAATACTAATATAGGCTTAGTCTTAGAATCTTCATAACCAAGTTTCATCATTCCAAAAATATAAAGTGAATGATCATAGGATAAACAAATCCATTCAAAAAGTTTTTGGAAAACATATTGAAAGTCCAAAAAAATACTTTCACGAGAACAAACTAAAAAAATATTAAAAAGAAACATGCTCCTTACATATTTAAATTTTAATTGGTTTTTTTTTTTTTTGTTAGTGTAATTGACCTTCGTGATGGAAAGTAGCATTTTTTGTTTGAGGGTTTCTAAGAAGAAAAAAGAAAAGAAATGAGATATATATATATATATATATATATATATATATATATATATATATAAACACATTAATATATAAACACACGAAATATATATTGCATTCCAAACTTACTTATCAAAGTATGAATGTAATTCATCAAATAAATATACACACGAAATATATATTGCAATCCAAATTAACTTACCAAAATATGAATGTAGTCCATCAATTCTTAAAATAAGTATATTTTAAATATATAAAAAATTATAATTAAATAATGACCAAGTTATTGGTTTGGGTTAACTTGAAATTTTTTAACCCGTGACCTAATCCAACTTACCGGGTTCAAAAAATTTTCAACCCAAACCCAACCCAACTTTTAAAAACCTCAACCCAACCCATTACACTGGTTTGGATCGGGTTCGCGGGTCCGTCGGTTTCCATGCTCACCCCTAATTGTTTTCTTTTTCCCTTGGATTAAATAATCAATTTTGCTTTTACCTTTTCGATTTATAAGGGGACACTCTTGGGTTTCTGCTTTCTGAAGTTGGCTTAAATTGAAACCCAAGCATGGCCTATGTCACACAATCTGCCTACGGTCCATCAGGGGTATTGGACTATTTTTCAGATTTGTGTTATAGTATATATATGTGGACCTAGCCATAATTTGTGAATTTACTTAGATAAAACAGGAATGTAATTCAAAAATTCGCGTAAATAGTGACAATGTGTGTGTCTGCATGCGTTGCTTGTTTGCCTGCATGCATTTTCATGTGTACATAATCACACACTATGGTGAGATGACAAAAGTTTGAGCTTTAGGTGCTCTCAGTTCTCCTGCTTTATGTGACTTAGGTTCTGTTTCTCCTTACTGATTTGTCAACCTGAGAAATTCTATACGTAGGAGCTGAATGGTGGATTGGTTAGGTGTGGCATGATGTGATGCGGATCTTTCCAAATATTATCTAGAGAGACTATCATCATCATTCTTGGGTTATTGTTTTAATTGATTTTGTGGCAATTTTTCCAACATGACATGACATTTATTTGTTGTCTGGTCTTCCCTGCGAAATTTATTGGTACTGAAAGTTGGTCCAAAGAGTTGAACTGAGCTTAAGTTGAAAGAACTACTACAGAAGTAGTTTGTTCTTTCCATTAGGATGTCTCTGTAAATATGCAAGTGTATTGTGTCGGAAAGAAATGGAGTTGGGGAATTTCATTCAAGGCTTTCCTTTCAGAGACAAATTGTTAGTTGCTCTGACTCTTTATGTGGTAGTTGGAGAGAGAGTGAGAGAATAACATTATTATTCCTTCTCAATTTCGAATTTTGAGGATGGGAAAATGGGAAGAATTTCATATTGATATTTTCTACTTAAAAAAAAAATATATTGATGTTTTTCCAGTTTTTTGCTTGGTAGGAAGGAGGAGAAAGTAGTGAGAAAGGAAATGATTCAGCCTTTTCCCTTTTTTACTTTAGAGTGGAAAAATGGGACGAAAGAAAATAAAAATGATATCATTTTATCATTATACCTTATTAAATGTTACTAATGTCTATTTTTGACAAGTCAATGTTATTGATGTTGAGCATAGCTTTACATGTACCCTTTAATTTTCTCTTTTATTACAAACAGAGGCTTAGTGTTGTACCATTTCATAATTTCCATTGCATTCCATTAATAAATATTATATGGTTATCATAAGGATTAAGGAGGGGAAAAAAAAGCTTGGTATCTTGCATCTAATTTATATATACCTTATTCCTTGCAGGCCCCATTCTGTCATCAACCTCTGAGCTTCGATTACTTGCAAAACCATTAGGTGCAATTAGGTGGGACTGCAAGCAGATTTCTTTATATTCTTAGAATCTCTCTGTTGGTAGGCTCATTGTTTGAGATGTTTTGTCACATACCTTTGTTCTAGTTTTATCTAGTTCGTCTGTTTTTGTGGTTTAACATTAGTAAGCAGTGTAACAAGTTTACTTTTCATATATATTGGCTATTTGTTCTTTGTAATGTTGTAGTACTAGTACAACTTGGTCGTGGCGTGGCTACTTTTAGGGCTTGTGGAGCTTTAGGTATAATTTTCATTTATTTAATATGGAACTCAAGATATAACGTTTATTTGCTAAATTATGGAGTAAGGCCCATTGTTGAGCCAGTAAATCTTTGCTTATACTCCCAAAGTGATTTTAACATATGCCAAAATTTTATAATCATCAGTCCTTTTGGTATGTATGTTTGGATGGAGAGGAGAGGAGAGGAAAGGAAAAAAATGAAGAGCATCCTTTCAAAATCTTTCATTCTTCTTTTATTTATTTATTTTTTAGGGTTCGAATTCTCAAGCAAGATGAACTAAAAAGAATAAGTCTTCGAGGTAACATGCGGTTTTGTATTTAAAAAGCGTTTAGGTGTGTTAAGAAGGAATCATTGGCAGCGTTGAGTTGGCCATGATTAAATAATTACCAAATAAATTACTTAAATTATCTTTATTATCATGTCAAAGCTTTTAAGTGGTTCTCTTGGTGAGGTTTCAAGATTATTGTAATATTTATTTATGCGCCGATCAGATCCAGATTTGTTTGGCCCCCAAAAATTGCGTTGGGGAATTTGAAATTGCCATTTCACCTTGCTTAATCGCCAATTTTGTTGGGTGTTTACGGGACAGGATATAGGATCAAATCCCTCTTACCTATAAAAAGAAATGGTAGTAATTAATCTGTTTGGTGATAATTTTGAAAGTGCAATGCAGTCAAGAGGCAGATCAGACAAGGATGTGACAATGAGACAGGAAGCTTTGGCATGTTTAGAAGAAATTGGAGATATTATTATCAAGTACTAGTTTCTATTTTAAGCTTAAGACAGACAAAGGGACTTTAACAGTAATGGTTAGTGTGGTAACAAGGTGAGATCCATGTTGTTTTGTAGGTACTGAGGTCTGTGAAGGTACTAGGAAACAGGCAACGCGTATGGTTGAATAAAGTTTTCGAAAATTGTTTAAATTTTTTTTTAAGTTTGACAAATAATTTTAAGAGTAATTTTTTAAAACAATTTTCAAAAAACTAGTTTTGAAAAACTGTTTTTTAAAAATTTCAAAGTGATGTTTCCAAACATAATTTTCGAAAAATAATCATAAAATCAGTATTTATTTTTCTGTTTCATTCTTCCTCTATGATATATAAAAAATATTAAAATTTTAAAAATAAAATAATATTAATTATTTTTAAGTATTTAGTAAATATAAGAAATAAAATTAATATAAATTTTAAATTTAAACTCAAAACTATAATAAGTACAATGTGTATCAAAACAATTTTCAAAATAAGATTATTCAAACAACATTTTACTGTTCTGTTTTGAAAACAATTTTTGAGTAACAATTATCCGAGCATATTTTCTTTGTAAAACATTAAAAAACTTTTTTCAGTTTTCATTTTCGAAAATAATTTTTGAAAACTAAAAACAGAAAATTATTTTCCATGCCATTAGCTTTTAGCTAGGGGGGCACAGGAAGTTAAAATTTCATTTTCATGTTTCACTGCAACTGACACCTTTCTGCTTGGATATCTTTTTGAATGAGGGGAAAGATTTGTAGGGATTCAAATTTCCTCAAGACCAGGTTTTATAAGTTTTCGTAAATTAGTGGAATAAGGATTGAGATAGCACTCTCTCCTATATAAAGGATCCAAATCCTCTCCTTTATCCTATTTAACATCCATTCCTTTTCCTTTACTCTTCCTTCCCTTCCGTCATCGAAACTCAGTGGATTGAGTCGAAAACACTTTTAATATGCACATTCAAAGTAATATATCTCTAATCTTTCACCTTTCAGCATTTGGCAATAGATTATAGTCATGCTATCTTCATAAAACCTTAGGAAGGAAACCTTCAACATTTCGTAAGACTGCAAACTCGGTCCACCAGGTCAAACTGATCAAGATCCATGCAGCTTCAGAATTTCAATCAAGGAAAATTTGTCCAAAAAAATGAAAATTTTCTTCTCAATGGTCTACTGAAATTGCTTAGAATGCAGCTTTTAGACTTAATTCTCAACAATTGAGAGTTGAGATCCAAGTCCATGAAAGTAGAATCATAAGTAGCAGAACACTTGTATTTACTTAATTTCAACCAAAGTATCAATCCACAAAATAAAATCTCACACTCAGATACAGTATAAGGCTATACTAAGAATATTCTCCTAAGGTCAATCAGCTGTTAAACTCGATCAAACAGAATTTACAAAGCACAGCAGTCCCTAGAAAGAAGCTCACATCTCTGTCCAACTATAATAATCATGTTAGACATTGTGGCAAATCAAATAGAGAACCTTTGACTAAGCCAGAAACCATCATTTTAGATGTGATCAGGAAGTATATATTAGTAATATAACTAGTTAATGATCATCAGTTCAACTCCAATCCCACTTGGGAGCTGATTCAATCTCCTGATTGAAAAAGTTTAGAGCACAGAGAACATTCTTACGAAGATGCAAGGTAGAGATTCACTCTTAGCATGAGGATCATTCATGATGATTATCTTACCAAATAATGACCTGTCTTGTCCTCTAAAATAAGGACCTCGCCCAAAATTTCAAATTTTCACAAAGCAATAATAAGAAAAAGATAGCGATCTTCCAAAGAATTTAAGCAACTTCATGTTTTCATGGACTTTAAAGAGGAGATACTACTCTTTGAGAACAAACAATGCAGCATTAGTTTCATGATCTTGAATTTCTCTCTATCCCAAATTGAGCGTTAAGGTAATATATTGTAGTATGATCCACTATAGATATCTTCAAAAATATCCAGTCAAAACAGACCTATATCATGTAGATTATATGAACTAATCCCCCACAATAAAGCATTAGAATGGTTACATAATAACCTAATAGAAAATGTATCATGCATATCCCAAGCATGAGAATACTGCTTACTCCTAAATGATGAGACATCATATTCTTCGCTTCACATTGCATCTAGATTGTTTTACAATTCAATTGAGCAGTAGCAAAAAGGAATTCAATCGAGTTTTCTTCAGCCTGCCTCTTTCAGCGAATATTTCATCTTCCAACCATAAAAGAGTGAGGAAGAAAATTAAAAACTTGCATCATATGCAAATTGTATTCTTAAATCACAAATAGTCACTGAGCACCTTATTTTACATTGCATGAAAGAAAATATGTCATTCAACATCACCAATCTTGTTATAGAATCTAAGAAAAGAAAATTCAGCTACTTCAATGTTCAGGGAACATAGAAATGAATTTGACAGTCTAATAACATCAGAGTTTGTTTGAAAGTTCCCTACATGAAGGGCCTAAAGTCTTCTATGGAGTCACACAATGTACAAGTACAGTTCAACTCTACAGAACACTGAACTAAGAAACAGAAGAGATAACCCTAAACAGAGAAAAGATTTTTGGATATTATGAAGAAACTCAGTACCAAATGTGCCAAACAAGGATACCAGCCCAATATTTGATTTCTAGGAAATTTAAACACTTCTGAGCATTATTTATCCTCACCTGCATGCTCAAATTTTACTCAATTTGTTCCTTCAGCCACCATCAACAAGACCTTGTGGGCAAGAAGATTTTGAAATGTACTGAGCCGATTCCCAGACTACCATGGATGAACCACTCTCCAGAAAATAAAGATTGCCCCAATATCATGAGGCCTTAGTAACTCTGCTCTATTAAGAAGCTTAGGAACATTATTGTCGCCCAAAGTGACATCATGATCAATATTTGTCACCAGAAGCAGACAGGGGGCATACAGACTGCTACCAACAATTTAATTACATATGTAGAAGTCCGCAGAATCAAAGGACACCACAATTGACTCTACCCACAAATTTTAGCCACTCAAGAAGGGAGGTGAAACTGAGGGCGATACAACAGAAATTCCTAAATCTGAAGGTGAAATTCAGATATCAACTGAAGCCCAATTTCAATTACTACCACCATAAATTACTGACAACAACTAAGACAAGAATAACAGCCAAGACACTAGATTGAATTCTGAAAAAAGTACCACCAAGCACTAATTTCACAAAACCCCAAAAGCTGAATGGAAAGGATTTTTTTTTTTTTTTTTTTTTTTTATATAAAAAAGGGATCAATGAGGAGTCAACGATTACCCAAACTCAATCATCCCCAGTTGGAAACAGAGTGAGAACTTTCCTCCCTCCATTTGCATTACCCGACTCCAAATCCTCCACATACCCGGGCACTGGATTGTGCACTGGTGCTCCCATCCTATGGATTGGTTGCTGCGTCTGTCTAGCCAGAAATGAATGCTCAAATTGCCCATTTGGTGGCGACCCAAAATGCCCTATTTGCCTGTGGTACTGAGACTGCAAATGGGGATGCCCCACCGCAGCCGCTGCTGCCGCTGCCATCTGCTGGTGGTGGTGGTGATGCTGCAGTGCGGCCACGGGCACAAAAGACGGCAGGAAATTATCTGAATTGGCCCGACCTGGATGCAAGAAATGCGGTGGCACCGGGGAGCTCGCGAATAAATGGTCAGTGGCCGGATCCGAGGAGGCCGCCAAGCCGCCACCGGAACCACCCCCACCATTGGCGCCGCCTCCACCACCACCAGCAGATAATCCCTGCATTCTCTTGAGATAAAGGCGGTATTTCTGCAGATGACTCGCTACGTTCTCTCTGGTCAACCCATCCACACTCATCAACTGCATTATGGTCTTAGGGACTGCATTCTTGATCCCAAGGTGACCCACAGCATCCACGAAGCGCTTGTGAAGCTGTGGGGTCCACACAAGGCGGGGCCGCTTGAGTGTGCGGGCTGGCTCATCTCCGGCTGCTCCGGAGCCCAACTCAGCGGAATCAGCGGCAAATTCAACTGAGTTGGGTTGCGAAGAGGCCAAGGGGTTCGAAGGAGGATGAGTTGCCGAGGATGGTGGCGGGGGTGTGGATTGTTGTTGATGGTGTTGTGTGGTATTATTGTTGTTGGGGTTTCGGATATCGAAAGCTAGAGCAAGATCAGGAGAGATTAGGGTTTGAGAGAGGGGCGTGAGCTCTTCAGGTGATGGGAGCTCTTCTTCCCATCTCAAGAACCAATTTGAGTCCTCTTCCCTCATTACTTGTCGAAATTGGCAAAAACCCAATTCAATACAGACTACTCTTTATTAGTTAAAAACTATGATTTCTGCAAAGAATAAGATTTATGGTATATGGGTGATAAATAGAACAGAAAAAAAAATGATAAGGAAAGCAAAGCTAGTACTCCATTAAATTAGATTAGACTACAGGCATACAAGGTGGTGTAGTGGCTATGGTGAAAAATCGGCGATGAAGATGGAGAGGTTCGAGGTGGATCCTGTTTTCTTCTTTTCAGCTTTTATTATGGGTACTGTTCCTGATACTTTTCTTATGATTTTTATATTGGGGTGATTTTATTAAATTTCTTTTTTTTTCCTTTCCGGGATTAGGGGGTCTTATATTTGAGAGACTTGAGAGTGAGTGTTAAAAAAGATTCTTAGATTTTCATTCATGTCACAATCCGAAACGGGCATTCCTAAGGCGCGTGATATTCACGTTCCTCTGTGATTTCATTTGGGGTGCAGAATGATCAACCTGTTCATGCGTTATGTACCATACCTATAAACAGTATATGTTGTTTGTGCCTGTACTTTGATTTGTAATTCATTTTTTGGGTTCTGTACCCAGGATTGCTTGTTCACTAAGTGTAGCGATTGCTTGTTACGCGCGGTAGAATGGGGTACAGATTGAATTTATTACAACTAAGATGCATTTGTAATTTTTTTTTAGTATATAAAACATACATAATAGAAATGTTTATATTATCATTGGATTAAAGAAATTTTTTTTTTCTTATATCATTTAATGGTGAGATAAATTTTTATATCATGTATTTCTATAGATCTATATTAGATTAAAACCTTTATTTTACGCATTATAGTGGTGTTACGAAAGAATTGAGGGAGGAAAAAATGGAAAATCTAATCACTTTTTGGGATGTATTTTAAAGAAATTAGGTTGTTGATAGGGAATAATTTGAGTTGGTGTTTGGTTGTAGGGTAACTTTTTTTTTTTTTCAAATCATCTTTAGAGGAAATTCTTACCTGGTACAGTGTCATGAGAGATATATGGTATAATAGTCCATCTTACTATTAAATGGTACGAGAAGAGAGAGAAAAAATATATTTTATTTTTATTCATGGATGAGATGAATCCTTATGCTATATATATCTCATGACACTGTGTTAGATAAGAATTTTTCCATCTGTAGATTGTAATTGATATTCTTTTTATAGTTGGTGACGTTCATAGTGAGATTGTATGCCACATCATTTAACAATTGGTCTATGGTTACTATTGATTTATATCTCAATGAACTTGTTACAACACCTAAATAAAAGAGTGATGATCTCACGGATCTGGTTCTCGTGAAGTTACCACGGAACAGAGAAAATTTACTAGTAATTACAGAAAAATTGAATAATAATTATTTCAAAAAAAAATTAAAAAAACATTTAAATATTGAAGTTACCACTTAATTTTCTTTTAATTATTAGTGAACTTTTCTCGATTCCGTAATAACTCCTATGAAACTGAATCTATGGTATCATCATTCTAAATAAAAATAATTATGTGGCAAGAATACAGTCATAGATTTAAATTTGAAATAATTTGATACATAATCTTAACACATCATCAACCACAAAGATTCTTAATCACAGAGGAAACAAATCTTTTTTCTTGGATTGGAATGTTTCATTTTGCTCTAGCTGGAATAACATACGTATATGTGTATTCAAGTGTTTTTAAGGCATATAATTGTTGTTTTTTAGGATAAAATTAAATAACTTTGAGCTAAAGATTCAATGCATAATTTTGATTTGTATTGCAAAGAGCTTATGCACAGTTGAAATTCTTATATAGATCTAAGAGAGCTTATGATATATACGGAAGAGAATCTTGTATAAAGTGCATTAAAATAGATGACTAATCATAATGTTGTGTCAATAAATATGTGAGGTAAAAATTAATATGATATGTTATAATTGATCGAATTTACATGACTTGAAGGATTAATGGGATGAAAAGTGAAAAACAAAAAGTATCCTCAAGTTTGGAGAGTTTAGTGTTACATTCCAATGGAGGTAGTAAAAGGTATCTCTGTATTTTGTCTGTCAACTTGATTCTTGTTCTATTATACATTTCTACTTTTACATAACATATCCGTCCCATGAATCATTTTTATCATTTCCCTTTTTAACTATCTAAGCTTTTTATTGTGTCTTATTTCTTGTCTCATGATTCAAACGTTATTTACAAGTGGTGCGGCTATTGTTGACTTTGTCACTCTTCTGAATGATAGAAAGGAAAGATAAGGGAAGAAATAGGCAAAAGAAAGAATAATCAAATTATGATGTCAAAATTGAAAGTGTGAATATTGTAATTTTGATTGATATAATGTCTTTAAATCTTGATGGAAGAAAAAAAAACTTATGCTTTTCTTCTTCCAGTCATAATTGTTAATTCTCTTAAATTGAAAATGTTGGAAAAGAATTAGCTTTTGTGTTTGGTGTAGAAATTTTCTTTTATTATTATTATTTTCTCTTCATTTTTCTCATTACCAACCATAACCTCAAAGATTTCAATACCCAATCATGCATCCATCTCCCGAATCATGAAATTATCAAATATGAAAAATATGAATAAGAACCATCATGATACAAATGGGCCATTTATTAGCCCAACAAATTGATCAACCTGAGAAAAAGTGAATTGACAACACTCTGTGATCTAAGCCAAAAGTTGCCAATGAAGTTTTGGTATGACGGTCAAAATTGAAGTCCCGAGACTTTGTAGTCTTAGGTTCGATTCTCATAATATGTGAGTTATTTTTTCGATTTATATATAAGTAATTTCTCTCACTTTAGTTAGTTGTGATAGTATTGTGAAGTTTTGTATAAGTAATGGAATAATACAAGTTTATATTGTAATCAAATCAATTATTGTACTACTTATATATAACATCATTTTAATTATAAAAAAAAAGTGATCTAAGCCAAAAACATGAAAAATGAGATCACAATCACCCCATATCCAAGCATAAGTATACTATACACCTAGAATCAGATATAAGCCATTCTTTTCCCAATTATAGGAATACTCTGCTTTCACTTGAATTGAAAATTCAGAGAACAAATCTATGCTTGTGTAAAGAGAGAGAGAACAAAACCTCCATACTGAGTAATGTTAAGTTTATAGGTGCCAGTCTCTATAAAGATATGTATGGACAACCATAGTATTTGTAAGCCCGATGGTGGTACGACCATTCTTGACCTAAAAACACAGCAAAGCAAACCATGGACCATGCTTAAAAGGCTCGAAACAGTATTCTGGATTTCAATAGCTGTGATGAGTAAGAGTATTGCAGCTACCTACTTTGAGAACTTTAACGAAAGTGATGTTGAGAAGCTGTTAAAGAGCAGTGTTATGGATTTTATCAGGGTCCTACAACAGCAGAGAATGACAACAGAAAGGTTTCAGTTCATTTCTTGAAAGGAATGTGTTGATGTCGAAAATATACCAAATGAGCTCACGGACCCATATGCACATGAAAGACACGTAAACTAGAAGGTCTCATAGGGATTGTGTCTCAAGGGGACTCTCCGACTCCCAAGTTAGTGATATGGAAGAATAATCAGAGAATAAAAAAGTTGAAAAGTTGTGTAATTGTAAGTTGTGTCTGTGTACCTTTGATAGTGACAGCCCCCTTATATAATGTCTTGGAATAGAATCCAATTAGGAAAGTGATTGATCACTAAGTATTATTATAAAAAGAAAATTCTCATAGATAAGATTGAAGCTATCTATAAGCTGAAATATTTTATCCATATGATGGATTTTGTTTAAATAATAGTTTATCCATAAGTTGGAGTGTCGTATTAGTACTGGGACATTGGTGTGAAATTACTATGATGCCTTTTTTCAAGTGTGACGATTTGATTGGTTGATCTCTCTGAGTTATAAAGTTATCTTTTTGCCTTTAAAGGTTGATATAATTAGATAGAGAATTTTTCCCTACATCAGATACCCTTCTACTTCTTTGAGTGCAGTTAAGCGGTGGATGGAATAGGTTGTTTGGAGTGATTTCTTTCTGTGTCTTGCAGTTCGTATCAAGTCTAACATTATTCAGGTACCTGGGTACTAAGAAGGCGAGAAGTAGACACTTAAAGTTGCTTTAGTGATTTAAAGGACAACACATGGCTATCTTTTGAATGTCCCGTCCTGAGGAAGATTAATAGCTCGACACTACCTGTTCATGAGGGAATATAAACTCTGAGGAGGCCTAACAGCTCGGTATTGCCCCCTCGGAAGGGATAGTGATAAGTTTGTGGGACTAAATCTTGAGCTAAGTTGCTTAAAGCGAGGTGCGTAACGAATCCGAGTGATACAGACTTGAGCAGAGTGCCTCAAAGCAAGGTATATAACGAGTCTGAGTGATATGAACTTGAGCGGAGTACCAAAAAGTGAGGTATGTAACGAGTCCGAGTGATACAGACTTGGATGTAGTGCCTCGAAGTGAGGTATATAACGAGTCCGAGTGATACGAACTTGGGCGGAGCGCCTCGAAACGAGGTATGTAACGAGTCTGAGTGATATTTACTTGAGTGGAGTGCCTTGAAGCGAGGTATATAACGAGTCTAAGTGATACAGACTTAAGTGGAGTGCCTCGAAGTGAGGTATATAACGAGTCTGGGTGATACAAACTTGAGTGGAATGCCTCAAAATGATGTAACGAGTACAGGTGATACGAACTGGACTGTGGCTGGAGTAGCTCGGGTCTATATCATCAGAGTCGATGGAAAAACTAAAACGTGGTCGAAGTAGCTCAAGGTTACCTCTTTAGAATCGATGGAGAAACTAGACCGAGGTTGAAGTTGCTCGGGGCTACCTCCTCGGAGTTGATAGAGAAACTGGACCGAGACCGAAGTAGCTTAGGGCTACCTCATCGGAGTTGATAGAGAAATTGGACCAAGGCAAGAGTAGCTCGGGGTTACTTCATCTAAGTTGATGGAGAAACTTGACTGAGATTGAAGTAGCTTGTGGCTACTTTTTCAGAGTTGATGGAGAAACTGAGTTGAGGCTGAAGTTGCTCGGGGCTACCTCCTCAAAGCTAATGGAGAAGTTGAGCTGAGGCCAAAGTAGCTTAGGGCTATCTCCTCAGAGCTGATGGAGAAACTTAAGAGTCTGAAGATGATGAAAGCTTGATAATGTCTCCACGGAGTTTAAATAAATTGAGAAGTCTAAGAAGGATGGAAGTTTTGGGTTATCTCCTCGGAGCTGAATGAATTGAGGAGTCCAAGGAGGATGGAAGCTCGGGGATATGTTAGAGATTAAATGGACAAGACTGTACACCTATAACATAATTGCAATGAAACAACTAAAGGAGACCAGGTGACAATATGGAATGACGCTTAAGACACTAGTTTAGCACCTATAACTAATATGGTCCTTACACTAAGGAGAAGTGCACGGATCAAGGACCTTTATGGTTAATTTCTAGCTGAGTTAAAGGCTGTTACAATTCAGTTAGGAGTTAGTTAGAAAGGTTATGACAGCTGTAACTGTAACTAATTGTCCAGAACTGAACTTAGTAGTGTAAGTACTCATATAATACCATTACAAAAATTATTGAATGATAATTCTAGAGACATTTCTTCTTAAATGATTATGAGTTTTCCACTTGCTCGAAAAGTGGTTTTACTTCAAGATTACACAAATGTTTCAATCTTTCTTTCTTTTCTTCCTTCTTTCACCTTCACCATCCTAACATTGGTGCTTTCATTTTCCTTACAACATCCCATCAATTTATTTTCTCTTCTATATTCTAGCAGCGTTTAGATGGCAGAAGGACCCTGAAACTATAATAGAATGGAGGAACAAGTGAAGGCTTTCCAAACTAAGATTGATAATCTTCAACAATTTCAAACTTCTAAGTACCAAGAGATCTCTGAATTCAAGAAGAGCTCAGACACTCAGTTTGCCAAGGCACATCAATCCTTGAAGATGTTTATGGACTCAATAAACTAGAGAAGGGATAACCAGTATTAGAAAAATCACCAGGCACACTCTCAGTTCAGACAAGAAACCGGAGACCATAATCAGAATCAAGAAAGTAATTCTTGTACTTTACCCCCTTAGAATTTCAAAATCGAGTTCCCAAGATTTGACAGCTCAGAGGTAGAAGGGTGGTCTTTAAAGTAGAGAAATTCTTTGACTACCACTACACTCCATTTGATCAAAGGATCCTCATTTCTTCTTTTCATATTGAGGGTTCTACCTTATCTTGGTTTCAGTGGACACATGAAAGAGGCCTTATTCATTCTTGGCCAGCTTTTCTTGAATCCCTTAAGTTAAGATTTGGCCCTACTACCAATAAAGATCCCCAAGGAATTTTAGCCAAGTTACAACAAACCACAACTATTGCAGACTACCAAGCACAGTTTGAAGCTTTGGTAATAAGGGTGCAAGGTTTATCAAACTCTTTTCTTATGAGTCTTTTTATCTCAAGCCTAAAACCTAAACTCAAATGAGAGCTATTGCTGCTCCAACCCTCTTTTTTCACCCAAGCAATGACAATGGCAAGACTATAGGAAAGTAAGTACAATGACATAAAACAGACATTCAGACCCCCTTAGCACACTTTTACCACATCTATTATTCCTTTAGGTAATCTCAAGAACCCTTCTTTTACTTTTCTTAGACAGAATTACAACTTTATAAACACTATCAAACCACCACAATAAAGACTTATTCCACACCAGTATAATTCCCAAGTTCCTATCAAGAAACTGAGTCTTGCTAAAATTAATATTAGAAGAGAAAAAGGCCTTTGTTATACTTGTCATGAGAAGTATCATCCAGGCCATAAGTGCAAGAGTAAGTTATTGACTTTGATTGGTGATCAAGATGATGATGTAGGCCAAGACACTGTAGAGTACACTACACAATAGTTCATAGAAGATGATAATCAGTTGCTTTCTGAAATTAGTCTGAATGCATTAGCTGGGCAACTCAGCCCTAGAACACTTAGGTTGAAAAGTCACCATTGTGTTTTTTCATTTCAAATTTTGGTAGATTGTTGGAGCACACATAATTTCATTCAGGAAGAAGTAGCTATGAGACCGGGGTTTCCTATTTTTCCATCAAAGTTATTCAAGGTATACGTGGGCAATAAGGATTACTTGTGTTGTGACAAGGTTTGTTCTCAAGTGTTTCTCACCTTGCAGCACCATGACTTTGTGATAGATCTCTTTGTGTTGCCTATTCAAGGGGTATATATAGTCTTTGGTATACAGTGGTTAGAACAGTTGGGTCTTATCCTAACCAACTACAAGGACCTCACAATCCAGTTTGATTGGCATGGACATACAGTACATCTCCAAAGAGAATCCTGCATTCACACACATCATATTCCTCTTAAACAACTTTAGAAATTGGCTGCCTATGATAACATTATCTCTTATTTCCATTTAAAATTGTAAACCATTCACCTCTTCCAGCAACCACTCCTATACCCCACCCCATAGATCAACTATTACAAAAATTCGATAATGTCTTTCAAACTCTCATCTAACTGCCACCTTCCATACCCTTAAATGTAACGACCCATTTCGAGTTGGCCACCCCCGAGACGGTGTTGTCACGTTTCAAAATTCCAGCACGACACATATATATACAATAATATAAAAACATATATCAACTGAAAATATATATACATCAACCCTCAACAGGGGATTTACATTATTATTATCATATCTGAAACAATATATACAACATACTAAAGATACATGAATATCTACAATATTTTTTTTTCTTCCTCTATTAGTCTGAGGATGTGGACCACGAGACTTACAGATAATAACTCAGTTTGAATCTCAGTGCACATATTTATTTGTCCTGCCCGCTACCTGAAATTATTTAACAATGAAGAGTGAGCTTCATAAGCTCAGTGAATTAAATTACTAGAAGTACTCAATTTGTATACTTCTAGTTATATTCATTCATTGTTAAATTAACATAATTAATCATTTATCTTTTCTTACCTTCTAATTCAATCATTTATCAATTTCTCTTAATAAATAAATTATCATGCTATCCTCTTTTAATACGTATATCTCGTTTAATTTATCAATTTAATATTTCTAATTTAATATCATTATAAAGTTCATATCATACCAACAATTAATAATATAATTCTTTATTATGTCATCCTTTCTATTTATCTATCAATCATTTAATAATCAAAATTGATTCTTTAGCATCTCTGGCATTAATAATAAATATTTAAAACAATTATAATGCATGAATTTAAATTATTTTTGTTTCTTCCTCATCAGATCATTTCATATCATCATTTGGGAACTACATATTGAAATGTTTCAGTCAGACCAGCTACCTTCCCGGTCTTCTTAGCCAGACCAGCTGCTTTCTTGGTCTTTCTTTTATGCATATAAGCAATAACATGTAAACAAGCATACATCAAAACATTCAATTTAACTACTTAGCTCTTTCTCAAAATTATTACTTTTATTATATTTATTAAATTGTCTATTCATATATCATATCAATTTTTCAATCATATTTTAAAATTTTTCATATAACTTCTCAGCATATTTTTCATTAATCCATCTATTTTTAAAATATAATTTCTTATATAATTAATATTCAACATACTATTAAATCCCTAATCAATAAATCAATCAAATATCATACAACAGAAAATACATCATTAAAACATTATAATTCAACAATTTATCAAATATCATAAATTCATATTTTTATTGATTTCGATTACTAAAAGTAAATCTAACTCACAACGTAACACTTAAAGCTATCTGTGGATTACCTCATTGCCTTTCCTGCTCCTTTCAGCAATTTCTTGAGATTGTTGATCACCAACACCTTAATATAAAATTTCAGAATCTCTTGAAATTAAATCAGTAAAAGTGTTGAACACTAAAAACTTTTCAATATTTGTGAAAAAAAAACTTTTCAAACTGAATTTTCTTGAATTTTAACTATAATTTTCATTCAATCTCTTCAACCTATCAAATCTCCAAAGTTTTCTCCATATCTTCTGTCTTTCTTTCTTTTCTTCTTTTTTTTTTTTTCTTTCTCTTTTCTTCGTAAATTTTCTTTGAAGAAACAAGTCTTATACCTTGTTTTTTTAAATGAACTGAATGTATTGTATCTTAAAATATAAGAAAAAAGTTATAGGAATGGACTAATAAAAAAAATATGAAGGGTTTATTTGCTAGAATGATTGCAAGTGCTTGTATGTTGCCATGCGTTTGGTAATGGACTTAGTTAAGTTTCCCTTCTTCCCCAAACGAACACATGTAAAGCCTACTTATAGGTAGTGTACATCTTTCTTTCTTTTTTTTCTTCCTAGTTTTGGTAATTTATAGTAGATGAGTAAAATATGGCAAGTAAAATGAGGATAAGTACTGAAAACAAAATGTCAATGGAAGACGACACTTGTAGGGTGGAAGATTTACACATGAACTAGCTGGTCAATACTTCCGGCATATTCTACGGTCTTCTAATTGTACCCGCCGACAATACTACGTACTACTTAAACAAAGAAAATCCTCCAGCAATTAAATCTTTGTTTTCTCCTTATTTTCTTTTAGTTTTATTATTATTTCTTCATTCGCTGGAATCATGCCCCAACAACTTTCTTTGCTCATAATTAGGAAAATTGGTAAACTAACCCAAGTTATTATATATATATATATATATATATATATATATATATATATATATATATATATATATACTCTCATAAAATAAAATAATAAAATATTTGAATAATTAATAAAATTAATCCCACAAAATTTTAAGTTCTGAAACCATGTATTAAATGACCAAATGCCCTTAATGTAAAAATTTAACTATTACATTCTACCCTCTTTATAAAAATTTCGACCTCAAAATCTATTACAAAGCTCAAAGGTACAAGTATGAAAAATCAAATTATCAAGAACAAGCATTTTCCTTAAATTTATTACTTTTTTTAAATATTATTTTAATCAATTATAATAAAACTTCTCAGAAGTTCACATGGTTGTGAACTTATCCATGCCGCTTCAATTTTTTTTAATCAATAGTAATCTTTCATGTATATATTATTTTAATTCTATGTAATATCTACCAAATTACTTATTTATCCTTACTTTAAGAACAAGGGTATTACAATTCCATTCACCTTAAAAAATTTTATCCCCAAAATTTCCTTACCTAACTCATGAAAAAGCTGAGGATACTCTTTCCTCATGCTCCCAAGTAATTTCTTCAACATCTTTGTTCCGCCATAATACTTGAACCAAAAGAATAATTTTATTACGCAAGGCTTATTCCTTTCTGTCTAGAATTCTGACTGGTACTTGCATAAAGGTAAAATCTTCTTGAAGTTCTACAGCCTGACTCAGAATACTATGAGATTCATCATGTAAACACTTTCTCAAAAGTGAAACATGAAACATGTTGTGTAATTGCTTTAACTCTGGAGGCCAATCCAATTTGTATGCTATTGATCCAACTCTTTCAATTAGCTCATATGGCCCCACAAATATACGACTCAACTTTCCTTTTTTTTTAAATCTCAATACACCCTTCCACAAAGATATCTTCAAAAACACCCAGTCACCAACCTGAAACTCAAGAGGTCGTCTTCTATTATCAGCATATCCTTTATGTCTGTTCTGTGCTGCTCTAAGGTTCTCTCTAACACGTTTGATTCTATCAGTAGTCAAATATATCATTTCTGGACTAAGTACCTTTATTTCTCCAAGTTTTTCCCAATATATTGAAGTTCTGCACATTCTTCTATATAAAGCCTCAAATGGTGCCATCCCAATACTAGTTTGATACTGATTATTGTATGCAAACTTGATCAAAGGTAAATAAGCATCCAAGCTCACTGAAAAACTCAATACACTTGCCCTCAACATATCTTCTAGTATTCTAATGATTCTTTCTATCTGCCCATCAGTTTAAGGATGAAAACCTGTACTTTAACCATTTACTAGTCAGGACAAAAATATAACAGTTGGCAAGTATCTTATGTTTTCCCTGAAAGTTAAACTCCTCTTGTCCTGGTATCTTGAACATCATATTTTTCTTAAAACAATATACCCAACCATGATATGCAAATAACAAATTCATTCCCAGAATTAAATCAGAATATGTCATATCTAAAGGCAACAAATCAATTTCAAAATCTCTATTAACCATACTAATCACACAACCCCAAAAAATTGTTCTGATAATAACCCCATCCCGAGTAGAAACCTCAACAATAATTGTATGCATCAAAGGACTAACACAAGCATCAATAGATTTCATATACACATTGGATGCAAAAGAATAGGCCAAGATCAATCAATCATCTAGCAAGTCTATTAAGAATAGATACCATACCCATAACAATATAAGGAGTGGCATGTGCATCATGTTGGGTCAACCCATAGACTCTGTTGTCTCTGGGCTGTAACTGACCATCGCATCCTCTCTCAACTACTGATCCTCTGCCTCTGCCCCGTATACTCCTTGATCCACCACCTCTCTCCATATGTGTTCTCCCAACACCTCCAGCACTTATCTCAACAGATTTCCCCACTGGACAATCTATACTAATATGTCCTCCCTCACCACATACAAAGCACATCAGAGTAGGACAATTCCAAGATAGATACCCTATCTAATTACATCTATAGCAAACTTTTATATCTCGATCATACATCAGAGTACCATTTCCCTTTGGTGGCATACTTACTCCTCTACCATAACTTCTAGTTCCCATAACCTTTCTATCAAATCTAAAGGTCCCACAAATATTAATCTGAGCAACAGAAACAACATATCCTGCTTGATTCTTACTTTGTATTACAGTTCTCTGTGACAAGGAAAGCCCTCTCTAGGGCGGTTTTCCACCTTGTACACTCATACTACTACCATATTTAGGCCCCTCAAATCTAGACCTCTTCAACCAATCGATCCTACCTCTAAACTCAATCACATCCTTCTCAATCTGTAATGCTTTATCCCCTATTATCGCATAATTCCCAATACTCATATAAGAGAGTTTAGTTTGAATTTCATAATGTAACCCGTCTAAAAATCTCTTACATTTCCTCTCCTCCATATTTACTAACTTAGGTAAAAATCTCGACAGAGCTATAAATCTACTATCATACTCAGCCACAGATAAGGTATTTTGCCTTAAATGGATAAAATCTCTCTCCTGCTATGCTCGAAACATATCTGGAAAATACTTCGCAAAGAACACATCCTTAAACTTATGCCAAGCTAAGGGTTGATCTACTAGTGTACTCAATCTAGGCAGAATATCCTCCCACAATTGAGAAGCCTCACCTTCCAGCTTAAATGAAGTAAAAACAACCTTATGCCTATCTGTCACTGGTAAGACTTCAAAATATTTCTCACTATGTCTGATCCACTGCTAAACTTTAATAGAATTTACAAATCCTCTAAAAGACTGGGGCTTAAACTTAATAAATCTCACAAAATAATCCTCTTATATCTCATGTGCAAACACACCCTCTCTCTCATAAGCTTCTTACCTCACCATATCAAGTTCTGTTATACCCTTTTTCCTTTAATCTCCTATGCAAATTATCAGCCCTTTCTTCTATTGCATTCATTCTCTCTATAGAATGATCAAGAACTTATCTCAACTCATCCCTCCTATATCAGATTCTCTCTCACCTCTACTAGTACCAGCTGCACTAGCAACATGTTCCCTTGCATAAACCACAGACTCGACCTCTCCTTTCGCTTCAACTCTTCTACATATTAGGGGTCTACCACGTTCTCTCTGATTCAGAACTCTACCTCTAGCTCTAGAATGTCTAGTGTCATCCCCAGACTCTGCATTAAAATGTAGTTTGTTTAAATCTTCCACTTCTTTAAATTTTTTATGCAGTCTACAGAATAATAAAACCTAATACTCTGATACCAAAATTGTAACTACCCATCTTGGGTTGGCCACCTCCGAGACAGTGTCGTCACGTTTTGAAATCCCAGCACGACATATATATGCAACAATATAAAAACATATATCGACTAAATACACACACACACACACATCAATCCTCAACCCTCAATAAGAGAGTTACATTATTAAAATCCCAACTGAAACAATATATACAACATATCATTCATGATTATTTACAACAACAAAAAATTCCATTAGTCTGAGGATGTGGATCACGTGGCTTACAGAAAATGACTCAGTCTAAATCTCAACTCCCCAATCTATCTGTCATGTCCGCTACCTAAAATTATTTAACAATGAGGAGTGAGCTTCACAAGCTCGATGAATTAAATTTACTAGAAGTACTCGATTATATATTTCCAGTCACATCTTATAAGTCGATCGTTTATAATTCACCAATATTAATCATCTATTTCTTCACACATAATAATTCAATCCTTCAAATAGTAATCTAATATTCATTCATCAATTATCTCATATAATTCAATAATAACATTCTATTATCACTATTCACATCATAATTCCAACCATTTATCAATCTCTTCTTAAATTAATCGTCAAACATATGAAATTTTCAATCATATATTTAATCATCTCGAGATTATCAATTCAACATCATTATTTACCTCGTTATGAGATTTGCAACGTATAATCAATCAATCAAATAATTTTTATCATATCATACTTTCACATTTCTTTCTCATCATATTTGTCTCTCTGTGAGACTTATTTGTCTATCAATCATTTCACAATCAAGACTGATAATTCAGTATCTCAATCAATAATAATTAATATTTAAAACAAATGTAATGCATGAATTTAAATTATCTTTCTTTCTTTCTCATCAAATCATTTCATATTATCATATGTGAACGTTTTCCCACATGTCGATATGTTTCAGCCAGACCAGCTACCTTCTTGGTCTTTTCAGCTAAACCAGCTGCCTTCCAGGTCTTTTAAGCTGCCTTCCTGGTATTCTCAGCTATACCAGCTGCCTTCCTGGTCTTTTCAGCTAGACCAGCTGCCTTATTGGTATTTTCAATTAGACCAGCTGCCTTCTTGGTCTTTTCTTTTATGCATATGAGCAATAATATGCAAGCAAGCATACATCAAAACATTCAATTCAACTATCTAGCTCTTTCTCAAAATTATTATTTTTATCTTGTTTATTAAATTGTTTCCTCATATATCATATCAACTTTTCAATCATATTTTTTTAGAAATTTCATAAAACTTCTCAACATATTTTTCATTCATTCATCATTTTTAAAATATAAATTCTTATATAATTAATATTCCACATACTTTCTAATTCCTAATCAATAAACCAATTAGTTTTCATATATAACAGAAAATACATCATTAAATCATTATAATTCACCCATTTATTCAAATATCATAAATGCATATTTTTATTGTTTTTGATTACTAAAAGTAAATCTAACTCACCACGTAGCACTTAAAGCTACTCGTGGGTCACATCTTTGCCTTTCCTGCTCCTTTCAGCAATTTTTTGAGATTAGTGATCACCAACACCTAATCATAAACTTTCATAAATCTTACTATTTCATAACTTAATTCAAACAATATAATTATTTAGCTATGGGTCTTACTGAAATTTACCTCAAACATGATGAAGTCTTGCTATTGTAATTGAATGACTGTACTATCTCTAATATTGAAGAAATTTTCTTTATAACTTTTGGCCTAAGAAATTTTAATTGAAGAAAGAGGAAAACCAAACAGGATTTGGTAAGAAATAACAAAACACAAAAAAATTAACTTTTTTATATTAATACAGTTTACCCCTTTCCACCGTTCTTCATACCTTGTTGTTCAACATGCAGTTCTTGCATGTTGTGTGACAATATCTAGACATCTAGGTGTTGCCCCCCCCCCCCCCCCCCCCCCCCCCCCCCCGCCCCAAATTTTCCTTCTTTATAACCAAATAAACTACACATGGACTGGCATCCATGTGTCTTTTTTTTCTTCTTCTTTCCTTTGTGACAAGCGTCCAGGTCCTTTTTTTTCTAATAGTAAATCTTTCATATATATATATATATTATTTTAATTCCATATAATATCTATCAAATTACTTATTTACCCTTACTTTAAGAACACATGTATTACATTCTGTTAGGCCTTTTGTATATCTTTTTAAATTGTGCTTCTTTACATGCTCAGGTAGTTCATTCAATTGTCAAAAACAATTTATCTTTTCTAAATGAGAATTCAATTGAATTCTACTGAAGAAACTTGAAAGAAAAAGTACGTTTATGATTTTCTGATGGAATAATATTGCAATAGTAGAAACTCATATTTATAAGGTATTTACAGAAGAGTGTCCTAATAGGACTAAGGCATCAGAGTGTTCTAAAAGAACTAGGGTTTCCTATTTACAATAGTCTAGAATTTCCTAATATTATTTACATTAGGAATATATACATTTACATTCCCCTTCAATCCGAATGGGGTGAAACCATAGAGAGATTGCTTTTATGTTGAAGGAACCAAGGTGATGACAATCATTTGGTGAAGATATTGGCAAGTTGTGCATCAGTAGGAATATACCGGATCTGGAAATCGCTTTGGGCTATTTTTTGTGAACAAAGTGAAAATCTCTCTCAATATGCCTGGGATGAGCATGGAACACTAGATTAACAGCAAGATAAGTGGCACTAATATTATCACAATACACTCGAACTGGACGAGTTAAGAACATATGTAAGTCATAGAGAAGCTGGTGAATCTAGTAGGTCTCAGCTACAATATAGGCAATGGATCGATATACAATGGTTTGTTTTTTTGCTTTCCAAAAAATAAGATTGGGTCCAAGGAAGACAGCATAACCTGTGGTGGATCGACGACTATCAGGGCAGTCGACCCACTCAGCATCTATATAGCTTGAAAGAGAAAAATCCTTTGCAGAAGCAAAAAATAACCCATGATTAGTAGTTACACATAAATAGTGAAAATGCGTTTAACAAGCTGAAAATAAGCCATGCGGGGAGCATGCAAAAAATGACTAGCTAGATTAACAGTATATGCAATATTAGGTTGAGTTATGGTTAGGTACTGAAAACCTCCAACCATACTCCTAAATTTAGAGGATCTGCTAGTACGTTGACCCGTATTTTATTTTAATAATGACAAAACATTACTCTAATTGCACTAACAGTTTTATCTAAGTTTTTAAGCGGTAAAAGCATTCAGTACGGAAACAAGATGCAAGAACTCAACAAGATTTAAACATTAGAACAAGACAAAAGATCTAGAATAGGAATTAAGGTAACTGAAATAATTTTAAATCTCTTTTGCTCAATTACATAGCTTGATCTGTGACTCAATTTACAAAATACTTTGACAAAACTATTATACAAAAAGTTTCTAAGTCAAAAACTGGGTTGAAGGACAACCCAGTCGACTGGGTCTACATACCAGTCGACTGAGATATGGGACAGAAAGTTCACAGTCGACTGGTAACTTCACCCAGTCGACTGGCACTCTCCCTTAGACTGAAAAGTGAAATTTCTCACTTGATCCAGTCGACTAGTATAAGGACCAAATTGACTGGTAATTCGAAAATATGACCGTATGAGACACATAACTTGAGAATTTAATGCTCCAAACCTACCAAGTCACTGTCAAACGACTATATTGATTCAAGGCTATATAAACCTACTACAATGAGCATTTAAAACAAGAAGATCACACATTCAATTCACAAGATAGCTCATTAATTCTCAAAAGCTTTGAAAAATTTATTGTTGAGCCATTCTTCAAGCTTGCTCTTGAAAGAGAGATATTTTTCATTTGTAAAAGCACTTATTGTTGTCTCTCTACCATTTACTTTACAGTAAATTTCATTTATTGTAAAGGGAAAGAGTTGGTATAACTCTTAGAGTGTTTATGATAAACACTTCATTGTAGCTTCTATGAGGAAAAGATCGGATGTAAGGTTTGTACAACACCTGTGAAGTTGTACAACTAAAGTTTTAATGGATTATATTAAGAAGGTTCTTTGAATAGAGTGGACGTAGGGTCGAAAGAAATCCGATATTGTCGAATCACTATAAACGAAGTTTGTACTTTCTCTTCCTTAAACTCTTTTACTTTCAAGCATCTTATTTGTGTACTTTGTGTATTTAACTATTTAAAAACTTGCATGGTAATCAGCAAAAGTTTTTAAAACCCAATTCATCCATCCTCTTGGGTTTGAACCTCGGTTTACATAGTAGTTCACCATCGTGTTTTGAAGGTGTGGTTTAGGAAGGTAGAGGAGTTTTAATCGGTTTGGCTAAAGACATAGAAAATTTAAGTAAAAGGACTTTGGTGTATTTAGTTTGAGAGAGAAACAAACTAGTGGGACAACGAAAAACTTCAATGCCAAGGAAATAATGAAAATCACCAAGATCCTTCATAGCAAATTGGTTAGATAAAGTATAAATAAAATGAAAAAGAAGACTAGAATTATTATCAATGAGAATAATGTCATTAACATATAGTAGTAAGATAAGAAGACCATGAGATGATGCAAGAACAAACATTGAAGTGTCTGCCCGACTGCAAGAAAAACTAAGAGAAAAAGAGAAAAACTGAAGTGGTGAAACCAAGCTCGAAGAGCCTGTTTTAGGCCATAGATGGCTTTGTGTAATTTATAAGCATGAGTGGGACGAAGGATATCAACAAAACCATGAGGTTTTTTCATATACACCACTTCATTAAGATAACCATAAAGAAAGGCATTCTTAACATTGAGTTATCTAGTCACCCACAAATGAGAAATGACTAAGATTATAACAATGCTTATAGTAGTAGGTTTAGGTTTAACAATAGGACTAAAGGTTTAATGATAGTCAATACCTGGTTGTTGGTGAAATCCCTGAGTGACCAACCTCGCTTTGTAATGTTTCATAAACCCATCAGCCCGATATTTAATCTTGTAAATTCACTTATAGCCAACTAAATTTTTCATTGGATCATATGGAACCATATCCCACGTGTTGTTAGTTAAAAGAGCATTAAATTCATCAGACATAGTAGACCGCCACTTGAGATCTTTATTTGCCTGAGAAAAACAAGTTGGTTTAGTTTGCTCTGTAGTAATGGAAAGAGAGAGGAATGGTTTGGGTTTGCGAATTCTAGTTCTAGAATGAGTGATCAATGGGTGAAAAAGGGAAGGAGGGATGGTGGAGGAAAAGTAGTGGTAAAATGAGCGTCTGGTTCAAGAGAGAGAAAGAAAATGGGATTGGAAGAAAACAATTTTGTATAAAGAGCTTGATTTTGCAAAACAGGAGTAGGGAGACAATTTATGATGTAAAGTGCAGTGTATGCAGCATCGACCCAAAAAGACTCAATAAGAGATGAGTGAATTAAGAGGGTGCGTGCCATTTCACTAATGTATCAATATTTACACTCATGGACACCATTTTGTTGAGAGGTGTCCGGGTAAGACAGGCGAAAAACAATACCATATTGAGAAAAAATTTGTTTGAAAGGTGTTTGATCAAATTCTTTACTATCATCACTTTGAAAAAAATTAATTTGTAGAAAATTGATTTTCAACAAGAACTTTAAAGGTACAAAAATGTTGAAAGACTTCAGATTTTTTATGCATAGGAAAAATCCAAGAATAACAAGAAAAATTAACCACAAAATAACATAACATCGATAACCCAAATTTGATAAAATAAGAGATTGCCAAACATCAGAATGTATTAAATCTAAAGGTTGGGTAGTACAATGCTCAACAGAATCAAATGGTAAATATTTAGACTTACCTAACCGACACTGCGAATAAAAACCAGAATATTTAGAAGACAAAGAAATATTCTTGCGAATTTATAATAGAGAAAAAACATGGGGACCTAAATGACCTAGCCGACGATGCTAAACATCACCCGAGACTTGACGAGAGACAAGTGGCAGAGGAGAGAGAGTGACCGAATCAAGTGGAAAGGGTAGAGATCACCATCACTAGAGGATTTGAGAAGAGTTTTCCCCATACTCTTATCCTTAATAACAACATGAGAGGCATCAAAATTAGCAGAACAATTGTTATCAGAATAAAAACATTTTAATAGAAAGTAAATTGAGAGATAATTGTGGGACATGCATGACATTTTTAAGGTGAAGTGGTTTAGTGGAGGTGCGTAAGAAGGTAGAACCAACATTATTAATATCAAGCAATTGTCCATTACTAACCAAAATTTTAGGTTTGCCAAAATAAAGTGTAAGGTTGGTGAGGATACCTAATTGAAAAGTCATATGAGCTGAGGCAGCCGTATCAGGGTATCATTAAGTGGCATTAGACTCACCAAGTGACATTGTGGCAAATGATTTTGGCAAGTCATCAGAGACAACATCATGATTGAACCGAAAAGGATAAGTTAAGGCAAAATGACATGTGATGTGACAAATTTGAAATGGTGTGGAGAAGTGTCAGGATGCGGTCCTAATAAACCTTCACGATGGTAAGAGAAAGTACCATCAGATCAATTAAATATAGGAGAAAAGTGGGAGTACTGAACAATACCTGAACCATATTGAAAGGAGTCACCACGACCAGAATTACGGCCATGACCCCGACCATAGCCTCAATAGCCTGAACGAATCCTGCTACGACCAAGAGAAGTTCCAAAGGTGGCGGTGGTAACAAGGGCTATAGGAAGGTCAGAAAGCTGAGAGAAGATCTAAAGATGCTTAAAGTGTTTTTCTTAAGGAGCAACTTGGTACACAAACTGTCAAAGGTAAGGGAGATGTTGGTGTTGGTGATAGTAGTGATGAAGCTTTCATACTCGGTAGGTAGACCTGCTAATGCATAGGAGATGAGGTCTTTTGTGGAGAGTGGTGAATTGATGGCAACAAGAGCATCAACTATGGCTTTGAGGTCCCGAAGATACTGTTCCTTAGACTGACCATCTTTAGTATGTTTGTGAAGCTTCAGATAGAAGTCAAACTCATTTACATTAGACTAATCAAGATACCACTGTTCCAATGCCAACCAAACATCTCGAGAGGTACGCAGATCATGGATGTCTTGTAGGATTTTCGTAGTAAGGGTAGCATTAATCCATGAGCGAAGGCAATGGTTCATACAGAGCCAGGTTTGAAAAGCAAGGATAAGAGTGATGGTGCCATCATGGGACAGATAATATCGAGAAGGACAGAGAAATGTGCCATCAACATAACCAAGAAGATCATAGCTGATAAGTACGGGGAGAAATTGGGAGTGCCAAAGAATGTAAATAGTATATCGAGTTTAATACTAATGAGATGTGCAATGCTAGGAGCAGAGGAAAAGGGTAGATTAGGAAAGTTAGATTAAATTGGTGTCTAGATAGGGGAGGGTACAGGTCCTTGTTGAGCCGATTTGGAGAGGAGGTAGGTCAGATGAGTGATAGCAACATAGGTATCAAGAGTAGAGAGTGGAGCCACAAAATTGGTGGCGGTGGCAGTTGTGAGTGACAGGTCAGTAGGGTGCATGAGGTCAGCAAAAGTGTTTGTCTGTTGGTTAATTGACGTGAGGGTATAGGTAACAGTGTTGGGTAGGAATCGATTGGTGCCATTGAATCGATTGGTGGGGTGGAATTGAATGAAGGTAGGTGTGACTGCAGCAAGAATTGATGGAGATATATGAGTGGAGGCTAGGTCAGCCGTGAACTCAGCAAGGATTGGAGATGGCGTAATTAGAGGTTGGGCCAACAAGGACGATGACATCATGCTGTGGTGAGGGAGTTGATGTCATGGGGATGGGGGCATGCTAGTGAGGTGATGGTGAGGTAGATGAAGGCGGTAGAGTGACAGTAGAAGTGAAATTGATTTCAGTGGGGTAGAAAAAGGGCAATGGACCAGTGTTTTCCATGATTTTAGGGTTTAGAGAGATAACAATATTTTAGGGTTCAAAATTTTACTGCTCTGATACTATGAAGAAACTTGAAAGAGAAATTACGTTTATAATTTTCTGACTGCATCATATTGCAGCAGTAGAAACTCATATTTATAGGGTATTTACAAAATAGTGTCCTAGTAGGACTAGGATACATCAGAGTGTTGTAATAGGACTAAGGTTTTTTATTTACAATAGACTAGAATTTCCTAATATTATTTACATTAGGAATATACACATTTACACAATTTAATATAAGAAAGCCAAACACAAAAATTCGTTTCAATTCATTTCAAAATGTTTTTTTAATTCATTTAAAAATTAAATGAATTCCATTATCAATTAATTCCAAAGGAGTGTAAAATGCATTTTTTAGGATTTAATCAAAAAACACTCATAAAGGAAAATGGTAAATGGTCAAGTATACTTTATATTGATAGAAAATATGACAATTCAAAACAAAATTAGTTAAATCAAACATTCTTAAAAAATAATTTACAAAAAATAATTAAAAACTGAAAAAATAATCTCTAAGAAATTGAAATTATGTTAGAAAAACTGTTTTTACTGTTGTTTTACCAAATACTAAACATTTTTTGATATCTTGTTTTACCAAATCCGAAACTACTACTAGATCAAATGCCCACCCAATAGAAAATCAACACGTGGACATCCCCAAGGTCACTAGAGTAAATTCACCCTTAAGAAGAAAAGACTACTTGCTCTCCAAGAAAGGCTAAACTCCAGTTATCCTTTTTAAGAGCAAAAAGGAAACTTCACCCCTAAGTTTCTCACCACCTTTTCCCATAAGGGTAAGTAGGGGTGTGCAAACAATCAAAACGGTCGGTTAAAAAATTTTAACCAACTTTTTTTCGGTAATTTCAGTCGGTTAACCGATACTGTTTATATAATTAAGTTTTAAAATTTTTTATTACATATTATATATAATATATTTAATTTATATTTAAGATTTTTTTAGTTTATTGTATTCAATATATATTATATTTATACCTAACATATTATTAATATTAAATATTAATTAAATTTTTAATCGGTTAAACAATCGAAACAGTTTAAAAAAATTTAAACCGTAAACTGACCGATTAGCAGATATATCTTATTTGGTTAACCGATTTTATACCAATTTACTCGATTAACTAAACCATTTTAACTGAATTGGTTCAAAATAGTCGGTTAATTGGTTTTAACTGTTTAGTGAACACCCCTAAGGGTAATATTATCAACCTATATAAAGAGCTCATTATTTTAAATGCACTATTCCCTAGATATTCTTATCTCCCATCTCCTCATTTTTCTTAGACCAATTGTTGACTTAAGCATTGAGGGCTCTCTTCGGAGATAAAACTCTGAGTAACTTTCTTTGCAAGTAACTCGAATTCGACTGACTTTGATTAGACCTCAGACTCAAACTGAACAAATCTAACCCAACTTGACTTGAATTGACGCATCAGCACTTGATCTATTTTCATCATCAACAGTACATATTGTACTTGTCTATGAGCCAACTTACAAATTCACTACTTGTAATAGTCTATTGGTGTTTATACAGTCTTTTTAGAAGCCATAGTATACAAGTAAAATGATACAATTTTTTAATGGTAGCGATATAATGTTTGATCAAAATACAAGTTCACAATATTATCACATAATCCATGTTTAAACTTGTATTACTCACATAAAATAAAAGAAAAACAACAATGGGATGGTATAGTATGGCCACTGCCCCCCTAAACACTCATTTATTCTTTGGCTGGCCATTCAGGACAGATTACTCACCAAAGACAGACTCCAGTTGGAAGATGAGGACAAACTTTGCCATCTATATCTTGAGCATAAGGAAACCAGGGATCACCTTTTCTTCTCCTGCAGAATTAGCAAGGAAACATGGGAAGGCATTAAAAAGTGGCTAGGGAGTAGAAGACAGATGACAACAATAGAAAGTGATATCAAGAAGACTCTAAAAGTTAGAGGAACTGGTCCTCCAGCCATAGCAAAAAGATTGGCTCTTGCTTGCACTGTGTACAGCTTATAGATGGCAAGAAATGCCAAGCTCTTTGAGAAAAGAGCTATCCAACCTTCCAGCCTTGCTAAGAAGATTCAGATTATCATTTATAGAATAGTGTATGCAGCTTTCCCTGAGGCTCGACTACTTTTGTAATTCTTGTGGTCTCCATGATGTAATGTTTCAATACTTGCCCTTGGGAATGCCCAGTTTTTTGTAAAAGTTTTCTAGCTCACTAGTTCTCTGGCTAGGCTCCTGTAGCTAGCCTCTTTGTAGTTTTGTATATGGCCTCATTGTATATCTCCTGGGTATGTCCAGTGATTATTTTGTACATTTTGATCATTTATACAAGTTTTATTTACAGATAAAAAAAAACAATAAATTAGACAAACAATCCAATTTCACACACCAATGAGAGTTGAACTTAAAATCTTATTGTCTTATGATCTTATTGTTTTTATATTTTTTTTACCACTGAATAAAGACCATGTTAGCTTTGTCAAAAAAAAATACTATTAAAATTGAAGAAACTATGTTTCTTTTTCATCTATTTTTTGAAAATTGGCAACTGAGTTGAGATTTTGTGCTTAATAAGTAAACCATTTGTCCATTTGTAACAATAACTCAGAATTTTTCAAACAAAATCTGGCCCAGATGCCGCCGATTCTCCTCACTGTTTTTTCACATTCACAGTAGACCTAGCAAACTTGCTCATGATTACAAGATTTTCCTAATAGAGAGCAAAAGATATTCCTAATGGAGAGTTAAGATACTTAGCAATAGCAATTGTACTTCATTTTTTTTTCATCCGGACTCAACAAATGATCATCACGTCACGAGAATAATTTAAAGTGATGGAGCCCACAAAACACACATCCAATAAGACGTCTACACATGGACCCTGGCAACACCAGTGGGAGGACGACGCGTGTCTAGCCCCCACGACACGGTAAAGCACACATGGAACGGCCAGATCACATGACCGCCACACCAAAGCGTGGTTAGCAGACCTAACCCCTCTGGAACACGCGACCCCAGACACACGCAACTTATTGATCATGTGATTAAGATTTAACTCCCCAGAGCAGGGAGGACAGGGGCGAGGCCATCCCTCCCTCCACCTGGGCAACCTCCACTAGGAAGAATATAAATAACCCAAAGGTATGTGAGTCCAGGACAAGAGAATTTTCATTTTTCAGCACTACTCTACTTTAAAATTAACCCTCGGCCTCGGCCTAACTAGAGCATCGGAACGCCCTTGGAGGTCTCACCCTCCCCTCCTTCCAAGGGTCCCTTAGTTCACCATTGTCATTTGTGCAGACCCCGAGAAGCCAACCCTAGCTTACCGGGCGTCAACGCCACATCAACGTTAACACCATGTCAGCGTCAACACCAACAATTTTTTGGCATCAATAGATTGGTGCCGTCCGTGGGAAATCACCATCTCTCGCTAAACAGTAGAAGCAAAGAAATCTAAAAGAACTCATCTGTTGCAATGCCAAGCCGTCCGATACCACATTGCACACTTTAGAGTTTCAAGTGTGCACGGTCGAGTGCCGTAGTGCACACGTCCCTGTCTGAGCCATTGCTAAGTATGCACGACTGAGTGCCATAGTGTGCACATCCCTATTTGAGCCGTTAATAAGTGTGCACGGTCGAGTGCCGTCATGCGCATGCCCCTGTCTGAGCCGTTGCTAAGTGTGCACGGTCGAGTGCCGTAGTGCGCACGTCCCTGTCCGAGCCGTTGCTAAGTATGCACGACTGAGCGCTGTAGTGCGCACGCCCCTATCCGAGCCGTTGCTAAGGGTGCATAGCTGAGCGCCAAAATGCTCATGTCCCTGTCCGAGTCGTTACTAAGTGCACACAAGTCGAGCATCAGTGCGAACGGCCCAAAATCAATGCGCACACCTAAAGCCAAGCATTAGCAAGTGTGCGCACACCATCGGAGTGGCCTAGCATAGTGCGCACACCCATGGCCGAGCATTAGCAAGTGTGTGCACACCCTCGGCCTCGGCCCAACATAGTGCGCACATCCAAGGCCAAGCATTAGCAAGTGTGTGCACACCCTCGGAGTGGCCCAACATAGTGCGCACACACAAGGCCGAGCATTAGCAAGTGTGTGCACACCCTCGGAGTGGCCTAGCATAATGCACACACCCAAGGCCAAGCAATGGCATGTGTGTGCACACCCTCGAACAAGGTCGAGCATTAGTGCACACTAGTGCACAATGGCCGAGCATTAGTGCGCACTAGTGCACATGGCCCAGAATCAGTGCGCACACCCAAGGCTGAGTGATGACATATGTGCGCACACCCTCGGCCTTAGCCCAACATAGTGCGCACACCCAAGGCCGTGCAATGGCATATGTGCGCACACCCTCGAACAAGGTCGAGCTTCTGTGCACACTAGTGCTCATAGGCCGAGCATCAGTGCGCATGGCCCAGAAATCAGTGCCCACTCCCAAGGCCGAGCGATGGCATATGTGCGCACACCCATGGCCGAGCAATGACATGTGTGCGCACACCCTCGGACAAGGTCGAGCATCAGTGCACACTAGTGCACACAGGTTGAGCATCATACTCATGGCCCAGAATCAGTGCGCACATCCAAGGCCGAACGATGGTATATGTGCGCACACCGTCAGACAAGGTTGAGCATTAGTGCACACTAGTGCACACAAGCCGAGCATCAGTTCTCACTAGTGTGCACAGCCCAGAATCAATGTGCACACCCTCAGCCTCAGCTCAGTATAGTGCGCACACCCAAGGCCGAGCATTGGCATGTGTGCGCACACCCTCAAATTGGCCCAGCATCAGTGCCCACACCCAAGGTCGAGCAATGGCATGTGTGTGCATGTCCCCCAACTGGCCGAGCATCAGTGAACACAGGCCGAGCATCAGTGCGCATGGCCCAGAATCAGTGCGCACACCCAAGGCCGAGCGATGGCATATGTGCGCACACCCTCGGCCTCGGCCCAGCATAATGCGCACACCCAAGGCCGAGCAATGGCATGAGTGCGCACACCCTTGGATCGGCCCAGCATCAGTGCACACTAGTGCACACTACCAAGCCATAGTGTGCACGCCTTTGTCCGAGCGTATGAGCTGCTTGTCATACGCTCGGCCAAGAATCTCCAAGTCTGAGCATATGAGCTGCTTGTCATACGCTCTGCTTAAAATATCCAAGTCTGAAGGTATGAGCTGCTTGTCATACACTCGGCCAAGAATCTCTAAGTCCGAGTAGTTGACGACTCCACACATGCTCGGACTCATTTCTCCAAAGTCGAGCAGATGGATTACTCCACACAGGCTCGGCCAACTAGCTCCAAGGTCCGAGCAGATGGTCAGGCACCACACGTGCTCGGAATCATGTCTCTCTTCTCCAAGGCCGAGCAGATGGATTGCTCCACACAGGCTCGGCCCACTAGCTCCAAGTTCAGAGCAGATGGTCAGGCACCACACGTGCTCGGACTCATGTCTCTCCTCTCCAAGGCCAAGCATATGGATTTCTCCACACAGGTTCGACCCACTAGCTCCAAGGTCCGAGCAGATGGTCAGGTATCTCCAAGGCCGAGCAAATGAGCTGTTTGTCATACCTTTGGCCAAGCATCTCCAAGTCCGAGGCCGAGCGTATGAGTTGCTTGTCATACACTCGGCCAGGTATCTCCAAGGCCGAGTGTATAAGCTGTTTGTCATACCCTCGGCCAGGCATCTCCAAGTCTAAGGCCGAGAGTATGAGTTGCTTGTCATACACTCGGCCAGGTTTCTCTAAGGCCGAGCCTACGAGCTGCTTGTCATACCCTCTGCTAGGCATCTCCAAGCCCGAGGCCGAGCGTATGAGCTGCTTGTCATACACTCGGCCAGGTATCTCTAAGGCCGAGCGTATGAGTTGCTTGTCATACGCTCGGCCAGGTATCTCTAAGACAGAGCGTATGAGCTGCTTGTCATACCTTCGGCCAGGCATCTCCAAGTCCGAGGCCTAACGTATGAGCTGCTTACACTCGGCCAGGAATCTCCAAGGCGCTAGCCACCAAACTCCCAAATCTCTTAAGTATAAACACTCGGCCACGACACCAACATCACGTTTTACTTCCTCAAGGCACAAGTACCTAAGGAAGTGGGGGGCCTGTGATGGAGCCCACAAAACACACATCCAATAAAATGTCTACACATGGACTCTGGCAACACTAGTGAGGGGACGACGCGTGTCTAGCCCCCACAGCACGACAAAGCACACGTGGAACTGCCAGATCACATGACCGCCACGTTCAAGCATGGTTAGCAGACTTAACCCCTCTGGAACATGCAACCCCTGACACACGCAACCTACTGATCACGCGATTAAGATTTAACTCCCCAGAGCAGGGATGATAGGGGCGAGGCCATCCCTCCCCCCACGTGGGCAACCTCCACTCGAAAGAATATAAATAGCCCAAAGGTATGTGAGTCCAGGACAAGAGACTTTTCATTTTTCAGCACTACTCTACTTTAAAATTAACCCTCGGCCTCGGCCTAACTAGAGCGTCGAAGTGCCTTCGGAGGTCTCCCCCTCCCTTCCTTCAGAGGGTCCCTTAGTTCACACTTGTCACTTGTGCAGACCCCGAGAAGCCAACCTTAACTCACCGGGCATCAATGCCACGTCAGCGTTAACACCATGTCAGCGTCAGCACCAATGATTTTTTGGCATCAACATAAAGTTTTTCGTTTTTAATCCATTTGATTTGTTTTTTACCTTTTAATTTCTCAAAATTATTTTTTATAATAAAAAAACTCACATATATATATATATATATATATATATATATATATATATGTGTGTGTGTGTGTGTGTGTGTTAATTTACTATTAATATTAATTACATGTCAAATTGACAATCACAGTACAAATATTTTCTTCACTTTTTTAAAAGAAAAATTTACATGCAGATAGCCAAATGGTAATATATTTTCCTTAAAAGAAAAAAATATATTTTCCTTTTGTATGCGCCAAACGACCAGTTGTCGCCAATGCGGATCCACCAAATCCACTTGACATCTCATTCTAAAACTCCTACCGGCGGTTACAGCTATATGCACAATAATAGTCCAAAAAATGGAATGACTTTTAACATAAGTGTAAATAAATTATTATGAGTATTGTCATTTTTTTTGGTCTAGAAATTTTTTATTTTTAATCTCTTTGGCTAAAAATCTTTCTTTTATCTAATAATAATTAAGAAATTTTGAATTGTCAACTTTGGAGATACTATGCGCGAACATACCATTAACCAGAACAAAAATCTAGATCGTGGTTACAAAGGGGTGTATAAAGATTATGGTTTGTGTGAGCATTCATTTGTACTTAGATAAATGTGTTCCTTTTTCTTTCTCCAACAATACAGCTAGGATCATCCTGATGCACGTTGGTGAAGCTATTTAGTTTTCTTGGTCAAGATAGCATGTTACATTTATCAAACTCTATATATTAGGGATGGCAAAATAATTTATCTTCGGCGAAACTTCGAAATTCTTTGATCCATCGAGGATGAGTATGGAGAGGATTTTATCCTCACGGGGACAGAGACAAATATTTTTAAAAATCTTCCGTATGAACGGAAACAAAAACAAAGAGAGCAATCTTCGCCCCGTAAAACCTTCGTCCACGCCTCTTATTACATTATGTTTTTATGTTTTATATAAATATATTAGATAAACTTGTTGATTACCCAACAAACCTCTTTATTTATTTTTTATGAGAGATGACATGCACTTGGATTTGTGGGGTGTAAAAATGATATAGTGTTTGTACTTTGTATTGAACATTTATTTTATTATTAAAAAATTAGATTAACAGATAATCTCTAGTTTTTTAATGAAGAATTTTTGTTTTCGTTTATAAACAGCGACACGAACGAAGATGGAGATTGATATCTTCAGAAATATTTGACGGGGACGAGAATGAATGCCAAAACGAAATATTTGACAGGGATAGAAACAAGAACGGGGGCGCGGACGGGACGGAAACGGAGACGAGAATGAAGAGTATTTCTCCACTTCAAATCCGTTCTATTTCCATCCTTAATTATATACGATATTATTTTTTTTGACTAGAAGCAAATAGATTTTATGACATGAATTTGAACATTTAAATAATTAAAGGATAATTATGAGCTAAAGAAGACAGGTCGGTTTGGTGGTTATATCTCTTCCCTCATTTGGAAGATTGGACGAGTTCCAGCGTTGCGGATTGGTTGGAATTCGTATTTTTTGCGAATTCGATGCGGGAGCGGAGAATTTGCATATTCTAGTTAATGAATTCGCGAATTTAATGTTTTTAATTCGTATTTTAGTTGTATTTTGACTTTGTTATGCCATATGTCAGTGTGCTATTGGAGGAATTTTTAATGTAACGGTTTAATGTCACAATTTAACATGCTGATTGCTAAGTGAATTTATTGCTTTAATTTGTGTATATTTATTGTGTTTTGACTTTTTTACAATTTTTCTAGAACCAAAATGAATTATCAAATATTCTCATTTTTGGCAAAACTCTTTACATGGCATATACTGTACTCCTTGCTACTTCAATTATGCTGCTGAAACTTAAACTCTTTTCTTTCCTAGATTAAATTTAACAAACATTAAAAGTTGATAAATAAAATATAATGCACATTATGCCATATTTACAGGTAGTTTTATTTATTTTTGTAACATTTATTAGTAAAAAAATTATATAAAAATATATTTATTTTATATTATATATTATAGGCGCTCTCAAAACGTTCTTATTTTTAATTTTTTTTTTTTATAAAAAAGACTTTTGTGTTCTCGCTCCTGCTTTAGGGCAATTCATTCAGGGAATTTCCAAGCTTGCGGAGTATAAACTGAAGCAGACTGAAAAGAAAAGAAAGTATTCAGCAAGGAGGGCATTTGTTGGGTTTGCAATGTCTGTTTTTGAGGTTGGGAAACCAAGATTATTGAGATGGGTCTTACAACAGAAAGAAATGTATTCTGGTGTCTTTCGTGGGTTTGGCGATGATGATGATGAGACTGTTATTTATGTTGTGTACATTGCGGGATAGAGTTCTTACAGGAGTCATTGGTTCCTCCTAGTCTCCGGAGTGCTCTTTTTGGGAGTATCACTTTGGAGCAGCTGGTTAGCATTTCTGCAAGCGAGAGTTGTGGGCATGCTGCAGAGTTGGCGCATAATGTTCTAGTTATTTGTAATGATCCTAGTAACAGGTTAATGCCAGATTTGAAGAGATCCAATCCAACTCAATATGCAGGTTTGGATCGAACTAATGGGTCGATATTCACCTCTATTTATTACTTTAATAATCTAATAATCCAAACTTATGTCGAAACGTTATTTTGAATATGATGAGTTTAATGGGACTGTATTTATAGATTGTTAGTTGAATCTTCATGTAGTGCTATGTCATATTTTAACCTTTAGGTATGATTTATGAAAGCAAACTTAAGGGATTTGTTTTCTATTCTATGGTTTCAAAACAGTGTTTAGGAAAACGATAGTAGAAAATATTTTTTTTTCCATTAAAACAAGTTTAACGCAATTATTTATTTTAAAGGCTTTTTTCACATATTTTATTGTTTCTTATTTGCTTATACATTAATAAAATATAACTTATTCTTCAAATTCTAAATGTGTTTTTTCCAAAGTCTTCAAAATTATTTCGGAAATGGCTTTTTAAAACAATAGATTCACAAACAAGTTTCAGATAAAACATTTTTTATTACGGAAAATATAATTTTCTTTTTCTTTTATGAAAATGATAACAAAACATATTATAAAGATATTATCATCAAACCTCCTTCATTTTAGTTATTGTTTCAAAATTTCTTTTAGATTTCAAAACCAATCAAATGTGACCTTTTGTAAAGTGGTGTTTCCAATAGTCAGATTTGGCTATATTTTTGGACAAATTTTAAACAATGCACAAATGTTTCACATACATACAGCATTCACGTTCAACTCGTGATCGTGAAATATGAAGAAAAAAATTACCCTCATCTTTTTTATTTATCTTTTCTTCCATAAAAATATAAGTGTTTTCCATAAAAAGCGAAAAAGAGAGGAGAACTTTTTTATCTTTCTACATTTCAAAAGTCATATAAGTTGATTTGTCGCATGTATGTAAACATATGTGCATCTTAATAATTTTTTTTGGAAATTTGATCATAAGAGGTTATTGGAAACACAATTAAAATAAAGGGTTTTATTGAATTGATTTTGAAACCTAGGGAGACATTAAAATAGTGACCAAAATGCATAAGGTTTGATGATAATACCCCAATTTTTTAATCTAAAAATTGTTTTATAAAACATAAAACTAAACATATCATAATTCATTAATGGTTAAAAATACTAAAATAAACGGTTGATCAAACCTTTTTTGAGGATTTTAAAAAAAAAACACACACACATGCACAAAGAAGCCATTGGCCAAACCAAGTTACAATAAAGTACCTGTAAATCCCAAAACACAAGTACCAAAATTATCCTTATTTAGTTACTTCTTTATAGAGTAAAATATAATTATGTCTTTCAGAATTGATAATAATTATAATTTAATCATATGTAATAAAAACGAATACATGTAAAATAGTATTTTATTAGTGTTTGAATTATATGAAAATCAAATTCATGTAAAATAGGATTTTACATTGTTAAGTTAAATGCCTAACAAAACATTTTTTGTCCTTTTTTTTTTTATGTAAGTTGTTTTACAAGTAATTATAATTTTTTAAAAAGAAACCACTCTCCTACTTTCTTAGAATTTCTCTCTCACATATTAAACTATTTTTTTCTTTTAATTTATTTTTTACATTTTACATAGTTTATTTTAAGATTTCAACCAAATAAAGAAAATTTATAATTTTACATAAAACTCATTTTACTTGAAATTAATTTTATATTGTAATATATTTTACATGAAAACAATTGGAACCTCAAAGTAATTTAGCATTAGATTTATTATGGTGCTTAAAAATGAAAGTTTGATGTGGAAGGATTATTGATGTCTTAGGATTGTATTATCTTCAAAATCTCTAAATTGAATTTTGAAAGTAAAAAATAAAAAATTTTAAATTCCATTCAATTGATTTTTTTTTTATAAAAAAAAATCTCCCATTCCATGCGAGTACTCTCATCTAAATACATGATTAGTGTTATAAAGTTTATAAGGAAGTTTAAAGGGAAAAAAAGGGTTTTACTAACCCTAATTTCGCCGCTTTTAATGTCCCTGAACCAAACTCCTTGAATGATACTACAGTTTCTATTTTCTTTATGGTCCCTTTCTCATGTCCCTCTATCTCTCTTAGATATGAAGTATCTGTAAAACTTAAATATAATCTAAACATGCTAAACAATTTAAATAGCATATAGATCAAATGCGGAATTATAAGGACAGTAAACATATCTCCGGCCATTGAAGCTTTTCACTAACACAATATGCTATTCTCTTGGTATTGGTTCTTCTAGACTCTCAGAACTCTCCAATTTGATGGTATATGAAAGAAAAATGAGTAGTCCCGAGTCTAGGAACTAAACTTGTATTTATACTTGTTCTCCCATCAAGAACGTCCATCTGTATTCCATACATTTGTTACCACAATCAATGGGCAGCCAAAAGGTTGAGGCAGTCAAAAGGTTCATGGGCAGCTAAAAGGTTGAACATGGACTATAAATGGATTGATTACATTCTCCCACTTGGTCCATACGTTTAACCTAACTTAATCCCATTGATTATATTTTAAGAAGTAAATACATGAATCATGGCAATAAGTCCTCTAAGAGAGAGTATTACCTTCCATGTATTACGATGCATTTAGTTCCTCAAGTATTATTCTTCATGTGGCAACATTTCTTAATGAATAAACCCTATGTTTATTCTTGGTCCTATACAGATGAATTTTCTCAAAGAAATTAAGGTGCACATGAATATGAGAAAACATCAAAATATATAAGAGTTTCATTAATAAACTGTATGTATACATTTACAAAGTGGAACCAAGTCCTATTTTCTCTACATGATCTTTGAATTTCAGAGGTGACATGCCCTTAGTCAAAGGATCAGCGATCATCAATTCAGTGCTAATGTGTTCAATGACCACTTTCTTTTCTTTTACACATTCTCTTATGGCTAAATACTTAATGTCGATGTGTTTACTTCGACTTTCACTTTTATTGTTCTTAGCCATAAAGACAACAGCTGAATTGTCGCAGAAAATTCTCAATGGCCTAGATATAGAATCCATGACTCTAAGCCCAGAAATGAAACTCCTAAGCTATACACCATGTGAAGTAGCCTCAAAACACGAGACAAACTCGGCTTCCATAGTAGAAGTAGTAGTCAATGTCTGCTTGACACTTCTCCAAGAAACAACTCCACCCGCCATCAGAAAAATGTACCCTGATGTTGATTTACGTGAATCAACACAGCCAGCAAAGTCTGAATCAGAGTAGCCAATCACATCCATATTGTCTGTCTGTCTATATCTAAGCTTGTAGTTTTTAGTTCCATGAAGATACCTCATTACTTTCTTTGCAGCTCTCCAGTGGTCTATACCTGGGTTACTCTGATATCGCCATAACATCCCTATAGCAAATACAATGTCAGGTCTAGTGCAGACCTGAGCATACATAAGGCTTCCGACTGCAAAAGCATATGGAATGTTCTTCATGAATTCCCTCTCAAAATCATTCTTCGGGTATTGGTTCAAATTGAACCTATCATCCTTCACAATGGGAGTTACACTTGGTAAACAATCTATCATCCAAAATCTCTCTAAAACTTTGTTGATATAGGTTTCTTGTGACAGACCTAAAACACCTTGAGGTTTATCTCTATGGATCTTAATGCCAATGACATAAGATGCCTCACCTATATCTTTCATATCAAAATTTTTAGAGAGAAATTGTTTCACCTCATGCAGCAAGCCTTTATCATTGGTTGCAAGTAAAATATCATCCACATATAAAACAAGAAAACAAATTTTACTCCCACTAACCTTCTGGTATATACATTGATCCATGGGGTTTTCAACAAAACTGAATGAAAAAATTACTTCATGGAATTTAAAATACCATTGACGGGAGGCTTGTTTTAAACCGTATATGGATTTCTTAAGCTTGCAAACCAAATGCTCACCATTATTAGAGGAGAAACCTTCAGGTTGTTTCATATAAACCTCATCCTCTATATCTCTATTAAGAAATGCGATTTTCACATCCATTTGTTGCAGCTCAAGGTCAAAATGAGCAACTAATACCAAAATAATACGAAGAGAATCTTTCTTAGATATAGGAGAGAAAGTCCCCGTGTAATCGATTCCTTCTTTTTGAGTAAATCCCTTAGCAATGAGTCTCACTTTGTATCTCTCAATGTTGCCTAATGAATCTTTCTTGGTCTTAAAGACCTATTTGCAACCAATGGCATTCGCCTCATTAGAAAACTCTACAAGATCTCAAACTCCATTGCTTTTCATGGAATTTATCTCTTCCTTTATGGCATCGTGCTACAAGGTTGACCCTTTGCAACTCATGGCCTGTGAAAAGGTTTCGGGATCATTTTCTGCTCTAAAATTATAGTCAGATTCTTGTAGATACATAATGTAATCACTAGGAATTGCTGATCTCTTGTCTCTAGTAGATTTTCTTAATGTTGTACCAATATCTCCTAGGGGAGCTTGTGGTTCAACTGGTTGTTTAGGAGCTTGTGGTATTTCCCGAACTGCTTGATCTATTAGAATGTTGTTAGCGGCTTATGAAACCTCAATGATTGATTGGTCAACACGAGCTTGTACTTGAGGTGTCTATGAACTATAACCAATCTATCATTTGATGAAGGTTGAGATTCTGTATGATCATGTGCAGGAACTAAGTTCTTGAACCAATCCCTCTCACTGATCATGTCATTCTCTAGAAACTTAGCATTTCTTGATTCCACAATCCTAGTAGTATGAGTTGGACAATAAAACCTATAACCCTTAGACCTTTCAGTATATCCAACGAAATACCCACTAATGGTCCTCGGATCTAGTTTCTTTTCTTGTGGGTTATAAATCCTCACCTTATACGGACATCCCCAAACGCGCATATGTCGCAAACTCGGTTTCCAACCTTTCTATAATTCAAATGGTGTCTTGGGAATAGCCTTGGTTAGAACTCGGTTTAATATATACACAGCCGTCTTTAGTGCTTCAGTCCACAAGGATATAGGAAAATTGAAGTTGCTAAGCATACTCCGCACCATGTCCATCAATGTTCGGTTTTTTCTTTCTGCAACACCATTCTGGTCCGAGAAACCAGGCATAATGTAATGGGCAACAATACCATGTTCTTGAAGAAACTTGGCAAAAAGACCAGGTGCTTGTCCACTTTCTGTGTATCTACCATAATATTCTCCACCTCTATCGGATCTCACAATTTGTATTTGCTTTCCGCATTGGTTCTCAACTTCAACCTTAAAGACTTTGAAGGCATCCATTGCTTCATTTTTCTTATGAAGCAAATAGAAATACATATATCGTGAGTAATCACGGTTAAAAGTGACGAAATATTTCTGACCATGTGCGTCCATGTCTAGACATCATGTATCAGTATGAATTATTTCTAATATGTTCGAACTCCTATTAGCACATTTCTTGGACTTGTTGGTCTGCTTTCCTTTAATACAGTCCACACAAGTCTCAAAATCAGTATAATCTAGAGTACTAAGTACCCCTTCATTCACTAATCTCTTAATTCTTTCTATGGAGATATGTTATAATCTCCGGTGCCATAATATAGAGGAGTCCTTGTTAATATTACAACTTTTAACGCCAGTTTGAACATGCATTGAACTATAAGTGGCATCATTTTGCAAATAAAGATGATAAAGACCATCAGACAAAAAACCATTCCCAACATAATCAGTTTTATAAAATAAATTGAAAGATGTGTCTTGAAAATTAAAGGAATATCCAAATGGTACAAGTCCGGAAATAGAAATCAAGTTTCGTGAAAAACTTGGTACATAAAAGGTCATTTCTAATTTTAAAATAAAGCCACTACTTAAAGTTAAAATGCAAATTCCAATCGCCTCCACATGTGAGCCCATCTTGTTACCTGATAAGATGCTTTGCTCACTTCCCACTGGCTTCCTTAGGTTTTGCATACCCTGCAAGGAGTTTGTAATATAGATTGTAGATCCAGAATCAATCCACCAGGTGTTAATATTAACATTAACCATATTAGATTCATAACAAACAAACGAGGTTGGATTACCTTTCTTCTCAAGCTATTTTTGGAATTTGATGCATTCCTTCTTCATATGTCCATTTTTTTTACAAAAGAAACACTTTTCTTCTTTCTTGATATAAGCTTGAGGTGGTATTTTACCTTTCCCCTATTGATTAGCTTTGTGATTGGCTTGAGATTTAATAGGTTTAGCTTTGTCCTTCCCACAGGTAGTAGCAAGCATTGCACTCTCACCCAGTTCCATCACAAGTCTCTCTTCTTCTTGAACACATATGGTCATTAATTCATTGATAGACCATTTGTCTTTATGTGTGTTGTATAAGATTTTGAAAGGCCTGTACTGAGTTGGAAGGGTGTTCAGAATGTAGTGCACCAGGAAAGACTCCGACATATCAACCTCGAGTTTCTTAAGTTGAGCCGCAATGACACGCATTTGCATTATGTGCTCGCGCACACCTTTTACGCCGGTGAGTCTGAGGGATGATAATTTCATTATCAAGGTACTTGCCAATGCCTTTTCTGAAGTGACGAATTGATCGTCAATGATTTTCAGCAAATCACGGACTTTCTCATGCTAGTCGGCAAAACCACGTATACCAACAGTTATCTTAGTCTTGATAAACATCACGCTGAGTCGGTTGGATCGCTCCCATCGCTCATATAGTGCGACCACAACTGGAGTGTTGGTATCGACGATTGCAGGTGGTTCGTCATTCCTAATAGCATAATCTATGTCCATCCACCCTAGATGGAGGAGAATCTTCTCCTTCCATATCTTATAGTTATCTCCCTTAAGTTCAGGTATGTCACAACAGATATCAGAAAAACTAGTGGGTTGAGTAACTGCATAAAGTCCAAAAGCTTATGTCAAGATTTGAGGTCTAATTTTCTAAATTGCATGTTTTACCAATGTAAAAATATGCTAAAATTGAATCTAATTTCATTAAAAATTACCTGTGGGCTAAATTTTTAATTCAATAAGATTCTTTATACTTTATGATAGATTTTATCAAACTATTTTTACTAAATTCATAATGTATATTATGATTACAGTTTGATATTTTTCTATCTTTAAACTTTATGATAAAACTATTAAATTAATTCTTTCTAACTCCTGTGGGTAAATTAAGAAAAATAAATTTTAATATATTATCCTAATTAATTATATAAACATAATAAAATCCATGTAGGGTAAAATCATTATATTTATATAATTAATTACAATTAATGTCCATTATGTGATCCTAATCCACTTAATATATAATTTTTATATAATTAAAGATGTTATGGCTACTCTTTAAATATCTAAAATTATATGGTTCATTAGACATTTATATTTACTATATTTTAGGCTCTACTTAATGCCTAAGAACAATTACACAGTAATATAATAGGAAATCACTAAGAGTGCTCTCAAGATAATTGGTCGGGACAAAGCCTCATTAAAAACTAGAATCCTTAGACAGAGCATTGTCCCAGATCATGCCATCTTATGCCATCTACAAATTGTTTATGAATTATTCATAATCTTTAACTTAATTGTTCATACTAATATATTATGAACCTTAATGTGTTATGCACAAATTAAGTTTTATGAGAATAACCTAAGTTTACATAATCTAACAATATCTAAACTTAATAATATGTTATCATATGTAAATAAAATTCTCATAAATAAACATAAATTGCATAATTAAACATAATATTATGCACTTAATTTAATTCTATGCACAAAATAAACTCATTCTAAAAGCATGAATTGAAAAACAAAAAATCATGCTAAATATGAGCATTTAATCAAATTGCATATATAGAACTAACATAAATAGTATATATGCATAATTTTAATTTGAGCAAAATAATCACAAGTTTGATCCCAGGGGGAATCAAACCCAAGACTATGCGCCTACCACATAGTCTCAAATTCACCCTTACCACTAAGCTACCTTGGAGGGTTCATAAACATTATTTTTGCAAATAATTACAAATCATATGCAAAATTGTGAAAATTCATAAAATTAGGCCAAAATCTAAACTTCCAAACATATATATATATATATGTATATATGTATGTATATATATATACATATATATGTAGTATTTCTGGAAAGTTACCAAATTTGGAAACTGCAAGATATTTTCCTAAACCAGTTGTCTTCAACCTTCAACCGGGTCGTTTTTGACCTGTTTTCAAAACCCAACAAAATCTTGATTTCCAGGATACCAAGACAAGATTTTAAAACTCAGAAATACTAGAAATCAAATTTCCTAATGATTTCTAACATTATTTTCCATCAAAAAATTCTCAAAAAACAAACTTTGAAATCAAATTATTTTTCGGGTATAAATCGAAAGTTTTACAAATTGTTTAATACTTCAAGGCAGAGGCAAACAAAGCTCTAATACCAACTATAAAACTTAAATATAATCTAAACATGCTAAATAATTTAAATAGCATATAGATCAAATGCGGAATTATAAGGACCGTAAACATACCTCCGGCCATTGAAGCTTTTCACTTACACAATCTGCTATTCTCTCGGTATTGGTTCTTCTAGACTCTCAAAACTCTCCAATTTGATGGTGTATGAAAGAAAAATGAGTAGTCCCGAGTCTAGGGACCAAACCTGTATTTATACTTGTTCTCCCATTAAGAACATCCGTCTATTTTCCATATATTTGTTACCACAATCAATGGGCAGCCAAAAGGTTGAGGCAACCAAAAGGTTTATGGGCAGCCAAAAGGTTGAACATGAACCATAAATGGATTGGTTACAGTATCTTCTTCTTTCTTTCCTAGAACGGCACTGCCACTACTTTTTCATCTAATAAAATGCTATATTTGAGAACTTTGAGTTAGGTAATAAATTTTTTTTTTCCAGTTAAGTTTGAGAACCATTGGTTATATTTTATACAATTTGTTCAATCGCTAGTTTGGGTTTGGTTTGGTCGCTTTGAACTCTAAGTATGGACAAAGCTATAATTTTTTTTGAGATAGGGCTGAAATATATAATCGATTCTATAGGCACTTGATCATAATTCTTTTTAATTGCTTAGTATTTACTATAAGTCCACATAGTATAAAATTTTTTTATTACATAATAGTTTTATATATACATTAAATAAGACACATGTTTCATACAAATTAGAACCCATCTGTTAAAGGAGTAATCCGTGAGACCTTAATCCGCCCATGGTTGTTAAAGAAGTTCCCTGTCCCTTGTTTTCACTATCACATTGTGCTTTTTACCATGGATTGGATTAAGTGCCTCGCTACTTATCGACTGGAATTGCTGGAGCAAGGCAAGAACAAGAACTAGATCAGATAGATCAGCTGTTAGGTAGTGCAGTTCTTAGTTCTGAGTTCCCGAAATCAAGTAAGCAAGGGAGCAGGGTAGCGGAGGACAATGACTTGGTTGCTAAAGCCTTCTTTAAAACCTACCTCTTTCCGAACTAGAAACTAGGAAACGAACTAGTAACAAGTGAGGTAGATAGTCCGATCATCACCAGATCAATCGCTAATACTAATACAAGGGGAAGCTGGCAGCCGATAAACGTAGAAAGGGATGCTACTAGAACAAAGAGAAGCTTGTTCTAACTAGAGGGACAAGAGCGGGAGTTTCCTCTGCTAACTTAGGTGCCGGTAATACAATTTCGCAATCAAATCTATGTCCGAAACAATGGTTGAGCTAAGTGAACGGGGAAGCAAGATATTGATACATATTATAAGAAAGAGAGATTATCCACATACTGAGTTACATCCGCTTGTCTTGTCTTTAAGTAAGCTTAACAAGTCCCTTCTTTCTCCTTGTTAGAATTCTCACTCTTGTTTTACTCTTCCTTTTTAAGGCATTGGCTTCTATCTATATCTAAGTGATGCTGAAACAGTAACATCTGGAAACGATTCAACCACACCACTTCACTTACCTTATTTTCAAGTAGATGAGGTTGATTTTCAGCCTTACACTTCACTCCTCGCATAGTAGCACATGTTGTTTCATCAACTATAAAGACCTTATGTTTTGATTAATATCCTAGTTTGGGATCAAAGCCTGGAGACCTACGAAACTACCCCTTAAGCTAATCAAGCTGCTGATCACTCCGATCACCCAGATCTTGTTATAGATCCGAAATAAGTTGAAAAAGAAGTTAAGGCTATCTTTAATCGAGCTTGTTGTGCCCGATAGATCGGTCTATAACAAATCAAACAAAGTAAGCAAGACAGATGAACGCCCAAATCGATTGGGAGAAGAACCGAAAGATTGATTGTAAAGAAAAGCAAATACTAGAGTGTTGAGGATAGAAGAGAAATCTCTCCATTTTGCTTGCAATAAAGCTAGGGTGGTCCTGATCAAGCAATTCGCTGGGGTACATACTATTTTTTATTATATAATAAAAGAGGGCATCAACGGCCACACCCAACCCAAAAAAAGTAGAAGTGGGGGGTCTAAAGTATGATCAACTATGGATGGGGAGAGAAGAAGGCTGTAACAAAGCTCAAACCTAAAAAGGAATTCAGAAAGAATTCCTCTACTATGGGGAAGACTGTTCACTCCTAATCTCGCGTGACAGAAAAAGCCCTCTCCTTTTATTTTTTTAATTTGGATTTGGATCGCGAGGACGATGCTGAAAGACACGGAGAAAGAAAGCATTAAATTGATTCCAAGATTTTATATCGGAGAGCAGAATCGTTGTCACCTGCAAGATAAGGCCCAAAACTAAAATTATACGTTAAGAAAGAAAGGGGAACGAGTCGTACAAGGTTCTGAAATGAAATAATAACCACCGACAGAAGTCAAAACTTTTAGTCATTTGCTCTAACTAACTAAGATACCCCAGGGTTCGACCCAAGGTATGAGTCCTCTTATGCTCGGGTGTGGATGCTGGTCCTGAACGAAAAGGAAAAGAAGTCCGTAGATCTGGATTTTGATTAATGAACAAGAAGGAAAATGGAACTATGATCAAAATGACTTAGCTCATAAGAAGTAGGGAGTCAAAGAACCTGACCCCTATAGTACATGATAAACTTGCTATTCTTTCGGAACCTAGTCGAATATTAGATTGTGTGGCAACATGCATGACATTGGATTAGTTGCGCCATTGCGAATGGAATATACATAGTCTTATGTTAACTGGGAGACTTTGTAGGTGACGAGGGAAAGGCAGAAAGCAGTGTTAAGGGACTCTGCTCTATTGAAATGAGAACTTAAGGAGACAAGCTGGCTAGACTCTAATGAAATTGCATATAGAAAGAAAGAGATAGTCTCTTAGAGAGAAAAATGACCAACAACGATTAAGGAGAAGAAGAAGAATGAGTAGAAGTATGAGCTAATTTGGATTGAATCGAATAATTATGAGAAGAACAATGCGACATATTATAAGAATCAAACTGATTCTACTTATTATTTTATTTGAATTTTCCTTCAAGCTAAGGGCCTTCATTTTGATTGTTAGGATGAGTGGGTAGTAAACGGCTTCCCAGATATAGCCGAGGTCATCTAGTTCATGATTGTTCAGGGTTTAGGCTCATCGAGCTCAAACCCTCGGTGGGATGTTGATCTCAATCTGCTTCCATAGGAAGTAGTAAAAGTTCCCGTTCAGGAGGCTTCTGAACCTGATATGGATGTGTACGAGGAAAATGATCCAAACCGAATTAAAGCCATTTTGTGATCAGAACCTTAGCTACATCCATCCCTACCCCCGCACAAGTTTTAATCTCTATCTATGATCAGATCCTTTTTGAACCCTCCTTCGGCTATTAAAGATAAGATTTTTCCTATACTATAGTTGAAAGTCTATTGTTGTGTTTTAGAATTAGGGGAAGTAAAGCTTCAACAAGTAGAAGCTTCTTAGAAAAGCTTCAAACATAAAGGTTGGGCTATTCACTTCATTTATTTGACTTCACTTTACTTAAGATTAAAGGTAGGGATCGAGCGGGCAATGAAGGCTCGTTTAGTAAACAGCAAGCAAGCACCTACTCCTATTAAAATGAAAAGTAGCAAGCAGAGCTTGGAAAAGTGAGCCCCTTTTATAGGGTTCCAAACCTGCGTACCCCTAAACTAGAAGCTTTGAAGCTCCTACCTTATTTATGGGATATTTGAAGAAGCCCCTTTCTACAAACCTTTCTTCTCATGCTTAAACACATCTTTCCCCTTTCTATTTATTAGCAAGGTTGTCAAAAGGAGAAACTTGAGTTCTTTTATGACTAAACTAATATAATAGGGGTAAGGGGCACTAACACGCCTTTACTAATAATATAATGCACTTTTTTCTCAAAGTCAAGTTTCTCGGTTGTTGCTTTAGAAAGATTGTATGGGCATGTTAGCGCCGTTCCTTCAACTGGCTCTGCCTTATCTATTAATCTCTTTTTTCAAATGAATATTTAGGTATCTCTCTTGTTCATAGATCTTGAAACCATATCAATATCCATTTATCAATATATCTATCTATCTATCAATAGAAAAATATAGATCTCTATCTGGATATATCTCCATATCTAAATATCTAAGTGCTACGTGGTGAGTTAGATTTACTTTAAGTAATCTAAATAAAAATGAAATATCAAGTGATAATATTAAAATAAATTATTAGCTTATGCTTTGGTGGTAGATAAAAATTTGATTGATAGGTATGATATAAATATTGGACATGTAGAAAATTATTATGTGAAAAGAAATATTATTAGAATAATGAGTCGATTTAATAATGATGGTGATAAATAAAATTCTTGACGAGTTATAATTAATGAACTGATGTGATATATGAGGAGAAGAAATGAATGAAATTTATCAAGTAGAAATTTGAGGAAAGACATGATAGCTAAATTTAATATTTGAATTCATGTTGTTTTTATATTATTGTTTATTTGCATATTTCATATCATTGTTCATATGTATGTGTATAAAAGAAAAGAATCGGGAGGGGGCCGGTCTAATTGAAAAACTGTGATAGCTAGTATATGCTGGAAATAAAAGAAACCGAGACAACCGGTATATGCTAGAAAAAAGAAAAAAACTGTGATAGCCGGTATATGTGGAAATAAATACAGTGACAGCCGGTATATGCTGGAAAGAAAAGAACCAGGAGAGGGCCGATCTAAGATAAAAACATGTCGACATGTGGGGAGACGTTCCCGAATAGTAATAATTCATGCATTGCATCTGTTTTACATGTTAATCTTTTAACTGAATTATTGTTGATATTATGCATTTATTTGTAGATAAATGAGTCTCACAGAGAGACAATTACAGTGAGAAAAAAATATAGAAGTATGATATGATAGGAATTAATTAAATATTAGACTATATGCCATTATCCAGTCATATGAGAGATAAATGATTAAATATTAAAGGGCTATTTATGCTAATTGAATACTTCTAGTAAATTTAATTCACTGAGCTTGTGAAGCTCATCCCTCATTGTACAATGATTTCAGGTAGCAGACAAGACAAATAGTCTAGTGGGTTAAAAGTCAGACGAAATCATTTTCTGTAAGCCACGTACATGTCAACATCCTTAGACAAATGAGAAAATGAAATATGAATATTTTATTTGTGAATATTCAAGCATTTTACGTTGTATATTATGTTTAAGTTAATATTAGATTGATGTACCTCCTCTGTTGAGGGTTGAGGATTAAAGTAAAAAAATTTGTTAGTATTATTTTTACTATTGCATATATGCATCGTGCTGGGATTTTCAAAATGTGATGACACTGTCTTGGGGGTGGCCAACCCGAGATGGGTCATTATAATTTTGGTATCAGAGCATTAGGTTTTATGATTCTGTAGACTGCATGAGAACTTAAAGAAGTGGAAGATCTAAATAAACTATATTTTAAATGCAAAGTCTGAGGATGACACGTGGACGTGCTAGAGCTAGAGGTAGAGTTTTAAATTAGAGTGGTCATGGTAGACCCCTAATTTTTAGGAGAATTGAAGCAAAAGAGGAAGTTGAGTCTATTATTCTCGCGATGGAACATATTGATAGTGCAGTTGGTACTATTAGAGTTGGGAGCGAATGTGAGGTTAGGAAGGATGAATTGAGAGAAGCTCTTAATCATGCTATAGAGAGGATGAATGTAACTGAAGAAAGGGCTATAATCTGTAGAGAAGATTAGAGGAAAGATGTAGAAGAGAACCTGATGTGGTGAGACAAAAGGTTCATGAGGGAGAAGGTGTGTTTGCACATGAGATGCAAGGTGATTATTTTGTGAGATTTCTTAAGTTTAAATCCCAGTCTTTTAGAGGATCTGTAAATCCTGTAGAAGCTAAGCAGTGGATCAGACATGTCGAAAAATATTTTGAGGTCTTACTAGTGTCAGATAGACAGAAGGTTGCTTTTACTTCATTTATGCTGGAGGGTGAGGCTTCTCAATGGTGGGAGGATATTTTTCCCAAGGTAAGCACACGGGTATAACAACCTTTAACTTGGAGTAAGTTTAAGGATGAGTTCTTTGCGAAGTATTTCCCAGATACCTTTCGGGCACAATAAGACAAAGATTTTATTCATCTAAGACAGGGAAGTTTATCGGTGGCTGAATATGATAGTAGATTCATAACTCTGTCAAGGTTTTTACTTGAATTAGTGAATGCTGAGGAGAGAAAATGTAAGAGATTTTTAGACGGATTATATTATGACATTCAGAAAAAACTCTCTTATATGAGCATAGGAAATTATGTTGTACTGGTGGATAAAGCATTACAGAATGAGAAGGATTTGATGGATTTTAGAGGTATGAGAGATTGGCTGAAGAGGTCTAGATTTGAGAGACCTAGAGGTGGTAGCAATATGGGTGTACAGGGTGGGAGACCACCCCAGATAAGGGGGAACTTTAGTACAGAGTCAGAGACAAGCAAGATCTATTGCTTCTGTAGCTCAGAGTAATACTGATGGGACCCATAGATTTGGGAGACAAGCTATGGGAATTGGGAGTTATGGTAGAGGAGTAAGTATGCCACCAGGGAGAAGTGGTAACCTGATATATGATCGAGAGGTAAGGGCCTGCTTTAGATGTAATCAGATGAGGCATCTGGCTCAAAATTGCCCAACACAGATATGCTTTGTATGTGATGGGGGAGGGCATGTTGTTGTAGATTGTCCAGCGGGGAAATCTTCTGACGTAGGTGTTGGAAGTATGGGGAGAAGATCGGTGGAGATAGGTGGTGGATCAAGGAGTATGCGGGGTAGAGTTCAAAGATCAGTAGCTAAGCAAGGACGTGGCAGCCAGTTACAGTCCAGAGATAGCAGAGTCTATACATTGACCCAATAGGATACACAAGCCACTCTTGATGTTGTTATGTGTATGATATCTATCATTGGTAGGCTTGCTAGATTATTGACTGATCTTAGTGCAACCCATTCTTTTGCATCTAGTAATTATATGAAATCTATTGATGCTAGTGCTAGTCCTTTGATGCATGTAATTATTGTTGAGGTTCCTACTAGAGATAGGGTTATTATCAAGACAATCTATCGAGGTTATGTGATTAATATTGCTAATAGAGAATTTGAAGTTGATTTATTGTCTTTAGATATGACAAATTTTGATTTAATTCTAGAGATGAATTAGTTATCTGCATATCATGCTAAGGTAGATTGTTTTAGGAAAAATATGGTGTTCAAGATACCCGGACAGAAGGAGTTTAATTTTTAGGGAGAACGTAAGATACTCGTTAATTGTCTTATTTCTGCCTTAACCGCTAGTAAATGGTTGAATAAGGGTTGGGAGGGGTATTTGGTATATGTGGTGGATTCTAGCAAGGAGAATAGGAAGTTAGAAGAAATCTTGGTAGTAAAAGATTTTTCTGATGTATTCCCTGAGGAGTTGTCTGGTTTGCCTCCCAATAGGGAGATTGAGTTTTCTATTGAAGTGATTCCAGGATAGAACCCATATCCATAGCACCCTATAGAATGGCACTAGCTAAATTGAGAGAGTTGAAAGTTCAGCTTCAGGAGTTGCTAGATAAACATTTTATCCGACCTAGTATGTCACCCTGGGGAGCCCCTGTATTGTTTGTCAAGAAGAAGGATAGGACAATGAGGTTGTGTATTGATTATAGATAGTTGAATAAGATCACCATCAAGAATAGATATCCTTTGCCCAAGATAGATGATTTATTCGAGCAGTTACAAGGAGCTAGAGTGTTTTCTAAGATAGACCTGAGATCGGGTTATCATCAATTGAGGATAAAGAAGGGGGACATGCCTAAGACTGCTTTTAGGACACGTTATGGCCATCATGAGTTCCTGATGATGCCATTTGGGTTGACTAATGGTCCTGCAGCATTTATAGACCTTATTAATCGAGTGTTTAAACCATTCTTGGATAGATTTGTGAATTCTAAGAATGAAGAGGAGCGTATGCAACATTTGGGGATAGTGTTGGAGATTCTGTGGAGAGAGAAATTATATGCGAAGTTTGCTAAGTATGATTTTTGGTTGAGCAAAATATCTTTCTTGGGGCATGTTGTGTCGGGAGAAGGGATAGCAGTTGACCCATAGAAAGTAGAAGCAGTGTTGAATTGGGAAAGACTCACAAGTGTAACTGAAATTAGAAGCTTTTTAGGGTTTCCTGGTTATTATAGGAGATTTATCCAAAAATTTCCTATGATTGGTGGACCATTGACTAAATTGACCAGAAAGGACGTGAAGTTTAGGTTGTCAGAGGAATGTGTGAAAAGTTTCCAGTTGTTGAAAGAAAAACTGACTACTGCCTTAGTATTAGTATTTCTTTCTGGTGATGAAGGATTTGTGGTTTATAGTGATGCATCACATCAGGGGTTGGGATGTGTGTTGATGCAACATGGGAGAGTTATAGCTTATGCATCTAGGCAACTGAAGAATCATGAGAGGAATTACCCGACCCATGATTTAGAATTACCTGCCATAGTTTTTGCTTTGAAGATTTGGAGACATCATCTAGATGGAGCCAGTTGTGAAATTTTTACTGATCATAAAAGCTTGACACATTTACCAACCCAAAAGGAGGTGAATTTGAGGTAGAGGAGGTGGATGGAGTTGATTTGTAATTATGACTGTACAATTCATTATCATCTAGGAAAAGCTAATGTAGTAGCTGATGCATTGAGTAGAAAGACTACAGGAAGATTAGCTGCTATTGGGAGTCATAATACTAGCTTGATGATAGAATTAAAAAGGATGAGGATGTAGTTGAGTATCGATGATAGAGGAGTATTGATGGCAAATATGGTGATACAATCTTCTATTACTGATCGTTTATTACAGATGCAGGGTAAAGATGAGGGGATAGAGAAGATCAGATAGGAAGTGCTGAGTGGGAAGTCAACTGAGTTTAGAATTAGAGAAGATGGTATGGTAGTATTGGGGCATAGAGTTTGTGTTCTTAATGATGTGGAGATTAGAAAGAAGATACTAAGGGAGGCTCATGATTTTGTATATTCCATGCACCCAGGTAATAATAAGATGTACAGGGGGTTGAGACAGAATTATTTGTGGTCAGGGATGAAGAAGGATGTAGCAGAATATATTTCGAGATGTTTGACTTGTCAACAGGTGAAGTCTGAGAATAGACATCCAGGTGGTTTATTACAACCTCTTCCAGTACCTAAGTGGCCATTGGAAAATGTGAGTATGAATTTTGCCTTTGATGTTCCCCATACCCAGAAGGGACATGACGCTGTGTGGGTTATAATGGATAGACTTTCTAAGTCTTCACATTTTCTTCCTATTAAAACTACCTAGAGTCCAGAAAAGTTAGCTAAGTTGTATGTAGCAGAGATAGTAAAATTACATGGAGTACCCTTGAGTATCGTATCAGTTAGAGATTCTAGATTTACCTCTAGATTTTGGAGGGGTTTCCCAGAAGCTATGGGTATGCAATTGCAGTTTAGTACAACTTTTCATCCACAAACTGATGGGTAGACAAAGAGAATCATCAAAATACTAGAAGATATGCTAAAGGAAAGTGTATTGAGTTTCTCAGTGAGCTGGGATGCTTATTTGCCTTTGATCGATTTTGAATACAATAATCAGTATCAAACTAGTATTGAGATGGCACCCTTCGAGACTTTATATGGTAGAAGGTGTAGAACTCCAGTATGCTAGGAAGAAGTTGGAGAGAGAAAGATATATGGCCCAAAAATGATAGACTTAACTACTGAGAGGATCAAAATGGCTAGAGAGAACCTCAAAGCAGCCCAGAACAGATAGAAGGGATATGCTGATAAAAGAAGACGACCTCTCGAGTTCCAAGTTGGTGATTGGGTATTTTTTAAGATATCTCCGTGGAAAGGTGTGTTGAGGTTTAAAAAGAAAGGAAAGTTGAGCCCGAGATTTGTGGGGCCATATGAGACGATTGAGAGAATTGGACCAGTAGCATATCATTTAGATTTTCCTTCAGAGTTAAAGTAATTACATAATGTGTTTCATGTATCACTGTTGAGAAAGTACTTACACAATGAATCTCATAATATCTCGAATCAGGCGATAGAATTTCAGGAAGATTTGATTTTTATGCAAGTACCGGTCAGAATCCTAGACAAAAGGGAACAAGTCTAGCGCAATAAAGTCATTCATTTTATTCAAGTATTATGGCGGAACAAAGATGTCGAAGAAGTCACGTGGGAGCATGAAGCAAGAATGAGGAAGGAATACCCCTAACTTTTTCTTTAATTAGGTAAGGAAATTTCGGGGACAAAATTTTTGTAAGGTGGGAAGAATTGTAATACCCGTATTTGTAAAGTAAGGGTAAAGAAGTACTTTAATAAATATGACATAGAGTTAAAATAATATATATATTTAAATACGAAAAGTCAAAAATAAAAAAATAAACAATCAAACAAAACGTGGTAGCAAGTGGCAACACCTGTTGCCAAGTTAATTTTGGGAGGTTGCATGCTAGACATGTAGCCAAAACGTGGAGTGTTTTTGGGAAGTTTTGGCATGCTGATGGTGCAAGAATTTTTGTGAGCTGCCGAGATTTTTGTGCAGCAAACTTATATATATACACTTATACGTAAATGATGTGCAAATTTTAAATGCTCGCAAGTGCACGAATCACAAATAGTATTGCGATGAGTTTACTCTCGAGGTCGATCTCTTAAGGAATTGCAGTGGTTTAAATCCTAAATTACTTTCTTAAAATTACTAAAACAAACTCTGAAATTAAATCCTAAACACTCTAATTAAAAGATTGGTGAAGAGAAAATTGAAATAAAAACAATTAAGTAAATTAAACAAAACGAATTATGAAGAGTTGAGTATAATCAATGAGAACAATTTGGAGTTTAGCTTGCTATCCAATTATGAATTGGAACATTTGGTGAATATAAAGAATTAATCAACATCCAAGATTATTGGTATTTCCGTTAAGACTAGAGAATGTCATTGATCCTGTTTATTCTCAATTTATAGCTAATTAATTAAATCCCATGGATTGTATTCATCAATTAATTAGTTAAATTAAGTATAAGGAAAACGTAACCACCTAAATCACAATTTGATTTAAATCCTGATTTAAATTCGTATTCAAGAAAGCTTAATTAGGTCTAGATGATTTATCCTCAAACTAATCTCGAATATTAATCTTGACTATCAATAAAAGATGGTCAATCCACAAGCAATAATCAAAGGTATGAAGGATATTGAATAAGAAATAATCTCGAAAAATTTCATAAAACTAAATCCACCAAAATATCCAAAACAATCAAGGCAACTAAGCCAAACGCCCAATAATGCATTAAGCCGCTCATGTTTAAATCCCAATCATAGAATTCAAATACTAGGGTTACAAGCATATTGAAGGACAAAAGGAGCAAAGATAGAATTTATTCCCGAATTACAAGATGAATCCTCAAAGTCTTGAAGCGATTGATCGTCGTCTTCAATCTCTTGATAAGCCGTCTTGATGAAAGAAACTGTCTCCTCCTTCAATCTCCACAAACTCCTCCTAATAATATCTCTCCAAGAATTTTCATCATCTCCTCCTTTCTCTGAGTCTAAAAATTCCTATATATAGCTGTATGTAGACGACTTTGTAGGCAGAAAAGTCGCCCTAGGGTTTCTGTTCAGTCGTGTGCTTCTGTTGCTGTCTAGGCCTGGTTCTGCCGCTGTCCAGGCTGTGTGTTTGCTGCTGCCAGGCCAAGTTTCTACTGTCTTGAATTGGTCCGATTGTGTTGCTATCCAGCCCATGCAAATCCCAAAAAAAATTGGAATTTAATAGCTCCTTCACTTCTGCCACGCTGAAATCACGCACAGCCTGACCTTTGTCTACTAAAACTGCCATAACTTTCTCTAGAAAAATCATATTGTTAGTATTTGTCTAAGGTTTAAACATGACTAAGGTTTAAAAACGGTTGGAAAATGTTTGAAGAAGTTCAAGCATCAAGCCTCAGCAAACTAGGAGTGTGCCTCAGCATGCAAGCAACAAAAAAGGTCTAGCAAAATGAGTGTGCGCATCAGGTCAAGCAGCAGCCCTCCCTAGTCCAGGCCACGAAACCTAGCAAGGAGAAGGTGCTGGATGGAGGCCAGGCCGCGACGCTCCCTCCTCCAGGCCGCGACGCCCAGAAAGTGGTGAATTGGTGCTTTGCCTTGAGCCGCGGCGCCCCCTGTTTCAGGCCGTACCTTCAGGCACACTAAGGCACACATGCTTCAGCCTTTAGTTGGGTTCGTGAAACATGTTCAAAATGTATTGGATTACTAAGGAATGATTAAGGGCCATGGTTGATTGGTCATCAAGATCTAAGGGTGGATATTGACCCTCAAGATAGGTCAAGAAGTTGGTGCACTATATAAAGGGTCACCTAGCTTCATTCTCATCAATTGATTGAGAGATTACAAGAGACACATTGACACATACAAGTGATCATTACACAAGAGAGAATATGTGAGAGTACAAAGACACAGAACACAAGAGGGACTCATTGTAGAAAGGCTGGTTGTAAAGATAGAGTAGCATAGATTTGATAGAGAGCTTTTGTGATAGTTCTTATCATCTTCTTTCTTCTCTTCTTAGTTTCTTCAAGAACTTATGCTTCTTGGAGAGGGGTTGCTATGATTGTAAAAAAACCATTGATTTAGTGCAGAGAGTTCAGAGGAACATACGGGGATGTAGGCTATTGCCGAACCTTGATAACAAATCGCTTGTCTTCTTTCTTTCATTGATTTTTGTTCCTGTTTCTGATTCCTAATCTTTACAAGTCATTCTAGACTTGGGTGTTTAGAAGATCACCACCTGGGCATCTTGTCAAGGTGATTTCCAATAGTGGTATTAGAGCTTTGGTTAGAGGGCATCAGAGCAAGAATAAGAAGGTGACGGAGTCAAGACTCTAAGAATCAAAGATGAACTTCTTGTATGATTCAAGAACATAGTAAAGATCAAGATCAGTTCGTGTTCTTGAGGGTGATTCAAGAACGGTATTAAGATCCATCTTTGATCATGTTCTTGAGGTTTAAAAGAAAGCATTTATGGGTACTGCATAAATCTGGGATCTTATCCACAAAGATGGCTTCAAATTTCGTTGTTGAGAAGTTTGATGGAAAGGGAGATTTTTCCCTGTGGAAGCGAAAGATCAAGGCTGTTCTTATGCAACAGAACAGAAGGTGGACTTGGCTATTGGAGAAGATGATGCTTTTCCAGCAAGTATCACAGAGTACCAGCGGATTAAGATGAAGAAGATGGCTTGCAGCACCATTTTCTTGCACATGTTGGATAGTGTCACAAGGGAGTGCAGAGACTCGGAAGATCCGACTGTCATATAGAAGAAACTAGATGAGTTGTTTCTTACCAAAAATCTCCCTAACAAGATTTATCTTCTTAAAAGAATCTTTGCTTTTAAAATGGATCCTAATAAAGAGTTGCAAGATAATCTCGATGTCTTTAATAAACTAGTTCAAGATTTGGCTAGTTGTAGTATTAAATTCCCGGATGAACAATTGGCTGCTATTTTGTTAAATTCTCTTCCTGATTGTTTTGATAATTTGATTAATGCTATTGAGTATGGAAGAGATACTTTAACCAAGGAGATTATGATCAATGCCATAAGGGCTCATGATTTCAAAGCCAAGATGAGGGAAGCATCAAGTGGAGAAGGGTTGTTCATTAGAGGAAGGCCAGCAACTCCGAATGGCAGTAGCATTCATTGCAACTACCGGGAGAAATCAAGAGGTAGAGGGCAGAGCCATGGGAGATCTCATTCCAAATCAAGATTTAGAGGAAAGAAATGCTTCTACTGCAACAAAGAGGGCCATTTCAAGAAAGATTGCAAGAAAAAAGATGTGGGATGAGAAAAGAAGCCATACAAACAATGAAGAGGCTTCAGTTGCCAAAGGAGAACAGCAAGATGATGTTCTTGTTGTGTGCTCAAATGTGAGTAGGAGGCAAGGTAGCAAGAAATGGATTTTGGATTCTGGGTGCACTTATCACATGTGCCCTCACAAGGAATGGTTCAATAATTTCAAGGAGATCAATGATCGAAGGGTCTTCTTGCGAAATGACAATTCTTGCCAAGTAAGGGGGATAGGAGACATCCAGTTGAGGATTTTGATGGAGTCATAAGGTTGCTGTGAAATGTGAGGTATCTTCCGGATTTGAAGAGGAATTTGATCTCATTAGGGCAACTGGATTCCATGGGCTACACATGCAAAGTAGAGGGAGGAAAGATCAAGGTGGCCAAGGGATTTTTGGTAGTGATCAAAGAAGCAATAAAGGAAGGACTCTATGAGATGATCGAAAAGACAGAAATCAATGATCAAGCAGCAAGCTTGATGGCTGAGATGGATCGAGCAGCCCTTTGGCACACTCGCCTGGGATACATGAGCGAAAAGGGCTTGCAAGTTCTTAGCAAGGATGGTCTACTTGGTGGTGACAAAGTAGAGAAACTTAATTTCTATGAAAGTTGCATTCTTGGGAAGCAACATTGGGTCAGCTTCAACATCAGAGTGCACAAGTCTAAGGGCGTTCTTGACTACATTCATTCAGACCTTTTGGTTCCAGCAAGAACACCAACACAGGGAGGTAACTTTCACTTTCTGTCTTTAATTGATGATTATTCAAGAAAGGTTTGGGTTTATTTGCTTAAAAATAAATCAGATGCTTTGAATAAATTTATGGTGTGGAAGAAGTTGCTGGAGACTCAAACGGGTAGGGTAGTTAAGGCTTTATGAACCGATAATAGCTTAGAATTTTGTAATAAAGATTTTGATAAATTCTATGAATTAAATGGCATTCTAAGGCATAGAACGGTCGTAAAAACACCTCAACAAAATGGAGTTGCTGAGAGGATGAATAGAACCCTTATGGAAAAGGTTAGGTGCATGTTAATTAGATCCGGTTACCAAAATATTTTTGGGGGGAAGCTGTGTCTACTGCTGCATACTTGGTAAATAGATCACCCTCTAGAGCTTTAGAGCTCAAGACTCCCATGGAGATGTGGAGTGGAAAATCCCCTGAGTTAAGCAACCTTAGGACTTTTGGGTGTGCTGTATATGCACATCAAAAGGATGATAAACTTAACCCAAGGTCTAGAAAATATGTATTTCTAGGGTATGGTGATGGGGTTAAGGTAAATAGGTTGTGGTCCTTAGAACCTAAAGGAATGAAACTCATTATAAGTAGGGATGTTTTTTTTAATGAATTGTTATTTCCCTACTTGGAGAAAACTAACCCTGCAGGGGTTAGTGAGAAAATCAGTCCGGAATTTGTGGAACATCGCATCAAGGAGAATTCGGTTCAGGTAGAACAAGGAAGGTAAGAGGGTTCCGACCAGGAAGAGCCCTTGAATGAAGGCCAAGCTCAAGAAACTCAAGAGGAGACTGAACTAGAAGAAGTTGATGCAGCAAGTTAGAATGACTACCAGCTCACAAGGGACTGGGAAAGGAGGGTGGTTAGACCACCTTTGAGATATGGTTTTGCGGATGCTAATGTAGCAGCTCCTTGGACAGAAGGAGGGATGGTTGAACCAAAAACTTACATGGATGCCATAGAGTGTAAGGATTCGTCAAAGTGGCAGCTAGCTATGGAGGAAGAAATAGATTCTTTGAGGAAGAATAACTCTTAGGATTTGGTGCCCAAACCAGAAAAATAGAGAGTTGTGGATTGTAGATAGATCTACAAGATCAAAGAAAGGAATACTCCAGGAGATGAAGTTCGGTATAAAGCTAGGCTAGTGGCGAAGGGGTTCACCCAAAAAAAGGCATAGATTTCACCGAAATCTTCTCACCGATTGTAAAGTACAAGACGATACGGATAGTATTGGCATTGGTGGTCCAATTCAATTGGGAAATCGAGCAAATGGATGTGAAGACAGTGTTCTTACATGGAGGTCTTGATGAGACCATCTACATGAGGCAACCCAAAGGCTATAAGGAACGAAGGTAGGGAGAGTTGGTGTGCAAATTGAAAAAATCTCTCTATAGCCTAAAGCAATCACCTCGGCAATGGAATAAGAGGTTTGATTCCTTTGTAATCAGCTTGGGTTTCATGAGGAGCTACTATGATTCATGCTTGTACTACAAGGGGCATAAGGTGGAGAAAATGGTGATCATCCTCATCTATGTTGATGATATGTTGCTGGTTGGGAGCAGCATGGAGAGGATAAGAAAATTGAAGGCTCAACTCAGTGAGGAGTTTGAGATAAAGGATCTTGGCCATGCACAGAAGATCCTTGGGTGTGTATCATCCAGAAAAGGGAGATAAACAGATTGAAGATCTCTCAAACTTCTTACATAGAGAAGATGATATCTAAGTTCTTTATGGAAGATAGCAAACTAGTGAAGGTTCCCCTTACTAGTCATTTCAAGTTCTCCAGCGATCAATGTCCGAGATCGGAGGCGAAGAAGAAGGAAATGGAAAAGATCCCTTACTCTAGTGCGGTTGGTTCTGTAATGTTCACTATGGTAAGCACTAGACTTGATATTGCTCATGCAATAAGTGTTCTCAGTAGGTCTATGAGTAATCTCGGAAAGGAGCATTGGCTTGGGATGAAGTGGTTGCTGAGGTACTTGAAGGGAAGCTCAGAAGTAAGGCTGGTTTATGAGAAGAGGGGTAAGTTCATCTGCCTTGAGGGTTATGCTGATTTGGACTATGGAGCAGACCAGGATAAAAGGAGATCGATTACCTCCTACTTCTTTAACTTAAACAGATGTTGTGTAAGTTGGAAGGTTCAGTTGCAGCCGGTAATAGCACTCTCAACAACCGAGGCTAAGTACATAGTGGCTACGAAAGCCATCAAGGAGGCTATGTGGTGTAAAGGGTTGTTAGAAGAGTTGAAGGTACTAGAGGAGCAGGTTGTGGTGTATTCGGATAGCCAAAATGCATTGCATTTGTGCAAAAATCCAGTGTTCCATGAGAGGACAAAGCACATGGATGTTCGGTATCATTTCATTCGAGAAAATGTTACGAAAGGATGCATTCATGTGGACAAGGTAGCCACAGAGGAATATCCTGCAGATTTAGGCACCAAGGTTCTACCTCTAAGTAAGTTCAATCATTACCTTAGACTATATAGGATTGGAGTCGGTTGATTGATGACTCAAGATGAGTTTAGATCTTGAAGTTCTCTGCACAATGGTTCGGGTTTAAACGCTTAGACAAAGGTAGATGAACTTTCTCTAGAAAAATCATATTGTTAGTATTTGTCTAAGGTTTAAACATGGTTAAGGTTTAAACAAGGTTGGAAAAGGTTTGAAAAAGTGCAAGCATCAAGCCTCAGCACACTAGGAGTGTGCCTCAGCATGCAAGTAACAAAAAGGGTCCAGCAAAATGAGTTTGTGCACCAGGTCAGGCCGTAGCCCTCCCTAGTCCTGGCCGCGGTGTCCAGCAAGGAGAAGGTGCTGGAGGGAGGCTAGGCTGCGGCACCTCCTCATCCAGGCCGCAGCGCCCAGAAAGTGGTGAATTGGTGCTTTTCCCTGAGCCTCGGCTCCCCCTATTTCAGGCCGCACCTTCAGGCACACTAAAGCACACATGCTTCAACCTTTAGTTGGGTTCATGAGACATGTTCAAAATGCATGGGATTACTAAGGAATGATCAAGAGCCATGGTTGATTGGTCATCAATATCTAAGGGTGGATATTGACCCTCAAGATTGGACAAGAAGTTGGTGCACTATATAAAGGGTCACCTAGCTTTATTCTCATCAATTAATTGAGAGAATATAAGAGATACATTGTGACATACAAGTGATCATTACACAAGAGAGAATTGTGTGAGAGTGCAAAGGCACAAAACACAAGAGGGACTCATTGTAGAGAGGCTGGTTGTAAAGAGAGAGTAACATAGATTTGATAGAGAGCTTTTGTAATAGTTCTTATCATCTTCTTTCTTCTCTTCTTGGTTTCTTCAAGAACTTGAGCTTCTTGGAGAGGGGTTGCTATGATTGTAAAAGAACCATTGATTTAGTGCAGAGAGTTTAGAGGAACTCACGGGGACGTAGACTATTGTCGAACCTCGATAACAAATCGCTTGTCTTCTTTCTTTCATTGATTCTTATTCCTGTTTTCGATTCCTAATCTTTACAAATCATTCTAGACTTGGGTGTTTGGAAGATCGCTACCTGGGCATCTTGTCAAGTTGATTTCCAATAGAAGATTGTCAACGTTGAGACAAGACAGTAATATCGTTCTTTGCTCTTTGTTTTGATTTCCTAATTTTTGATTTTTGTATTTTATCTATTTATTATCTAATTCCTTTGGTGTATGCTTAGACCCAGAGATTCGCAAGGTAGATTCATTAAAAGAAAAATTGGAATTTAATAGCTCCTTCACTTCTGCCACGCTGAAATCACGCACAGTCTAACCTTTGTCTACTAAAACTGCCATAACTTTCTCTAGAAAAATCATATTTATGAGCCGTAAAATTCTCTAGAAAATAGACATCTAGAAATTTCCAAGAATATATGGCTCATATCCTGATTCTTCCTGAATCAATACAGTTTAATCTACAAAAATCACTTCTGCAACACTGAAATCACGCACAACCAGACCTTTGTCTACTAAAACTACCATAACTTTCTCTAGTAAAATCATATTTATGAGCCATAAATTCTCTAAAAATAGACATTTGGATCTTTCCAAAAATATATGGCTCATCTCCTAGTTCTTCCTGAATCAATACAGTTTAATCTGCAAAAATCACTTCTACCACACTGAAATCACGCGACCTTCGTCTACTAAAACTCCCATAACTTTCTCTAGAAAAATCGTATTTATGAGCTGTGAAATTCTCCAGAAAATAGACATCCAAATCTTTCCAAGAATCTATAGCTCATCTCCTAGTTCTTCTTGAATAAATACAGTTTAATATGCAAAAATGATTAGTCTGTACGGGCAATTATGGCAATTTAGTGAAAATAATTTCCAAGTGCTTGTGAACCTGTAAAACAACGAAAAACAACTCAAAGTAAGAAATTCCTAAGCTAAACATATAAATAAATACTTAAAAAACATATAAAATACTAGGACAAATATTCGTTCATCAAATACCCCCAAACCTAGATTTTGCCAGTCCTCAAGCAAAACTAAAAGAAAACATAAACAAAACAAACCTAAAAACTTAAATCAACAAAACTCTCATGCCTTAATTCTTATTATGACTCATATTTAGATATCTTATGCACAATTATGTTCATAGTCTTAACACTTCACAATTCATTGCTCAAATTAAGTACACATCGCACATCCATATTCCAATGCTCAAAACACCTCACGTCAATTACCCCCAAACCTAACGTCAAGAATCCAAATTCACTTCGACTCTAGGCCTCACAGGATTCACTCATTAAGCATACCGAACCTAGGTTTCAAACACTCATCAAGCATATGCAAATAGAAGTTATGTAAACAAGAAATTTCAAATATAAACTCGCATATGAATATGGATAACATCAAAGAACGCTCATATGTTCGCAAAATAGATCTCATGAAAGAAATCAAATGTTAGGATTACAGAGCTATCACATCGCCTATATCATGTCCTAGTCAAACACCCCAAGCAAAACATATTGAGTATGAATCTATACAGGGCGTGGTTGGCCGAACCTGATTTACACCAAAGCTCTTTCTTTTCAACTCTTTATAAGAGCGACTTCAATACCTTTGAAGTATCTCAGGTCCTCTTTCTTGTCTAACCAAATCCTTTTTTGACATGTTTCTCATATATATATTCTTTTGTTTCTTTTTTTTAATAGGAATTTGGATCTTTCTCCAGAGATAGTGGCAACTAGGGCGTATAACGATAGGCACATACTCAAACTTCTTACTCAAGTCATTCAACTAAAATAATGAGAATACACAACATGATACTTCAAGTGAGTTATATAATCCTAGCATTAAGTGCAAAACCTATAGAGATCATCTAACAATTAAGGTTATAACAAAGAGTGTTTAAGAGTACCAAGAAACTAACTCTCAGAATAAAATGCTTATGGCTCAAATAACTCACTAGGTTAAAGAAACTAAACTGAATGTGCATAAAAGACTTGATTACTAACCATAAAACAAATTGTAGCATGAAAATTTTGTCTCAGCAAGTTCTAATTGTACCCCCAAGCCTAAACTAAACATTTTCCTCAATGTATGAAATCGAACACGCGTTTAGAAAAACATTTAGAAGGGAACAATGAAAATGAAAGAATAGAAAACATACTCTATCAAATGGGTGGGTTACCTCCCACCAAGCGCTTTTAACGTCTTAGCAAGATGTTGGTTGAACTTATTCAAGATCGTGCACCTTAATGCACTTAGCAACCCCCTTCTCATGGACTCCCTCCAAGTAAGGCTTCACACGATGCCCATTGATCTTAAATGTCACTTGAGTCTTCGGGTTCAGCAACTCTACTGCTCCATGAGAAAAAACATTAACTACTGAAAACGGTCTGCACCATCTTGACTTCAATTTTCTTAGAAATAATTTGAAACGAGTGTTAAAAAAAAGAACTTTCATTCCAGGATAAAGAGACTTACGGATAAGGCATTGGTCATGGTAACGCTTAGTACGTTCTTTATAGATCTTTGCATTCTCATAGGCTTCATCATGAATCTCTTCTAACTCATTGAGTTGTAGTAACCGCTTCTCTCATGCCATTGCCATGTCCATGTTCAACTCCTTGATTGCCCAATACACCTGATACTCAAGCTTAACCAGTAAGTGGCATGCCTTTCCAAAAACCAACCGATAGAGGCTCATCCCAATGGGTGTCTTGTACACCATGCGGTATGCCCACAATGCGCCATTAAGCTTTGTTGCCTAGTCCTTCCATGATGGTCATACTTGCTTTTCCAGAATGCCCTTGATTTGTTGGTTGCTTATCTCAACCTGACTCGAAGTTTGTGGGTGATATGAAGTCCCCACTTTGTGTGTGATACTATACTTCTTCAACAACCTGTCACAGAGTTTATTGCAAAAATGGGTTCCTCCATCACTGATTATGGCTTTAAGTGTCCCAAACCTGCTAAATATCACATCCTTAAAAAATTTCACAACACAGTTAGCATCATTGGTTCGGGTTGGTATAGCCTCAACCCATTTTGACACATAATCAACCACAACTAATATATATTCATATCCAAGTGAAGGCGAAAAAGGACCCATGAAATTAATTCCCTAGACATCAAATAATTCAATGACAAAATTGTTAGTCAAAGGCATCTCATTTCCCTTTCCAATACTACCAGTCCTCTGACATTTATCACAACACATGCAAAACTTATGAGCATCTTTAAAGAGAGTTGGCCAATAAAATCCAGATTGCAATACCTTGAGGGCTATTTTCTTACCTCCAAAGTGACCTCCGTAATGAAGTTCATGGCAAAAAGAAAGAATGCTCTCACACTCAGCCTCAGGTATACATCTCCGAATGATTTGATCTTGACAAATAAGGCTCATCCCAAAAGTAACTCCTACAAGAAGACAAGAATCTCTTATTTTCTTGAAAAGAGAGGTTAGGTCGCAAAACACCACAAGCAAGATAATTTACAATATCAGCATACCATGGCTTTTAACTTATAACAAATAATTGTTCATCGGGAAAAGTGTCAACAATTTTTTTTATCTTTTTCTTGCTTATGTGAATCAAAGTCCGAAATTAACCTAGAAAGGTGATATGTAACAACGTTCTCACTACCCTTCTTATCCCTTATTTCTAGGTCAAATTCTTATAAAAGCAAGACCCACCGAATTAGTCTTGGCTTAGCATTCAGCTTAGTTAATAAGCGTCTCAATGCTGCATGATCTGAATGCACAATGACCTTAGACCCTACCAAGTAAGGCCTGAACTTGTCTAATGCAAACATGATAGCCAAAAACTCTTTTTCCATAGTGGAATAGTTGAGTTGGGAATCATTAAGTGTTCTACTAGTATAGTAGATCATATGTGAACGCTTATCCATTCGTTGCCCCAAAACAACCCCTATAGCAGAATCAGATGCATCACACATAATCTCAAAAGGAACTGACCAGTTAGGTGCTATGATAATAGGTACCGATGTCAACTTTTCTTTCAAAGCATTAAAGGTGATAAGGCAATCATCATCAAAAGTAAAAGGAACATCTTTAGACAACAAAGTACATAATGGGCGACTTATCTTAGAAAAATATTTGATAAATCTCCTATAAAAACCGATGTGTCCTAAGAAACTCTTAATCCCCTTAACTGAAGTCAGGGGTGGCAATTTAGTAATCAAGTCAATTTTAGCCTTATCTACTTCAATACCTTTACTAGAAATCACATACCCTAATATCATGTCCTGTTGTACCATAAAATGACTCTTCTCCCAACTGAGTGTTAAATTACACTCAATGCATCTTTCCAGTACCAAAGTCAAATTATGCAAACAGTTATCAAATAAGGTTCCAAAAACTAAAAAAAAATAAAAACTGAAAAATCATCCATAAATACCTCAATGAATTTCTCCACCATATCCGAGAAGATTGACATCATACATATTTGGAATGTGGTTGGAGCATTGTATAGGCCAAATGGCATCCTTCTAAAGGCAAATGTCCCAAATAGACAAATGAATGTTGTTTTCTCTTGATCCTTCGACGCAACCGACACTTGATAATAACCTGAAAGACCATCAAGAAAACAATAAAAATCATGCCCTGCTAGTATTTCCAACATCTGATCAATAAAAGGAAGTGGAAAATGATCATTTCTAGTAGCTGAGATCAGTTTCCTGTAATCAATACACATTCTTCATCCTGTAGTCATCCTAGTGGGCACTAGCTCATTCTTCTCATTTCTCACCACTGTAATCCCAGACTTCTTAGGCACAACATAAACTGGACTAATCCATCTACTCTTTGAAATAGGGTAGATAACTCCTGCATCTAGGAGATTTAAAATTTCTTTCTTCACTACCTCTTATAGGTTAGGGTTTGTCTCATTTGAGCTTCTCTCACAGGTTTGGCACCGTCCTCTAAAATGATCTTATGCATACATGTAGCAGGACTAACACCCCTGATGTCACTTATACTCCATCCTATGGCTCTTCTAAGTCTGCTAAACTCCTTTACAACTCTCTCCTCTTAGGTTTGGGCCAAAGTAGATGAAATAATCACAGGATATATGTCTCCCTCTCCCAGAAATATGTACTTAAAATGCTTAGGTAACTATTTAAGTTCAAGCTTAGGTGGAGTAGTATCTTCCCTAGGTAGGGAACTTGGCAATTCTAAAGGTTTTCTAGACTCTTCTTGGGGTGACACTGGTATTGCACTATCTAACATTTCATGATACCCTTTGGTCTCCTCTTCTAGTGTTTCCTATACTTTCTCAATTGTAATAGCAACTTTAAGCTTGTCCTCTATTTCTATCTACAAATAAGTGTCATAAATAAGTGAGTCCACACAATCAATAAGAGAACACTTATCATTAGTAGAAATAGAAGAATGAGTGGTTAGAGAATTAAACACTTTAAATTGTACAGTCTCTCCCAAGATTGTCGTCGTTAACCTCCCATTATGGACATCAATAATAGTCTTGGTTGTGGCCATAAATGGTCTACTAAGAAGAATTGTGTGCTTCTTGTCCTTAGATGGGGTTCCTTCCATCTCCAAGACCATGAAATCCACAGGTATAATCACTTTGTCTACATGCACCAATATCCTCAACTATTCCCTTAGGATATTTAACTGACCTGTGAGCGAGTTGAAGGGACATAGTTGTTGACTTAAGCTCCCCTAAACCTAGTTGCAAGTATATCGAATATGGCATGAGATTTGTACTTGCTCCTAAGTCTAGCATTACTTTGGTGACTGATTACGCCCAAAGTATAACACGGTTATTGTAGTACGGCTTTGGGGTGTCGATTCCACAGGGAAACAAGTTAAGTACAAAGGAAAATGTGTGAACCTTAAAACGAACGATAAAAGTTAAACTCAAGATTTTTAAGCTTTGATGGTGAAATAATGTAAAGGAAAATTGCGTAAATGTAAATGAAATATAAATGAGAAATAACAAGGTTCCGGGAATCCTCCTTAGGTTTGTTCCCTATTTCCACTCTTGATTCAATTGATTTTATCTCGATTGCAAGTTTCAACTCCCAAACAAGCAATCGGAATGTATTCAATCAAGCACATTTACAATTCTTATATAATTGCTACGAATTAATCATTGATTTCGGTTCATGCACACATGACCGATCTTAAAGATTATCAAGAAATGACAATATATCTTAAAAGACAATATCGCAATAATGGACAATCAATAAGATAAATCTACCGGAATCAATCACATCCAAGCAACCTCAATGGAGGAGAAGGATGCAATCACCGGATTAAGAGAGTCTAAAAGAAGAAGAATAAGAAGTACATCTATCACATGAACTCAAATCTTCTTACTTAATCAATGAATAATTCATAAACAATATTTAACAATAAATCCATACAACTGAATCAAGAACAAGAAATAAAGAACAAGAAATCCCTAAAGATTCATCCCTTTCCCTTGTAAAATGATTAGTTGGCCATGGAAATCAAGGTGGAAGAACAATAAGTATGCTTTCCCCTTGATTTGGCCATGGAGTTCAAGGTGGATGAACAATATGGATGTTCTCCCCTTGATTTGCAACCAAAGAAAACTTAGAAATAAAATGGAAGAATGCTGGATTTGGATCCCTTGAATCCTCTCTTTTTTCTCTCTTCCTTGCTTTCTCTCTTCAATACCCAGCTGCACACTCCATAAAGATATATTTATAGAGTATGAGGGGGGTGTTTTGGTCTTGGAGAATGTCATTTGCTTGCCCTAATCCGGTCAAGAGGCGAGTGGGCCGTGCTGTGCGCCTGGGCCTGCTGTGCGTCTGGGCCTGCTGTGCTGGCCTGAACTGTTTCCACTAAAACTGCCATAACTTTCTCTAGAAAAATCCTTTTTACGAACCGTAAAATTCTCCAGAAAATAGACTTCCGGATCTTTCTAAGCATATATGGCTCATCATCTGGTTCTTCCTAAATCAATACAGTTTAATCTGCAAAGATGATTGATCTGTACGGGAAATTCTGGCAATTCAGTGAAACTTCTTCAGCTTGTATGCAGAAGTGCACACACTAGTGTGCCTACCCTTAACTTGCTCCAAAGTGATGCACACACTTGTGTGCAGTCTTTTAACTTACTGTACCTTATTAATCCAGCCTTAGTTTAGAGTTTAACCATCTTGGAATCATGTTTGGACACGTCTAAACCTTAGACAAAAACGAGCACCGACACCCAAGATCTTTTGGTGCTTTAAACATGGATCGCTTTATTATCTCTTTTGTACTCAAAGCACCTGAAAATGCATCGAATTAAGTCAATGATTTATGAATATTACTTTAGAGTTATCAACATGTAAAAGTGCGATTACGACCAAGATCAACCCTAAAATGTTAACAATTAAGTATTGTTTAGATGCATTTTATGACTCTCATCAGTGACCTTCTTGTTTCCCATTATGATGTTGATAATGAAACTTCTTGGATCTTTCAGCTTAGGTGGCAAGATTTGTTGGAGCACCGCACTAGTAACTTTTGACACCATCACTTTCTCGTTCTTCTCATATTTTCTCTTTTTGGTGTTAAGTTCCTGAAAGAATTTTGCATATGATGGCACATTCTTGATAACATCCAAAAGAGGCAAATTAATATTCACTTTAGAAAGCATGTAAAAAATATCAGAAAATTGCTTATCCTGTTTAACATCCTTCAGACAGCTTGGATAAGGAATAGGAGGCATGTAAGGCTCGGTCACCTTGTGCCGTGTTGTGAAAGAAGATGGCTCATTCTCCTTGCTCTCCTCAGATGTTTAAGAAGATTCTGGATCTTCAGCTGGATGTCCTTTAGGAGCATCATGCTCCTTTTGCTTCTAAATTGATTCTCATGCATCACGTGGCAAGTCATAAGAAATTTTATCATCAAAATTGTTGTTAAGAATTTTACCACTTCGCAGCACTATGATAACTTTTGCTTGCTCAGGTTGGCTAGGTAACCTCCCTTTTTGATGTACTTGCAATTGTTCTGCAAGTTTCCCAACTTGAACTTCTACTCTCTTCATTGATGCCTCTAAAGAATCCAACCTTTGGCTATGTCTCTCATGGTTCTCTTTGCTAACTTAAATAAAAGCACTCAAGTTCTCCTCCAAAGTTGGATTTCTAGGCTGATTTGGGTGGTGCAACTTGGTTTTGATATTGAACCGGTCTTGAAATTTGAGCATATGCCGGAGTGTTATTAGTCTTGCAGGAGAAATTGGGATGATTTCTCCACCCAGGGTTGTAGGTGTTAGAATATGGATCATTCCTTGGCCTAGGTTGGTAAGACTCCATTGCATTATCTTGTTCTTGTTCATTTCCTGCATAAGATTCATAAGACAAAGAACAAGTGTTAGCACCGTGACCAAAAATCCCACAACTCCACATACCTCATTGTTGGGTGTGTTTGTGTTAGTGAGAAGTTTGACTTGTTTGGTCAACTTTGCAAGTTGCATTTCAATATCGTTGTTGGAGCTCAATTCATTAACCCCAACTCTCTTTCCTCTTACACTCTTTTGTTGGGAATTAGCACCCAACATCTCATATAGCTCGTATGTTTCCTCAGCAGTCTTTTCTCCCACGGCTCCATCGGCAGCGTTATCAACCGTATATTGATACTGTTGTGTCAATCCATCATAGAAGAATTGATTTTGTAGTTGCAATGGGTAATGATGGTGGAGACACTAGATTAGAAGCATCTTAAACCTGTCCTATGCTTCATGGAAGGGTTTTCCCTCCATATGTGAGAACATGGCAATCTTAATTCTCAACTCAGTGGTCTTCTGATGGGAGTAGAATTTGTTCATGAACCGATTGTAGACCGCTTCCCACGTAGTCAAAGAACCAGGTGGAAGAGTCATCAACCACGCTTTTGCTCTATCTTTTAATGTGTATGGGAAGCATCTTATCTTGAGTTGATTCTCATTCAGCCCCTCTTAAGGAAAAGTCTGCACTATTGCATAGAAATCCCTTATGAAGGTTAATGGGTCTTCATTTGGAATTCCGTAGAATGAAGGGAGCATGCTAAAGTGGATATTTTTTATCTCATAATTTCGTGCAGCTTCCTCTAATTGGATGCAAGATGTGGAAGTGTCGATGATCGGCCTTGTATACTCCTTCATTATAATTTGTCTTTCAACTCATTCGATTCTTTCAGGCTCCTCTTTTTCTATTCCCTCAACCTTTTCTTCTTCTTCCATAGGCTGTAACAATTCCATTAACCTATGGATGTTGTCTATTGCTAGCACTAAATTCCTCGCTTGGGTTCTTCTACCATGCATGTACCTGAAAAAAAACAAAAGAAAAATTAAGCTACCAGGAATCAAGAGAGCGAACATCAAGAAACAAATTAATGCCAATTTAAATCAAAAAAATCAAGAAGCAAATAAAGAAAATTTGACGAAATAAAAGAAATAAAAATTACGCCTAAAAGAAAGAAAAGAAATAAAATAAAAACAAAAATAAAAACAGAGAAAATAACTAAAGAATTAATTGCCAATTCCTTGACAACGGTGTCGAAAACTTGACGTGCAAATTTTAAATGCTCGCAAGTGCATGAATCACAAATAGTATTGCGATGAGTTTACTCTCGAGGTCGATCTCTCAAGGAATTGAAGTGGTTTAAATCCTAAATTACTTTCTTAAAATTACTAAAACAACTCTGAAATTAAATCCTAAACACTCTAATTAAAAGATTGGTGAAGAGAAAATTGAAATAAAAACAATTAAGTAAATTAAACAAAACAAATTATGAAGAGATGAGTATAATCAATGAGAACAATTAGGAGTTTAGCTTGCTATCCAATCATGAATTGGAACATTTGGTGAATATAAAGAATTAATCAACATCCAAGATTATTAGTATTTCTGCTAAGACTAGAAAATGCCATTGATCGTGTTTATTCTCAATTTATAACTAATTAATTAAATCCCAATGATCTTGTTCATCAATTAATTAGTTAAATTAAGTATAAGGAAAACACAACCACCTAAATCACAATTTGATTTGAATCCTGATTTAAATTCCTATTCAAGAAAGCTTAATTAGGTCTAGATAATTTGTCTTCAACCTAATCTCGAATATTAACTTTGACTATCAATAATAGATGGCCAATCCACAAGCAATAATCAAAGGTATGAAGGATATTGAATAAAAAATAATCTGGAAAATTTCATAAAACTAAATCCACCAAAATATCCAAAACAATCAAGGCAACTAAGCCAAATGCCCAACAATGCGTTCAGCCGCTAATGTTTAAATCTCGATCACAAAATTCAAATACTAGGGTTATAAGCATATTAAAGGACAAAAGGAGCAAAAATAGAATTTTTTTCCCGAATTACAAGATGAATCCTCAAAGTCTTGAAGTGATTGATCGTCGTCTTCAATCTCTTGATAAGCTGTCTTGATGAAAGAAACCGTCTCCTCCTTCAATCTCCTAAAACTCCTCTTGATAATATCTCTCCAAGAACTACCGTCATCTCCCTCCTTCTCTGATTCTAAAAATTCCTATATATAGCTGTATGGAGACAGCTTTATAGACAGAAAATTCGCCTAGGGTTTCTGTTCAGGCCGTGTGCTTCTGCTGCTGTCCAGACCCGATTTTGCTATTGTCCCGGCCATGTGTTTACTGCTGTCTAGGCTAGGTTTCTGCTGTCCAGCACTAGTCTAGTCGTGCTGCTATCCAGCCCGTGCAAATCCCAAAAAAAATCAGAATTTAATAGCTCCTTCACTTCTGCCACGCTGAAATCACGCACAGTCTGACCTTTGTCTATTAAAACTGTCATAACTTTCTCTAGAAAAATCATATTTATGAGCTGTAAAATTCTCCAAAAAATAGACATCCAGATCTTTTCAAGAATATATGGCTTATCTCCTCGTTCTTCCTGAATCAATATAGTTTAATCCACAAAAATCACTTCTGCCACGCTGAAATCACGCACAGCCGGACCTTTGTCTACTAAAACTATCATAACTTTCTCTAGAAAAATCATATTTATGAGCCATAAAATTCTCCAAAAAATAGACATTTGGATCTTTCCCAAAATATATGGCTCATCACCTGATTCTTCCTGAATCAGTACAGTTTAATCCGCAAAAATGACTGATCTGTACGAGCAATTCTGGCAATTTAGTGAAACTCCTTTCCAAGTGCTTGTGAACTTGTAAAACAATGAAAAACAACTCAAAGTAACAAATTCCTAAGCTAAAAGTATAAATAAATACTTGAAAAGTATACAAAATACTAGGACAAATATTTGTTCATTAGTAACCATAATTTATACTTACCAAATTTCGTTTAGTTTTCCTTCAATTACTCGTTTTCTTTAAACACTTAGGGACCAAAAGAAATGTTGATAGAGCAAAATTTTAAAGGGGTTTACGAGGAAATTTTATAGAGAGTCATGAGAAGCTATAAGAAAAATAGAAGTTAATAATGTAATGTTTATTTTTGAATTTTTAGCATACATGAAATTTCTCGGAATTCAAAGTGGGAATTTTCGAAGGGTGTGATTTATGAAGAATTGAAGAATAAATTATAAATTTAATATAAATATTATGTCAGGTGTTAACGATCAACAACTGGGGAAAATTGCTGAGAGGAATGGGAAAGGCAATGAGGTGATCCACGGGTAGCTCTAAGTGCTACGTGGTGAGTTAGATTTAATTTAAGTAATCTAAATAAAAATGAAATATCTAATGATAATATTAAAATAAATTATTAGCTTATGCTTTGGTGGTATATAAAAATTTGATTGATAGGCATGATATAAATATTGGACATGTAGAAAATTATTATGTGAAAAGAAATATTATTAGAATAATGAGTCGATTTAATAATGATGGTGATAAATAGAATTCTTGACGAGTTACGATTAATGAACTGATGTGATATATGAGGAGAAAAAATTAATGAAATTTATCAAGTAGAAATGACATGATAGCTAAATTTAATATTTGAATTCATGTTGTTTTTATATTATTGTTTATATGCATATTTCATATCATTATTCATATGCATGTATATAAAAGAAAAGAATCGGGAGGGCGCTGGTCTAATTAAAAACCATGACAACTGGTATATGCTAGAAAAAAGGGAAAAACTGTGACAACTGGTATATACTGGAAATAAATACCGTGATAGCCGATATATGCTGGAAAGAAAAGAACCGGGAGGGGATCGGCCTAAGATAAAAACATTTCAACATGTGGAAAGACGTTCCCTACTAATAATAATTCATGCATTGCATCTGATTTACATGTTAATATTTTTACTGAAATTTTGTTGATATTATGCATTTATTTGTAGATAAATGAGTCTCACAGAGAGACAATTACAGTGAGAAAAAGATATAGAAGTATGATATGATATGAATTATTTAAATGTTAGACTATATGCTATTATCCAGTCATATGAGAGATAAACAATTAAATATTAAATGACTATTTATGCTAATTGAATAATTCTAGTAAATTTAATTCACTAAGCTTGTGAAGCTCATCACTCATTGTACAATGATTTCAGGTAGCAGACAGGACAAATAGTCTGGTGGGTTGAGAGTCAGACGAAATCATTTTCTGTAAGCCACGTACGTGTTAACATCCTTAGATAAATGAGAAAATGAAATATAAATATTTTATTTGTAAATATTCATGCATTTTACGTTGTATATTATGTTTAAGTTAATATCAGATTGATGTACCTCCCGTGTTAAGAGTTGAGGATTAAAGTAAAAATTTCTGTTAGTATTATTTTTACTGTTACATATATGTGTCGTGCTGGGATTTTCAAAATGTGATGACACCGTCTCGGGGGTGGCCAACCCGAGATGGGTCATTATAGTAGGTCTTGCTTCATATTTGTTAATTTATTTTTGGTTTACACGACTTCAGGCAGATAAAGCAGCTACAAAACCTATGCTTGTCAATCGAGTAGGTGATTTTGGATTAGCTCTTGGGATTTCAGGTTGTTTTACTCTCTCTTAAACAGTAGACTTTTCAACCATTTTTGCTCTTACTAGTGCCCCCAGAAATTCTTGGATTTCTTGCAATATAAGATTGAATGTCATAACTCTTATATGTATTTTACTTCTTAATGGTGCTATTGGGAAATCTGCACAGATAGGATCATATACTTGATCACCCAATGCTATGGAGGGTCCCACTCCAACATCTGCTTCGATTTATGTAGATATTATGGTAACCGCTGGCGTTTTCATGATAGCAAGGTGCTCCCCTTTATTTTAATACCCATCTATGGCTTTAATTGTTATTACTTCCATAGGAGCTACGACATCATTCCTTGTGGTAACCACTGAAATATTACAGAACGGTCTAAAGAGGGTCATAGCTTATTCAACTTGCAGTAAATTAGGCTATACGATATTTTCTTGCAGTGTCTCTAACTATTCAGTTAGCGTCTCTCACTTAATGAATCACACATTTTTCAAAGCATTACTATTCCTGAGTGCATGTTCAGTGATTCATGCCATATCGGATGAGCAAGATATGCGAAAAATAGGGGGGCTTGGCTCCTTATTCCCTTTTACCTATGTCATGATGCTCATGGGCAGCTTATTTCTAATTGGATTGCCTTTTATAACTGGATTTTACACTTCTTATTACTCTTTTAGTTTAATTTTTCAAACATTTTTAGTACCAACTAATTCATTCGGGTGAGACATCTTATGATGTCATAATGAGCCCATTCCTATGGCCATTCCTTCAATACTTCTAGCTCTCGACAGTCTCTTTATAGGATACTTGGCCAAAGTGTGACCCACTAGCCCATAAGTAAGTACTATGACGAAGTGGTTGTTGCTCACCCGACATGATCGTAGAGGTCACAATTCACCCAATATGATCATCCGAGGTGAACAAGACTTAGGGATCGGATGCAGCAAAATTCCTGCTAATGACTAAGATGTTTAGTCGACTCCCTCCCTCTTTGGGGGGTCTGAACCCCTACTAGTGAGCAGAAAAGGGAAAAGGAAAAAGGCCCTGGCGAACTGTCATAATTAGTGAACAAGTGTAAGCTTCATTGCTCGACAATATGGAGTACTGACCACACCAAGGGACAGGCCCTGAAACAAAGGACGGAATGAGCGTGTAACGACCCATCCCGGGTTGGCCACCCCCGAGATGGTGTCATCACATTTTGAAAATCCCAATATGACAAATATATGCAACAATAAAAATAAATAACACCAGTGGAAAATTTTATATCAATTACATTTCACATAACTTGATAATAGCATTCTACTATTACTACACATATAATAAGATCCATTCTCTATCAATCTCTTCTTCTTATTTATTAGTTCACCTTAAGACCATCAATTATCTTATAATTACCTCGTAATGAGGTTCACATCATAAAGTCTACCATTTAGATGGTTCATATCATATCATACTTCTATGTTACTTTCTCACCATAACTGTCTCTCTGTGAGACTCATTCATCTGTAAATAATTTCACAAATACACACAACACATCAGTATTTCAATGATGAAATCAATATTTAAAACAGATGCAATGCATGAATTATTATTATTAGGGAATGTTTTCCCACATGCCGACATGTTTTTATTATCTTAGACCGGTCGCCTTCCCGGTTCTTTTCTTTACAGCTTATCCTAGCTGTCACGAATTTATTTCTAGCATATATCGGTTGTCACGGTGTCCCTTTTATTTTCAGCATATACCGACTGTCACGGTGTCCCTTTCATTTCCAGCATATACCGGCTGTCACGGTTTTTCAATTAAACCGGCCCCTTCTCGATTCTTTCGGTTCTTTTATTTAATGCATATGCATATGAATAATGATATGAAATATGCATATGAACAGTAATATAAAAACAACATGAACTCAAAATATTTAAATTTAGCTATCATGTCTTTCCTCAAATTATTATAAAAAAAAATTTCACTAAATTCCTCTCATCATAAATCACATCAAATCATCCATCTTAGGTTGTCAAGATACATTAAATTTCATCTCCTCATAATTCGTATCAAAACATCAACCATAGCTCAACAAGAATTTCACTTATTATTTTTATTATTAAATCAACTTATTATTCCAGAAAATATTATTTCTCCCCTAATAATTTTCTACGTGTCCAATATTCATATCATACTTATCAATTTAATTTTTATCTACCACCAAGAATAAGCTAATAATTTATTTTAATATTATTACTAGATATTTGATTTTTATTTAGATTACTTAAAGTAAATCTAACTCACCATGTAGCACTTAAAGCTACCCGTGGATCACCTCTTTGCCTTTCCCGTTCCTCTTAGAAATTTTTCCCAGTTTGATTGTCAACACTTGACATAATATTTGTATTAAATTTCTAATTATTTCTTCAATTCTTCATAAACCACACCCTTTGAAAATTTCCACTTTGAATTTCAGGAAATTTCATGTACGCTAAAAATTCAAAAATAAACACTACGTTATTATCTTCTGTTTTTCTGATAGTTTTTCGTGACTCTCTATAAAATTCCCCGAAACATCTTCAAAATTTTGTTCTTTCAACCTTTTTTTCGATTCCCAAGTGTTTAAGGAAAACAATTAGTTTGAATTGTCAAAGGAAGAAACCAAACGGGATTTGGTAAACTAAAAAAAATTCAATATATATAAAACTTTTAAGTGTTTTCTATGATGCTTATTGTGAATTTCAGGACCAGAACTCGGGGAAGAAGATTGATAGTGCTAAGATGGAAGGTGGGCTTTACTACTTTAATGATGATTTCTCTGATAATAAAAAGGCTCAGGGCCTTAGCGGTGTTAGTTCTAATTCTGTTTATGAACAAATAATGATTTGGCATTTAAGACTAGGGCATCCTAGCTTCTCATATCTTCAACATTTGTTTCCCACTTTATTTAAGGGTTTGGATTGCTCATCATTTTACTATGAAAGTTGTTGCTTATCAAAGAGTCATTGTAATACTTATTTACCAAAACTTTATGCTTCTTCAAAACCTTTTTTATTTAATACATAGTGATGTTTGGGGACTTTCAAGAATTACTACTATCTTTAGAAAAAAAAAATGGTTTGTTACCTTTATAAATGATCATACCTGTTTATGTTGGGTTTATTTGATGAATGAAAAATCTGAGGTTGAAAAACTTTTTAAGGATTTTTACACAATGGTTGAAACACAATTTCAAACAAAAATTAGCATTCTTCACATTGATAACGGAACCGAGTATTTTGAAGGACTTTTGGGAAATTTTTTAAAAGAAAAAGGTATACATCATCAATCAACTTATGTGGACACTCCTCAACATAATGGGATTGCTGAAAGAAAAACTAGGCATTTGCTTGAAGTAGCTCGTGCTATAATGTTTTCAATGAATGTTCCAAAATATTTTTGGGGGGAAGTGGTTTTAACAGCATCTTTCTTGATTAACAGAATGCCTACAAGGGTTCTAAAATTCAGCAAACCATTAGAATGTTTCAAAAAATGTTTTCTCTTATCAAGAAGGTACTCGGATTTGCCTCTAAAAGTGTTTGGCTGCACTGTGTTTATTCATATACCTAATAATACTCAGTCAAAACTTGATCCTCGAGCTGAAAAAGGGTTTTTCATTGGGTATGCAGCCAATAAAAAGGGATATAAATGCTATAATCCCCAAAGAAGAAAAATTTATGTGAGTATGAATGTCTCGTTCTTTGAAAATAAACCCTACTTTCACAAAAATTGTCTTCAGGGGGAGAATGAGGTGAAGAAAGAAAATTTTTGGGATTTATTCCCTATTCCTTTACCAAATGTGATTTTGACTACTACACCACATTCCTCTCTTCCCACTGCCATTCTAGAAACTCAAAATCAGAAACAATCTGAACTTGAGGAACAAAGTGATAAAATCAATGAAAACAATGAAGGAAGTCCTAGTCATATAGTGCCAAGCATTACTGTATCTAAACCAGGGGGAGAATCACTACAACAAAATCCTGAGCTTAATTCATTCTTGAAGTTGTGGTGGGATGTAGCAAATCCCCGACGTGCAGGTTTTTCTCTCCACACGTTCTCAAACCGATCGACAAAGTGAATTACTGAAGGATTTTCTGTATTTATTTTTTATTTTGATAGCGATAATAGAATAAAAGAATTCCATCAACTACTCCAGTAGATGTATGTATATGAAGGAATTTATCCTTTTTGCCATCATATATTTTTTTAAATAAAAAAGTTAAGATAAATAATAATATGGTGGATGCCTAATGGAGCTTAGGGATGGGCTTTCGCTAATGAGAGATGGGTTTGGGGATTAGATCTCCTAATTCATGGAATTCGTTTTTTCTTTATTAGTTTCATTTTAAGTGGCATTCTCCCTTAACTCTATCCCATTTTTTAATATGGTATTCTCTTCCAGAGCTGCGAAACTAATGACTCTATTAGAAAGTCGAATTACCAACTTTTACATGAATTTTCAAGTGGATGAGATCGGTCAAGTGGTCTCAATTGGAGAAAGGATTGCACGTCTTTATGGATTGAACAAGATTCAAGCTGGGGAAATGGTAGAATTTTCCAATAGTTTGAAAAGAATAGCGTTGAATCTTGAGAATGAGAATGTAGGGATTGTTGTCTTTGGTAGAGATACTGCTATTAAAAAAAGGAGATCTTGTCAAGCGCACTGGATCTATTATGGATGTTCTTTTGGGAAAGGTTATGCTAGGGCATGTGATCGATACGTTGGGAGTACCTATTGATGGAAGAGGGTCCTAAGCGATCACGAATGAAGACGTGTCAAAGTGAAAGCCTATGGGATTATTGAACATAAATCTCTACACGAGCCTATGCAAACATGGTTAAAAAGAGTAAATAGTCTAGTTACTATAGGCCATGGTCAAAAAGAACTTATAATTAGGGATCAACAAACTGGAAAAACAGCTATTGCTATCGATACCATATTAAACCAAAATCAAATGAACTCAAGGGCCACCTTTGATAGTGAGACATTGTATTGTGTCTATGTAGTGATTGGACAGAAACGCTCAACTGTGGCATAATTAGTTCAAATTTTTTCAGAAGCAAATGCTTTGGAATATTCCATTCTTGTAGCAGCCACCGCTTCGGATCCTGCTCCTCTGAAATTTATGGCCCCATATTCTGGGTGTGCCATAGGGGAATACTTCTGTGATAATGGAATGCACGCATTAATAATCTATGATGACCTTAGTAAATAGGTGGTGGCATATCGATAAATGTCATTATTGTTATGCCGACCACCAGGCCATGAGGCTTTCCTAGGCGATGTTTTCTATTTACATTCTCGTCTCTTAAAAAGAGTCGCTAGACGATCAGACCAGATAGGTGCAAGTAGCTTGACCGCCTTACCAGTCATTGAAACATAAGTTAGAGACATATCAGCCTATATTCACACCAATATGATCCCCATTACTGATGGATAAATATGTTCGGAAACAAAGCTCTTTTATCATAGAATTAGACCTATTATTAACGTCGGCTTATCTGTCAATCGCATTGGGTCTGCCGCTCAATTGAAAGCTATGAAACAAGTTTGTGGTAGTTTAAAACTATAATTGGCACAATATTGCGAAGTGGTCACCCTTGCTCAATTTAGGTCATACCTTAATGTTGCGACTCAGGCATTACTCAAATAGAGGTGCAAGGCTTACAGAAGTATCGAACAACCACAATATGCACCACTTCCAATTAAAAAACAAATTCTAGTCATTTATGCAGCTGTCAATGGATTCTATGATCGAATGCCACTAGATATAATTTCTCAATATGAGAGAGCCATTCCAAGTAGTATCAAAGCAGAATTACTACAATCTCTTTTAGAAGAAAAAAAAGGTTAACTAACGAAAGAAAGATGGAACTAGATGCATTCTTAAAAGAAAATGTTTTGCCTTACCTATGAAAGAGACTGATTTTCCTTAGAAAAACTTAGGCAATATCTGTTAAAGCACACAAAAAAAGTGGATCTCCTGGGCTCAAGTACATCATGTCTTGACTAACTTTATCTGGATAGATCGCGAACCGATGTCGTATGGACGACTCTAACCACTGAGTTAAGTAGGTCAATGAGAGTTCCTATTCGATCCATTTTTTTTCTTCTTTAATTGATAATAGCTATGATATTCCATGACTCCCACTAGGTGTAAAGTGACTGGGTTCCATACCTCACCCTTGACAAAAAGATATTTTCTTTTCTGCTTCATATATTTCTGATTATTTCTTTTATTTTGTTTAATAAATTTTTGAAAGTTAAAAGAATGAGTAGCCCTGATTGGGGCTATAGTACTGACTATATGCATATTTTTCTAATGAGGAAAAAAGGAAAAAAGACAGGATGTATTCTGACGAAATGCTATATTGATTTCAGGAGAACTATAATGAAGAGGACGACATACCCACTCACGATATACTAAATGGCAAGTAGCTTGATTGGTTCAAATCCAATTCGTGAGATGGCCTTGTTGGTCATATAAATGTCTTGACGCCTTTATTTTCTCATTTTTGTATAACTGTCCTATTCCATTGCTGGTAAATACGGAGTCGAATTCAGCTGTTGCTCTCTAGGTTGTAGACATGGAACCCCATTTCTTTTCCTCAGCATGGAGGATCAAATTTCAGTCACAAATGGTTACATTGGGTAGGCCTAGATCTGCAAGAACCTTTATCTCAGTTTATAATTTTCTTCTTATTCGGTACTGGCATAAACAAAAGTGAAAAAAAGGGCAAACCCACCTCCATTTGAACAGCACAATGGACAACTTGATGTGAGAGATGAAGGAGAATAACCAACTTAACATATCATTTTCATAACACCAAAATTCCCTCGGATCTCTTTCAGGCTGGGTTACAATACTAGGACCCAAAACCATGCTGGCCAAGAGACAACTTCTATCTATATCTATCATCATCTCTAAAACGGCCATAAATGAGAGATTCCACTTGAATTTTCAAGTTTTGACAGGCTAGCAGGAATGTAGGTCTATTCGCATCTTTATAGTTCCAACACGTAAATTCCATTCCACATGCAAAAAGAAAGAAAATAACAAAAACGTCTCCATCACATAGACTCTACCCTCGCTCGGGGCTTAGTCTACTTCCATGGCAGTATATGAAATTATAATTTTCTTCAACAGCCTCGTCACTTAGGTTTCAGCTTTCTTCATAGAGAGAGGTGATAGTTTAGCATCTTTATGTTGCTTGACTCTTAAGACCTTTGAGGTTTTCCACACCAAGCTTTTCCTTCCACTTTAACCTGGGTTCTTAGACTTCTGACTATCATTCTCCTGATGAGAACGTTGACGAATCCCAACTAACTAGTTATCCAGTACCTCTGACTGGACTTGGTTAGCTTGATCAGGAAGTTCAAAATGTGGGAAAGATAAGGAAACCTGTTTTGTACCGTTTGGAAGCCTAGCTCATGTTACCATAAAGACCTTGATCTTTAGCTTGACTCAACCACCACCCATAATATGAACCTCCACTCCAGTATCCAATGGTTCAGAGTGAAGGTCTAGGAGATCTTCTTTATGGCTTTGAATATAACTGGGAGCATTCTATATAAATTGAGCAATTGTAGTTGGGCTAGGAGTTAGTAGGTGTTTGAGCTCATCCTCCCTAGCTTCTGTTACTTTTAACTTTGGGCTAGTTTCCTTCTAAAGAAGGAGCCTATCGCCCTTCGCCACTTTGGATTTCTTTCCTATCTCATCTGTTTTTTCCCATATCTTCTGTCAATAGAATCTGTTTTTAAATCTTTATCCCTGTCGTTACTTTGTCTTGACGTATCCTTGGTCCCTACAGATCTTTTCACATGATGGTCAGAAGGATGTTGGGAAAAGGAAACTGATAGTCGCATTCTTTTTCCTTGAAACATGATTATCAAAATCACATTAGCTTTCCCCCGTGTCACTAACATCAACCCTTACTTCAATTAAAGCTCGCTCAGTGTCTGGAATCGGGACTCGGGTGGACCGTGGTAACTTAGTGAGTCACTAACTCATGAGATCCAGCCTTGCCTCCCATCAACCTATTTTCTCCTTTTCTTATTTTAGACTTGGATCTAGGGGCCCAATTCCATATCCCTGCACGAAGAGATGAACATATGTGCTTCACAGCTACTGGTGTCATCACTCTACAAAGATAGGGAACCAACAGAGCTGACGGGTTCTTTAGAATGCTCCTCATTGCCCTATGGAGTAAAGGGGCTATATCAAGGATCATTACCCCCCTTTAATCCCTCTCAAGGGGACTTAACTGCTAACATATGAAATAGCAATCGGTAAAGCCGATTGTCTCAGTTAAGATTGTTTCATTTAAGATATGTCATCCCTTACTCCATTCCCTCCTAAAGTCCGGAATGGCGAGACGGGTCAAATAATGGAGCTAGCAGTATGCATCATCAGAGTTCGAGGTGTGGGAAGGACAGAATCCAAGAATCTTTTTGCTAGTGGAGTTGAATGTTCCCGAGAACCAGTAAACCCAACCTATACAAAGAGCTCTTTTCAACCCTTACTCCCAGTAAGTTATAGGGCTTTGATGCTTATCTTATTATTATGAAAATGAGAAAAAAAAATGGCTTTTTTTTATAGATTAAAAGGTTGGCAAGGGAGGTTTTCTTACTGGCTCTCAAGGCTTATAGTTGGTTATGTTCTAAGGTATTTCCTTTCATTAACTACGCGAGGTTAGACCTTGACTGAAAGGAAATGAGAATGAGCGAGTGGTTCTGATAGTGCATAGAATGTTGTTTTTTATAGTACCAAAGCTTGCCACTCATTGGCTCCATATCTCCTTCCCTTTTTCTCGGTCCCTCGGGATACATATATCGATTTATTCTCTCCTTAAACTCTGTACTATAGTTATCCAGCTAACGAGTTTACCCTAGCTCTTGTGGTTCGGGGAATAAATTATGCTACTCTATTCGATGGACCAAGAACAATCGAAAAAAGGCAGACCTGTACGGTATCTCTTTGAATCCTGAATATGGTGATACCCTCGATTGTACTAACCTACATATATCTTTCCTATTCACAGAAAATGGAGAGATAAATTGATCAATTCATTGGATCCTAAGTCGGGCCTGACGGGGCTCGAAGCCGCAACTTCCACCTTGAAAGGAAGGTACTCTGACCGATTGAACTACAATCCTAGGAAAATTAGGTGTACATCCTAAATCTATCCTATTATTTTTTCTTATTGGATTTCATTTGAACCATTTAGTTTCGCCGTGTTATAATAGAGACACGAATGATATACTTTATTATTTATATTATATATACTCCATTGTTCCAATCATATTCGAAAAATGAGAAATCAATCAAAAGTAAGTGGACCTAAATTGAATCATGACTATATAAGTTATTCTGTTATTAAGATTAGATATAGATGATATCATGGAAGCAGACCTTTGATTTCCTTGGACCATGTAAGAATTCGTCGTCCAATTGAATCTTCTTGTTCCTAGATACTCCATAGGAATTTATTGCTATTCCTTTCCTCCATTAGGAAAGGTTAATTTCGAATCACAATAGTAATCTCTCTTCTTCTTGGGAAAGGTAAATTTCGAATCACAATAGTAATCTCTCTTCTTCTTCTTTTTTGTTATGGTAATGCAATGCAAGAGGTCAGAAATTAGGTTGTTTCTGAAGATGAAAATAGCTTTTTTATGTTACGTGAAATTAATGAAAATGTGATATTTAAAGGTCGATAATGTTAGAAGATGACTATCAGTTTCTGATGGTAAGATACCTATGGTCGGTATATCTTTGAAAGTTCAAACAGAGAGAATAAACGGACTCTTCGAGGGCTACTTAAGGCACTTTAGTGCAAACCAGATTGACTAGAGCTATTGGATGTTGCTCAGTACTTTTATAACTTAACAACCAAAAAGCTCTGTGTCGAACTTCAGCCCCTTCAAGTTAGCCAAGGGGCAACAGCCTCTGATGCCCCATACCATTTCGAAAAGAGGGGGCTCGCTGATCAGCCTACTTTGCCAAGAGGTGATAGGCAGGATCGCAACGACCTAGCCCAAACCTATTTAAACTAAAGACTTGGCCTGGTTTGAAGGCAAAAGAAATTAGACTTTGTAGATAAGCGGATAGGAGAGGTAGCCTACAGATTCAAGTGATCAGCTCAGTGAAAACTCACCTTGTATTCCATGTGAGTCAGTTGACTTCGATTAGACCAGACTTACCCAAAAAGGAACGTGCCCACTAGGGCACCATTAGATGTTGTAAATGAACTTACTAAAGGAGAAGATCAGTATATCATAGTTGACTAAACATAGGCTAGCCCATACACCCACTGCACGAGTGAAAATACTACTTAGTCAAGTAGAAGAGTCAACCTAAGAGCGAGGCAAGCTGGGAACGGGCTGAAACTTTCGATTTGAAGACCAAGTCAAAGACTATTGAACCTTTCGTTGAGCGACTCTCAACGAGGACATTGATACTTAAAAAAAAAAGGTTTTTTTGGCTTAATCTGCGTTTACTAAAGATCAAGGAGTATTTTTGTACTCCAGCTAATAAAGGAAAGATTTTTTTTTCATTTTGAATTTGAGTTTGACTCTGATTAGATCCTTAACGCAAGCGCTAAGTAAGCAAGCTACCTTATGCAATGTAAAAAAACTGAGGAAAATAATGTCAAGTAGAAACGAACAAGTTCTTAGGGCATGATCACTATATATTTTCTTTTTTTTTAATGGAAAGAGGGGATGATACATAGCGTGGTATACCTACTCCTTTAGTCAACGAGACGTACATAAGTCGACATAGCTCCATGTATATGTTCTTTGGAGTTAGAACTTATAAATAAAATTAAATTAAATAATGGTGAGCCTAGTGCGACGAATATGGCTCAAGGGTGTCTATACAAAGCATTCTCTTCTTCATTTAAAAAGACAATGCACTCTTTGAATGGTACTTGATTCATAAAGAAAAGAATGAATCTTTTTGTTACAAGTTATACATATTTTATAAAAGTAAATGCCACACTCTGTGTGGCACGAGATATGGGACATTCTAATTCTAATTGAAGGGTCATACCTCTTAGCCCTATTACTGTAAGGCCAATGCACCAGCCAGGCGGTGTGGTAGCGAACACACTGTGTTGTAAGCTAAGCTGTTCACCTTGTAGACGGAGAAGATATAGAACGTGTGTCATGCATGATTCATAAGATTCTATAATAGCACCAATATATTATTTTATTTCACTTAGCCTGCCTCTCCCATGACTTTCTGGACTAACCAACCTGGATCTGCCTGCATAAATCTCTTTGCATTTTGGGAGCAAAGCATGCAAAATTGAGCAATAGATGGATCTTAGAAGAATTTCAGTTTGAGCAGCACAAATCTTTCTATTTTTTTGCTGGCATTTGAGTTGTCTCCCCCCCCCCTCTCTCTTTCAATCGACACACTCAACGCAGATAGCTCTGGTGGCCCAGGCTTTTACTCTATCATACGACGGCAGCCCCCAGCCCCACAGACACAGCATAAAGGAACAACTCCTTATTCCATGCTATAACCAATCACAATTTTATCTGGATCGATATATGATGATGCTAAACAGAGACCGAGATAGAGAAAGAAGGTTGCTCCTTTGTTGGCTCTTCAAGACAAAAACACTCATAAGAATGGTGCTAATTCCCATGTTCCTTCTAGTCTCGTTTGGTTTCGAGGAAAGTGGCTCACTTTTCTACAAAAATAATTCCTCAAATTTCCTCGAGTCTATCTCTAAAAAACATAATGAAAAGCCAGGGTGAAAGCATAAACAAAAGGAGACAGGAAAAGTAGAAAGGGTGGAATAAGTCTAGTGCGAATTCTTACTGAAAATTCTTTATCTAAGTTTCATTTTTGAGTGGTTTCTTTGTTCTATTATTTGGATTAAAAGATAAGATAAAACTTCCTTTTCTTCTTCGATGAATTTTGGCGATGACCAATGCCCCACTAGCTGAATAGGCGTAACAAAGCTACCTGAAAAAAGGAAAAGTGCACCTTGTATTGAAATCGACAAATTTCATTTTGCCAAAAAGATTCTATATTAGATAAATAATTTAAAAATCGAAATAATCTAAATAAAGGCACATACACAGGAAGGGGGCCCCACTACTTCCAAGGGGAGACTAGCCTCATTACTTCTTACTAGGCAAGAGGTGCACCTAACTCGCGGTGTTCAACTAACTTGCACTAATAGACCTCTATTGTATTGGAATTAAGCACCCATCTTTTTACTATTGTCAACTAATCTCTTCGATGTTCGATTCTACTCTATGTTAGAACATTTCTGCGAATGTTATTCTGATCTAAGTGGTCCTATTTTGTGTTCCGTGCTAGGAAGCATTACCCCTCTTTTCATTCTAAATTCAAGAATACTACCGATATAATTAATTGGTCTTTATGCCTCTCTTATTACTTTTTTGCATTCTCTTATTCCTCGGATACAATTAGACCCTTCTACGGCCAAATCTCAATTTGTGGAAAACCTTTTATTGCTTCCTTATGAAAACATCAATTCTTATTTAGGTATAGATAGTATCTCTTTATTCTTCATGATATTGACCATATTTCTGATCCCTATTTACATTTCAGTGGATTGGTCTGGTATGAAAAGTTATGGGAAAGAGTATATTACAATATCTTTAATTTGTGAATTTATAATGATCACCGTGTTTCACATGCTGGATCTTCTACTATTCTATGTTTTTCCCGAAAGCGTGCTAATCCTTATGTTATGTGGAGCTGAGCATCTTATATTCGTTGGGAGAAAATTTTTTTTCTACAGGGGCTTTCTGCAGTAAACCCCCTACGGGCGATCGTCTGTCATCGTAAAGTAGTCCCCGCAAAGCTTTTGGGAAAAGGTCTTATGTGTAAGCATAGCATTTCTGGTCGAACCTGCCCAATCCAACTAAGAATAATTGAACCTAATGGACACATCTTTTTCCTTTTGGGAGGGTACTCCGAGTAGTAGGTACCTAGTAGGACCTCGACCCACCTAATCAAGTCTTATATGGATATACAGAAAGGGGTGTTTTTAGGTGTGTATAGGGGTTGTGTTTGTTCGCGAGAATGGATTCCTCATCAAGTTAGTTTAGGGGTGTGGACACACTTGCACGAATTTTTGTAACGACTACAAGGGAGAAATCGAAAGGAAACTGTACTCGACCAGGGATGGACGTAAACTCGTAAGCTACCGATGGTAGGGATAACCGTCCAGGTCTTATTGTGAAACAAAAAAGCTGCCCCGACAGGTGGGTTGGTTCCTCTGTCATTGCCGGGGATCTCTTAACGAGGAGACCTTAGAATAAGTTTCTAAAACAAATAGGAGGGGAGGATCAACCCATTCAGTAGAATTATGAAGAAAGACTGTTGACAGTAGATTGAGACATTTCTTTGGCCCCCTTCAAAAGGAAATGCGGGCAAGATTAAGCTCGACAGAGGGTTCGAGAATAGGGTAGGGTCCTGTCCTTAAAATTTAGATAAGAAAAGATTTCTAAACCTTTATGCCCGTATAAGTGTTGCGTACAAGTTTCGGCTAGGATAATTGGGAAAGATCAAACCAATTTGAACCGCTCACATCACAGTAGTAGTAGCTTAAAGGCCATAAGTCATAGGGCAGCCATAACATAAGGCTATTTATTACTTTCACATCTTTTTCTTTATCTATAGATAGAGAGAGATCCCTTGCATGAGTAACCCAACTGTGCATTACATGTGCTCTACAGGCCGCACTCCATTTTTCTTCCCAACGAGCCTATTTTTCTTTTCATTTGGAATACGGGTGTTGCGTTATTTCGAAAGGTATGGTTTTTAGAATGTCTCCAGATAAGGCCCCCTACTAGTCCGGTTAGCTAGTGAGTGTTCTTTCAATCAAGAAGTAGGACGAGCCCAATGGGTGGGTATCTCCCGTATCGCAAGCAGCATTGTTTGCCACGACCCGAAAAGCAAAAGATTCGAGAGTCTAGGCTGAAAATACATGTATAGATAGTGGTCTAATGACAAAGGCTGATGATGGAAGCTTAAGACGGAGTCGTATAATGCGGAAGTCTCACATACGGTTCCCTAAGAAGGGAGAGGCTACCTACTAGAGCTTTAACCAACCACCATCGGTCAATTCCACTTTGAGGCCACCCCTTACTCTCTATTATTATAAGGGCATGGGGTTTGAGATAAAGAAATATCAAGGTAGGATATTAGTTTTTCCTTTATACTTTACTTGGATATGTTTTTATGTTATTATCTATTCTGTTTATTCTTCTCCAAATAGGAACCACCGAATTACAAATCTTATTAACCACAAAATCATTCATAAATAAGAATCGAATCTTTCTGTTTGTTGGCTTTCTCAATTCATTCATAAATAAGAATTTTAAGGCTAGAAGTGCTCGCTTCTAGTTGCTTCGCCTACTTCTTATTATGGCGGCTATGTTGGCATGGTGAAAATGAATGAAAAATGATATAAACATGCTATTTTCAAATTGATTGATAGATAGCCTGATCTGTTCTGATAGATCGAAAAAGTAGGAATAGATAGAGAGGGAATCTATCAATAATAAGGTTTGGAACTCTATTTCTATCTATTAATGAGACAACTATCTATTCTTGATCCATTAGAAAGAAATTAATATGTATCAGATGGAGTTTATATCGTATGTAGAGCGCCTAAGTGCTTTTTAGGCCAACTCGGTTCTCTTATCCATCAATCCAATGCACTGGGCTTATCTCATGGAGCGAAAAGCTAAAGTGTAGTTATGTTGTTGTTGTTCGTCAGCTCGACACATTCCTTTCTCTCCCCGGCATCGTCCCACATAGAAAGAAATAGCATAGATCCTCGACCTGACCTGTAGGTTCCCTAACATAAAGTGAGGAGGTAAGCCTGAACTGGCAAACCGAAGTCACTTTCGAAACCATACTTCCTACAGCTAACATATGTCCAGTCCAGCAGAAATGTGTAGTGCAAACGAACATGAGCTGCTATACCGAATCCTTCACTGGCCATCGGGGATCGAGTGGTAAGGCTATGATCTGTAGGGGAATGGATCACTCATTCTTCCATTGGGGATAAGTGCCCAAACAATAATTCCAAACATCACACATCCGCTGCCTACCTACCGTTTAAGTGGCACCAGCGAGAACCAGCTAAGGAAAAGAATGTCGCAGCTGCTCTACTCCACCAGTGTCTCATGAACTAAACTTCATTGCTTTCCCGCATGCGAAGCAAAATGAGCATTGTGTCGTGGGTCAGTTTTAGGGCGGGCGGCGAAGAGATACCAGAAGAATGATCCATTTGGATCGACGAGCTTTTTCAGCCCCAAAACTCAGAATCAATGGAGTGTCTATCTATCCATAAACATCTATTCTATTTGTATATCTAGGGAATCTATCTATACATATAAAAGTGTTTTATGGCATGATATGATCATTTAGCTATAGTTGCATATCAGTTGCGCTCAATAGCGGGATTTCCAATGGATCATATATTTCGATTTGACGGAACTTTCGGACCTAGCAAAAAGGACTTTAAGCCTTCATGAAAGCAAGTACGAGAGAAGCAAGCAAAGTAGAAGCTTTGCCAGAAGCAAGATGAGGAAGCAGAGCTATCGTATAAGAGATAATTTCCCCTAATCGACCAAAATACAACAATCGCAGCTTACTTTAATTCAAAAGAAAAGGCAAAGGGGTTGGTAACAAGCAAACGGCTTTCTATCATAATTACAAGGGTTCCAAACCTTAACTACTTAAGTACCAAAGACTTCTTTCAGTCAGTAGGTTTCATAAGGGGGCTGTTCATTACAAGCTATCAACACTGTCTTAGATTGATTGGCAATAAGATAAGTCGATGTTCCATTTCTAAGGCGGGTTTCTATTGAGAACGGAATAGTGTTCGTGTCCAAAGGTGAACAACGCCCTAGCTTCTAGAGTTCGCTACTTTTCCCAGACCGAAGAAGGGCTTATACTGCTCACCTTTGTTTGGTTTGATATATTCATTCAATACAAATATAAACTAAAACTACACCAAAGTGGAAGGGCCACTATAGAAGCTAGAAATCGCCTATAGTATAGTACTAGTCGGCCTAACCAAAGCATCACGACAACAAAAAAATTACCCTTATGAATGGAATCTTAAGTAAGGAGCTTAGCCCGCCCACCTACCAATCAAAGAGGTTGAGATTAAGTGTATGTAAGCTCACAAGTAAGCTCGAAAAGCTTCATTTCATTCGCTTCATAGGAGCCGCACAGCACATAGTTGGAAGTCAGAAGGCCCATATTACTTGCCTAACCCTTCACTTCGAGAGACTGTAGATTAGAAAGTGCCTTCTAAACCACCCCATTTATCCAAAAGAGAAGGGAATAGGCCTATGTATTTGCATAACCCCTGCAAATTTTACCTTATCTACACCCGAAGCCAATCCCCTATCGGTCTTGCCACCATGTCACAGAACGAGAGCTCATGTAACCTTTTATTTCTGGTGTAACAGTGATGGAATGTAACAAAATATTACTGTCGCATAACATAAAGGTTGGGGGTACGGTAAACTCAGCCAAAATATGACACCCGAAAGGCTCGAAGGCACAATCATATCCTAATTTTGTCCAAGTTTACTCATTTCACTTCAGACAGTCGACTGTAGCATCATAAGGAGGACCTCCCTTTAGAGATAAAAAATGTTACGGTACATAGGAGGTTAGTCTTTCTTAATGTTATATATAGCATAAAAAACATTTCGATACAAGATAAGGTCGTTCTCACATGAAAGAAGAGAATCAATCCTTTCTTCTCTTTTTTCTCTTTCTCTTTCCCGAGAAGGAAAGAAAAATAGGGTTTTATAAAGGGAGGGGGAATATTCGAGTGCATTTATCAAAATCCTCTACTGCATCTAGAATCATAAGTGGAACGCTAAGTAGGGGTGGGAAGGTAGTGAGCTCCGCAACAAAAGCGAAACGAGCCCCTTACTCACTTATCTCTATAAAGCTAGCCCTATTTGTTTGTAAAGCTTGAAAGTCATCACGCACTACTAGCGCGCATCCATTTTTCAACTGACTTCAAATCAAAGTGCTAGTTATAGCGCGTTAGTGCCCCTATAGAGTAAGGCTCTTTTATGGAGTCGCACTCCACGAGCCTTGTCTTTAAGGCTCTTTTATGGAGTCGCACTCCACGAGCCTTGTCTTCCCTCCAACAACTAGCTTTTTTTTCTTATTTCAGTCCAACAACGAGGATGCTGCCCTACCCTTCTCCTGCCGTGGGAGGACTTCAGCCTATGGTGTGGTCCAACCTATGGGCAGAGTCACCCTTATCCCCCCATTGCCCAATGTTCCCTGCTGCTAAGCTGGGCTTTACCAGTCCCCGACGTGGACACGGGCTTCTATAAGATAATGAGAAGCTCTAAACATAAGAAAATATGAATCGCACGAAGCTCACTCGAGTTCGTTTTCTACCACCACTAGTCGACCGCGGGGGAAACACAACCCGACCCCTCTCGGGAAATGAAGATGGGGTCCAACAAGCACTTGCTGCAGAGGGGGCCCACAAGCACGTGATCCACAAGTCACCTCAATAAAGCTGACTTTTTTTTCACCAGTGTTGACGCAATGCGCATGTAGATAAGGAAAGAAAAATCTTAGTGGAGGGAACAGAAAGGCTTGGGCTTACCTATCCCGATAAGGCCTCATAAAGGAACAGGAGGAGTTGTTGAAAGGTTCTATATTGCCGAGTCGAAGGGCATCACTTTTGTACACGATCGTAGTATATCACATTGTCTCATCCCCGCTACTTTGAAGAGTACTTACACACTATGTTCAGGTTCACTGATGAAGAAGATAGAGTTGGGGTGGGGGTCTACGATGTGATACTCAAGTATGACCTGGGAAGATACATGCTAACTATGGGTAGGAAGTAGTAACTCTTATGTAAAAAATGTATGGGGGTTACAAATCTCTTATACTACCATCGATCGATGGAGCAGAATGACCAGAAAAAATAAGTGAAGTTAGAAAGTCGTATGATAGGTGGTAACTATCTTGTACAGTTCAGGGGGTAATTAGTGTACTCCAGGGAGGAATCTTTTGCTCTATCAAACATACAGGGAATTGAAGGTAGCATTCCATTATTGTTAACTCATGGACTGGTTTCTTCCGCCCTTTTTCTATATATTGGTGTTCTGTTGTGCGAAAAATATACCTAAATTAATAAGCAAATATTTGAACAGTTTTACTTGCAAGTGCACAAGGTCAACAGTAGTATAGTGTGCAAATGCGAGATCAACTCCACAGGGATTGGTAAAATTTGATTTAGAATTAGGTTTGTATTATAAAACAATAGAAATAAATATTGAGTTTGAATTAATAATAATAAAAGCGTAGGGACTTGATATCCACCACCAATCATGCTACCACAATAAAACAATATGCCAATGCTTTAAATATGTCATGAATACTTAATGTTTGTCAACTTAAGGGCTTGGTCCACTCCTTAAGCTATTGATTTCCCTAAGCAACGAGTTAGGCATGGTGTATACTCTAACTCTTCTCTTTCTTAAGGGATTCAGCATAGTGTATACTGAGTTATTCCTTTAGAGAGTATAAGATCTGTGGAAATCGACAACCACAAGAGACTTAGGGCATGGTGTATACTCCCGGTTTCCCATGTTGATTAACCTAAGAACCCGGCATGGATTTCTTTTACTACTATTGTTAAACCCAGGAATCGGTCATCCAAATTGATTTAACTAACTAATCTATACCACATGCATACGTTGATCAGATAAACACATATGAGGAATTTGAATAAAAACAGGCATTAATCAAGTTAAGCATCACAACATAAATATCTCAAAGGCACCAATACTGAATTATTGAGTAAACATAATTAGGGCTTCAATGAAGCCCTACTAGAAAATTAGTTACACATAGTTGTGATGTTAAACATCTAAAAATAAAGGAAAGAAGAAACCCGAAAATATGATGGAGAAGAGTAGTCAATTCGTCTCCACAATCTCCTCTGGCCTCCTCCAAAAGGAAGATCCTGTTTCTGTGTTTTACAGGCCTATTTATAAGGTTCTAAGGATACCTCGAAACCCTAATTTCCAAAACAATACCCTAACCCTACTTTCCAAAACAAGGTCTGCCGTTTTACTGCACGTGTGTGCTCGATCGCATGTTTGTGCACTCGATCACACTCTTCTGTGCTCGATCGCACTTGGCTGCTTCCAGGTCTTCTAGGTTTCTTCCTTTGAGTTCCAAAATGCCACTTTTTCTCCAAGTACCTATAAAAACATAGAAAACACAAAAATGAAGTAAAATAGAATAAAATACGTAATCAAAGAGCTTAACAAATGTAAATTAAGGGGCTTAAATATGAATATTTAAGCACTTATCACACCCCCAAACTTACATATTGCTAGTCCCTTAGCAATACAAAATGAAAAACTAACTGAAAACAATAACAAAAATAAATTAATTATTCATGATATCCAAAAATTTGGGTCGCACACAAAACCATGATATTTATTCATGAGCGAGTTTAAAATATAAACACATCTTCGCAATGAAAAAGAGTTTTAAAATCTAAACACTTACACAAGGCTGGTTAAGGCATCACAAATCTGACTTAGTGTGTGGTGAATTAGCATATAAAAGATGAAGCTTCCAAATAACTCCAATGTGTAGTGTTTCGGTGTCTCAACGTTCATCGAATTTCCTATCAGAATAAACAAAAATAGCATATTTTTTTATTTCTTTCTTTTCTTTTATTATGAGATTTTTGCCATTTTGAGTTCCCTTAAGCTTTCTAATTGGCTCTTGTAACGAGTGTTCAGCTAATGACTCCCAAACCATATGGTTTTAGGGCGTTAGGTGTAAAGACACCCCTAAGGACTTACTAACTCGAGTCAAAAAGGCTACGAAACTAACTGGTCTTAATACTGCTGAGCAAAATTCCCACCTTTTGACGTGAACACTCATTGCTTACTGAGGCAAGAGGTCTAGTTACTCAGTGAAAAATTTATTTAATGATCATTATAAGCACAATTCCCACCTTTTGACGTGAACACTTACTGTTTACTGAGGCAAGATGTTCAGTTACTCAGTGGAAAGTTTATTTAATGATCATTAGGAGCATTTTATTTTCTCTTTTTGTGCAATAAATTTTATTTTATTTTTCTATGCCAAAGTGTTCTTCTAACAAGTCATCCGATTACAATTAGGCTATGGAAACATACATTTCAAATTACATGTCATACCCCACACAATTATATGCTAATGTGCTCGTGTCAGATTAGATCAAACTTGTGAATTCTTAAATGCCTTAAAGTAAGCAATTAAACTTTTAAAATTCTTTTATCAGATTATGTGTTCAAAATTTTAAGCTCACTAATGAAATCGTATCACAGTATTCCTTTAGATCAACCAAAATTTCCAAACAATATGAACATGCATCTATCTTTTCTTTTAAAGAATACTAAATAAATAGAAAAAAAAAATGGTACAAGTTGTGTGTGAATATGTCTCCCATACCCCCAAACTTAAATTATATGTAGTCCCCATTGTGTGAATATTATGGAAAGAGCTTATCTGGGAGATGGAGAACTAGCTGGATTGGCATGGTTCATAGCACACCCCCAAACTTGAACTGATGCACACATTGTCCCTAAAAAACAAAAACTAAAATAATATTGAAAAACAAAAAAAATACTAAAAATAAACAGTAATGAGAAATATAAAAATAAAAGGATATGTTGTGGGTTGCCTCCCATGAGCGCTAAGTTTTATGTCTTCAGCCAGACACTCTTATTTGTTCCCAGAAAAACATGAGTTCAGTGCACCCGCAGCTGTTTCAATGCCAAATTTGGTGCTTAGATGCTTTGGAGAGGCCTCAACGATGTGCACAGCTTCAATGATGTTATCTGTAACATCTGTAGATTCTGGCTCAATAGTTGCTCTTGTGAAACCATAGGTGAGGGTAGACTCCAATGGATTAAAATGGTGGACCTGAAAAACTTCCTCAACAACATTTTGCGTCATGCATATATTAAAACATTTCATATCAGCTTGGGGTAATTTTAATGCATCAAATATTTTGAATTCAACCTTCTCACCATTTACCTTTATACTTACAATACCCTTTTTCACACAAATTTTTGTATCAATAGTTCTCATAAAGGGTCTTCCTAAGATTATGGGCAAAGGTAATGGCATAGGAGATTCTTCTATATCTAATACAATAAAATCAGCAGGTAAAATAAATAGACCTACCTTTACCAAGATATCCTCAAGAATACCTCTTGGTCTTTTAATACTTATGTTTGCCAATTGCAAGGTGATGGAAGTTGGTTGGAGTTCCCTCAATCCTAGTGTCTCAAATACAGTGTATGGCAGCAAGTTCACACCAGCCCCTAGATCCAATAATGCATGCTCAAAAATCTGGTCACTTATCCTGCAAGGAATTGTAAAACTACCTGGATCTTTTCACTTGGGTAGTAGTTTCCTTAACAATACGCACTTACCTCTTCAGTTAAAGTCACTGTTTCATGTTCCTGAAACTTCATTTTATTAGTGCAACAATCTTTCAAAAATTTAGCATATGCAGGAATTTGTTGAATTGCATTTAATAAAGGAATGTTGATCTCTACTTTTCTCAAAATTTCAAAAGTATCAAGAAATTTAGTTTCTTTCTCTGGCTTTACTAACCTTTGAGGGAAGGGTGGTGCATTCACCTTCTCCATCTCACTTACCTTGGATATGGTGCTTGTGCAGACTCATTAGCTCCTATGATCTTACCATTTCTAAGAGTTGTCACGACATTCAGTTGCTGATGTCCTCTTGGATTAGGTATTGTTTGGGCTGGAAGTTTACCCAGTTTACTTTCACTTAGCTCTTTAGCTATTTGCCCCACTTGTACTTCTAGTCTTTGAATAGCTTGCTCATAGTTGGCATTAAAATTGTCTTTGCTCAGTCCAAAATTGTCTTTCCTCCGCCATGAATTGTTCTTGTGAAGTCATCAGTTGTTGTTGCTGAGTTGCCAATTGCCTCACAATACTCTCTAGGTAACTCTGCTTTGATTTTGGAACTGATTGAGCTGCTTGTTGGGAGTTTCTTTGCTGCCCTTAAAAGTTCAAGGCATTTTGATCATTGCTCCATGAGAAGTTGGGGTGGTTTCGCCATCCAGGACTGTAGGTATTTGCATATGCGTTGTTCTTGGAAGAATAGTTGTTTGGTCCCATATAGTGTGCTTGCTTTGGATCTGCAGATGAATACAAAGAGCAAGTTTCAGTAGTATGATCAAAATGAGAACATATAGCACATACCTGGAGTTATGTAGCTTGTGGTCGAGGTGAGATGTTCTGAGTAGTCATAGCTTTTACAAGTATATCTAGTTTCCTCTCCACCGTAGCCATCTGATTTGAAGATCCACCATTTAAGTTCACTTCATACATACCCTTGCTTTTTACTTCTAGTCTCCCTCTCGAAGAGAATTGCTGGGTGTGCTCACTTAAGGTCTCAAAAAGCTCTATGGCTTCTTCACTGCTCTTCTCCATCAGCACACTTCCACAACCTAAATCCATAATACCTTAATTTATGTCACTCAGACCTTACTATAAAGCTTGTACTAACTCATCCTGAGGTAGATTGTGATGTGGACACTTGAGAAGCAGCTCATTGAAGTGTCCCTATGCTTCAAAGAAAAAGTCTTCATCCCTCTGTTGGAAAGATTGAATCTCCTTCCTCATCTGCCTTGTCTTTTATGCTGGGAAAAATTTTCTTAGAAACCTACTGGATAGCTCTTCCCAAGTATGGATGGATACTGCAGGCAATGAATTATACCATAGTTTAGCTTTATCTTTTAATGTAAAAGGGAAAAGAATTAACCTAATTCCCTCTTGATTTACATTCTGAATGTGCTGGAACTTGCAGAGATCAAAGAATTCCCGCAGATGTAAGTGTGGGTCCTCAGTAGGTGTCCCCCTGAAGTGAGTCAAAGCATTGAGTATTTGTGGGGATATGTAATAATTTCCCTCTGCCTCAGGTTGATATATAATGCATGAAGGTTAGTTAAGGTTCTATGGGATGAATGATTGCTTCATGGGTCTTCACTTTGGTGGAGGTTGGTTGTCAAACTGTTCTGCCATTTGTGTATCTCCCTCAAATTCTTCTTCTTCCTCCTCAATGTTGTCTCTAAGCCCTTGTCAAATGGTCTGCTCAAGCTCTGTATCGAGTGGAAAGAAGGTTGGGTTTCTAGATCGAAGCCCTTGCATGAATCAGCTTAAATACTTCGGTGCAGCAGCTTCAGTACTGCTGCTCGAGTAGTCTCTGGACCTACGCTCGATCGCACTTGCACTCGATCGCACTTAAGCTTGCACTCAATCACAATGCCAGAAACAGCACTGTTGCAGACCTGAAACAGAAAAACAGAAAAGAAAAAGAAAGAAAAATTAGGTTTTTGATAAAACAAAATAATAAAACTAAACGAAAAATAATTCTAAACAGAAATTTAGTGCAATCCCCGGCAAAAGCGCCAAAAACTTGTTGTGCAAATAATATACCTAAATTAATAAGCAAATATTTGAACAGTTTTACTTGCAAGTGCACAAGGTCAACAGTAGTATAGTGTGCAAATGTGAGATCATATCCACAGGGATTGGTAAAATTTGATTTAGAATTAGGTTTATATTATAAAACAATAGAAATAAATATTGAGTTTGAATTAATAATAATAAAAGCGTAGGGACTTAATATCCACCACCAATCATGCTACCACAATAAAACAATATGCCAATGCTTTAAATATGTCATGAATACCTAATGTTTGTCAACCTAAGGGCTTGGTCCACTCCTTAAGCTATTGATTTCCCTAAGCAACGAGTTAGGCATGGTGTATACTCTAACTCTTCTCTTTCTTAAGGGATTCAACATGGTGTATACTGAGTTGTTCCTTTAGAGAGCATAGGATCTATGGAAATCGACAACCACACGATACCTAAGGACCTAAGGCATGGTGTATACTCCTTGTTTCCCATGTTGATTAACCCAAGAACCCGACGTGGATTTATTTTGCTACTATTGTTAAACCCAGGACTTGGTCATCCAAATTGATTTAACTAACTAATCTATACCACATGCATACGTTGATCAAACAAACACATATGAGGAATTTGAATAAAAACAAGCATTAATCAAGTTAAGCATCACAACATAAATATCGCAAAGGCGCCAATACTGAATTATTGAGTAAACATAATTAGGGCTTCAATCAAGCCATACTAGAAAATTAGTTACACATAGTTTTGATGTTAAACATCTAAAAATAAAGGAAAGAAGAAACCCGAAAATATGATGGAGAAGAGTCGTCAATTCGTCTCCACAATCTCCTTTGACCTCCTCCAAAAGGAAGATCCTGTTTCTGTGTTTTACAAGCCTATTTATAAGGTTCTAAGGACACCTCAAAACCTTAATTTCCAAAACAAGACCCTAACCCTACTTTCCAAAACAGGGTCTGCCGTTTTACTACACGTGTGCGCTCGATCGCATACTTGTGCGCTCGAGCCTTCTATGTGTGCGCATGAGTGCTTGTGCGCTCGATCACACTCTTTTGTGCTCGATCGCACTTGGCTGCTTCTAGGTCTTCCAGATTTCTTCCTTTGAGTTCCAAAATGCCATTTTTTCTCCAAGTACCTATAAAAACATAGAAAATACAAAAATGAAGTAAAATAGAATAAAATACATAATCAAAGAGCTTAACAAATATAAATTAAGGGGCTTAAATATGAATATTTAAGCACTTATCATGTTCTATATGACCAACATAAGACTCGACTTGTTAGATATTATAGAGGTTTAGTGAGCACCATGCTGAATCTCTCTACCATTTCCTTTTCTTTTACTTTGGCCAATATGAGTTCACCTAGTACTAGCAGCTCTGTCCAGGATTTTCCCATCTTTGTAGGAGCTTTCCAAAGAAATAGCTTAGTAGCCACATTAGCAGTGCTTGGGATGATTTTAGGCACGGTGTATTCCCTTTGGCTATAAAATCGTGTGGTTTCTGGAAATTTAAAACCCGATTTCTTCAATAAATTCTCCGATTCAAATGGCAGAGCAGTTTCCATATTTATACTTTTTCTTGTTGGAGGGGTGACCGTCCATTGAACTACCAAAGAAAAAAGGGTAAACCAATGTGTTCATGCCATTGTAGGTGCTTACGATGGGACAGAAGCGACTTTCCTCAATTGGTTTGGGTGGCATAGCTCGTTGCATAAGTCCCCCCTTTTTTTTGATTCATTTTTTTAGTCTTTAGGGAGCCAAAGCTTAACTTTAGTTATTAATAAGGTTCATGCAGGAGCATTCAATTTTTTTTTAGTTGTATCTTTCTGGGTGGGACCGAGAGAAAGAAAGGACTGAGAACAACTGTAATACTCGTGTTCTTAAAATATGGGTAAAAAAGTAATTTGACAAATAATATATATATATATATATATATGGGAAAGAATTATTATTGAATAAAACAATTCTCTTGAAAAAAAAAAACTAGACGCGCGATGGTGTAGTTACAAAGAAAAAGAAGAAGAAGAAAAAAAATTCGGATGTGTTCAGGGTGGGTAAAAAGAAGAAAGAAAAAAGAATGTGACAACACTTGGAATCCAGGTGTTGCCAAAAAAGAAAGCCCCTTAAATGAAAACCGTGACAGCCGGTATATGCTGTAAATAAAAGAACCGGGAGGGTAACCGGTCTAAATGAGAATGAAAGAACCGAGAAGGTAATCGGTCTAAATAAGAATGAAAGAACCGGGAAGGTAGCCTGTCTAAGATAAAAACATGTCGACATGTGGGAAGACGTTCCCAATAACAATAACATTTAAATTCATGTATTGCATTTGCTTAAATATTGATTGTTATTACTTGAGATGCTAAAGTATTATTCATGATTGTAAATTATTGATAGATGTATGAGTCTCACAGAGAGATAATTATACTGAAAAGAGATATAGAAATATGAAATGATGATAATTATCTGGGTGACTGATTATATGCTGTGAACCTCATAATGAGGTAATTATAAGATAGAATTGATAGTCTCAAGATGATGATTAATTATATGAGAAGAAGAGATTTATAAAGTATGGGGATTTGATATGTGTTGTTCGTTTCTCTACCTAAATAAATAAGCAAATAATCGAACTTGTTTTACTTGCAAGTGCACAAGATAAATAGTAGCATAGTGTGCAAGTGCGAGATCATCTCCACAGGGATTGGTGAATTTCGATTTAGAATCAGTTTCTCAATATAAAAAGATAGAAATAAATGTTGAGTGTGAATTAATAATAATAAGAACATAGGGCTTTGACATCCACCACTAATCATACTTTCTTAATAAGTAAAGTGCCAATGCTATAGCCCTATCATGAATACCTAATGGTTGTCAACTTAAGGGCTTGGTCCACTCCTTAGGCTATTGATCTCCCTAAGTAATGAGTTAGGCATGGTGTATACTCTAACTCTTTTCTCTCTTAAGGTAGCATAAGGTCTGTGGAAATCGACAACCACATGAGACCTAGGGCTTGGTCCACTCCTAGTTTCCCATGTTGATTAACCCAAGAATCCGGCGTGGATTTCTTTTATTACTATTGTCAGACCTAGGACTCGGTCATCCAAATTGATCTAACTAACTGATCCATACCACATGCATATGTTGATTAGACACACACATATGAGGAATTTAAATAAGAACAGGCATTAATCAATTAAAGCATTATAACATGGCTATTTGCAAAGGCTAGGAAAGCATAATTAGGGCTTCAATCGAGCCCTATTAGGAAGTTAGTTACACATGCTAAGTAAACTAAACATAATAACCATAACTAAACTAGAACAGAAAAATAAAACCCGAAGAATGCTGAGGACACGAGTCGTTAATTCCTCTCCAAAGCTTACAACTTCAAGCTCAATCCAAAAGTATGTTTTCTGTGTTTTACAAGACTATATATAGGGCTCTAAGGGTGCCCCGACACCCTAATTTCCAATTTAAGGTCCGGAGACTTCTTTCCAAATCTGGCTCTGCTGCCTCTAGTTTGTGTGCGCTCGATCGTATCGGTCTGCGCTCGAGCGCATGTGTGTGCTTGAGTGCTTGTGCACTTGATCACAAGAGAGGTGCGCTCAAGTGCACCTTACTGGTTTGCATCTTTTTATTCCTTAGAGCTCCAAAATGTCATCTTTTCGTCAAATCCCTATGGAAACACAGAAAACACAAAAGTGAAGTAGAATATACTAAAATATATAAACAAAGATCCTAACAAGTGTAAATTAAGGGACTTAAATATGACTATTTAAGCACTTATCACACCCCCAAGCTTACATATTGCTAGTCCCTTAGCAATACAAAACAAAAGACTAAAACAAAATTAAAGATAAATTCATTCTTCATGATATTGAAAAATTTGGATTGCGCATTAAACCATGATGACTGTTCATGGGTAAGCTTATAATAAAAACACATTTTTGCAATGAATAAGGATTTTAAAAGTTCATGTTATTCACACAAGGTTGGTTTAAGACATCACAAGTTTGATTTGGTGTGTGGTGAATTAGCACATAGAAGATGGAGCTTCCAAATAATTTTTAATGTATAGTGTTTTGGTGTCCAAACCTTCATCGAATTCCTTATCAGATAGAACAAAAATAGCATAGTTTTTACTTATTTTCTTTCATCATTAGATTTTTTTTTTTTGCCACGTTGAGTTCCATTAAGCTTTCTAATTGACCCTTGTAACGAGTGTTTGAGCTGGACTCCCAAACCAGATGGTTTTAGGGCATTAGGTGTAAAGACACCCCTAAGGACTTACTAACTCGAGTCAAAAAGGCTATGGAACTAACTGGTCTTAATGCTGCTAAGTGAAATTCCCACCTTTTGACGTGAACACTCACTGCTTACTGAGGCAAGAGGTCCAATTACTCAGTGGAAATTTTTATAATCATTAAATGCTTAATTCCCACTTTTTGACGTGAACACTCACTGCTTACTGAGGCAAAAGGTCTAGTTACTCAGTGAAAATTTTATTTAATGATTGTTAGGAGCATTTTATTTTATTTTTTCTTTTTGCATGATGGATATTTTTCTCTTTATTTTTCTATGAAAAAGTGTTTATCTAACAAGTAATTTGATTATAGTCAGGTCATGGAAACATATACATAAGAATTATATGTCATACCCCACACAAATGCGTGCTAATGTGCTCGTGTCAGATTTAAATCAAACTTCTGAATTCTTAAGTGCCCTGAGGTAGGTAACTAAACTTTTAAAATTCATATTACTAGACTATGTGTTCTCGATTTTAAGCTTACTAATGAAGTTTTATCATATTTTAAATCAACCAAAATTTTTCAAAACAAAATGAGCATGCATTTATCTTTGAAACAATAAATTGGCACATAATGTGTGCATGTGTGTGCAATTGTCTTTCTCTACCCCCAAACTTAATATACACATTGTCCCCAATGTGTAAGTGACATGGAAAGATCTGACCTGGGAGTTGGAAAAATAGACTGCTGGCATGGCTCGTAGTACGCCCCCAAACTTGAACTTGATGCACGCACTATGTTCCTGAAAAAGAAAAACAAACATTATGCCGGAAAACAAGAAATGTAGAAAATTAACAAATAAATAAACATAAATAAGAAAAGAAAAATACTATAATGAAAATGATATGTTGTGGGGTGCCTCCCATGAGTGCTAAGTTTTATGTCTTTAGCCAGACAGGGATCCTCTTACTACTGGTCATCGGGAATTGCAAACTACTCGTTTAGGCATTGTGGTGTAGTTTCTGGCTAAAATGCACTCGATCGTAAGTGTATATGCGCTCAATCGCACTGAGTACTATGCACTCGATCACAATATCCTTACACTCGCTCGTAATGCTTCAGTCAATGAAGTTATGTGCGACAGAAACTGGAGACTCAAGTGGTTCAAGTGTCCTTGGATCAGCTATATATTGAACAGTTTGAAGTGCCAAGTCCTCATCTTGAGGCATGTTGAGATCAAGGTAAGGTTTGACTCAGTGTCCATTGACTGTGAATGTCTGATTGCCATTTGAACCGTGAATCTCCAAAGTACCATGAGGAAAGACCCTGGTGACCACATACGGACCAGATCAGTGGGACTTTAGTTTGCCTCGAAACAACCTTAATCTTGAGTTGTAGAGTAGCACCCTTTGTCCCACGTGAAACTCTTTCCTCACTAGTTGTTTGTTATTATAGGCTTTTGTCCTTTCTTTGTAAAGCTTAGCATTTTCATATGCATCATACTTTAATTCTTCTAGCTCATTTAAGTGCAGCTTTCTCTTCTCACGTGCTTGTTTCATATCAAAGTTAAATTGTTTAATGGTCAAATATTCTCGATGTTCTAGCTCTACTGGCAAATGGCATGCTTTTCCAAAGACTAAGTGGTATGGGGACATCCCAATTGGTGTCTTGTAAGCTATTCTATATGCCTATAAAGCATCATTTAGTCGCAAAGACCAATCCTTTCGATTAGGATTCACGATCCTCTCCAGGATGCTTTTGATTTCATGGTTACTTATCTCCACTTGGCCACTAGTCTGAAGGTGATATGGGGTGCCAACCTTATGGGTGATTCCATATTTTCTGATGAGTGCGGCAAAAGAATGATGATGAAAGTGGCTGCCACCATCACTGATGATCGCTCTTAGTGTCCCGAACCGGGTAAAAATGTTATCATGTAGAAACTTCACCACCACTTTAAGATCATTAGTCTGTGAGGAGATAGCCTCGACCTATTTAGACACATAATCCATACCCATAAGAATATATAAATAACCAAAGGAATTGGGGAATGGGCCCATGAAATCAATACCCCATACATCAAAAAGTTCTACTATATGAATATTTTGTAGGGGCATCTGATTTCGGGAGGAGATGTTACCTATCCGCTGGCATCTATCACATGAGCTGCAGAATGAGAAGGCGTCTTTAAATAGATTAGGCCAATAAAAACTGGATTGTAGTACCTTAAGTGCTATTTTCTTGGCCCCAAAATATCCTCCACAAGCAAACTGATGGCAATGTTGTAATAAGCTCAAATGCTCCACTTCCAAGACACGCCTTCTGATGATTTGATCGGGACAGAATTTAAAGAAGTAGGGATCATCCCAATGGTAGTGTCGAGATATAGATATCAACCGCTTCTTTTCTTGATTGGTCATACATGGAGGAAAAACCTTAGCAGTTAGATAATTGATAATATCAGCATACCATGGAATCGTTACCTCTAGTGCGAAAAATTGTTCATCAGGGAAGTTTTCATTCAAAGGCAACTTATTTTTGTCATTCTCATAGGGTAGCCTTGATAAATGATCTGCAACCACATTTTCACTGCCTTTCTTGTCCTTGATCTCCAAATCAAATTCTTGTAATAGGAGTGCCCATCTGATTAACCTAAGCTTTGCATCTTTCTTAGAAAACAGATATCTCAAAGTAGCATGATCAGTATATACAATAACCTTAGAGCCAATAAGATATGATCTAAACTTCTTTAAAGCAAAAATAACAGCTAACAATTCCTTCTCAGTGGTAGAATAATTAAGATCAGCATCATTTAAGGTTCTAGAAGCATAGTAAATAGCATGAGGTACCTTATTGATTCTCTGACCTAAGTCAGCTCCTAAGGCAAAATCGCTTGCATCACACATCAGCTCGAATGGAAGATTCCAATCTGGTGCCATCATTATTGGGGCGGAAGTGAGTACATCCTTCAATGTGTTGAAAGCTGTCATACAGTTATTAGTTCATTCAAATTTGGTGTCTTTAGCTAACAATGCACATAGAGGTCTAAAGATCTTGTAGAAATCCTTGATGAATCGTCTATAGAATCCATCATGTCCAAGGAAACTTCTGCTCCCTTGACTGTTAAAGGAGGAGAAAGCTTTGAAATGATGTTTATTTTAGCCTTGTCTACCTCAATACCTTTGTTGGAGATAGAATGACCCAACACAATGCCTTGTTGGACCTTAAAATGACATTTCTCCCAATTCAGCACTAAGTTGCTCTCTTCACATCTCTTTAAGACACTCTCTAGATGATTTAGGCATTCATCAAAATTAGAACCAAAAACACTGAAATCATTCATGAATACCTCAATCTCCACCCTATCGGAAAATATGTTCATCATACATCTTTGAAAGGTGGCTAGTGCGTTGCATAAACCAAGTGGCATCTTTCGATAAGCAAATGTACCGAAATGACATATGAAGGTAGTCTTTTCTTGATCCTCATGTGCTATAGCAATCCAGTTATACCCATTGTACCCATCTAAGAAGCTATAATAACTATGGCCAGCTAATCTCTCTAACATCTGATCAATGAATGGCAAGGGGAAGTGATCTTTTCTGGTCACTTTGTTTAATCGTCAGTAATCAATATACACCCTCCAACCAGTTGTTTTTCTTGTAGATATGAGCTCCTCATCTTCAATCTTCACCACTGTGATCCCACTCTTTTTAGGAACAACTTGGACTGGACTTAACCATTTACTATCTGAGATGGGGTAGATAATGCCGACATCTAATAGTTTTAATACCTCAGCCTTTACTACCTCTTTTATGTGTGGATTAAGTCTTCTTTAAGCATCTCGAGTGGGTTTTGCTTCATCCTCAAAGTAGATATGATGCATGCATTTAGCTGGACTTATCCCTTTTATGTCAGCAATGGTCCATCCAATGGCAGATCTATGCTCCCTAAGAACTCTCAACAGTTTTTTCTCTTCTCCAACACTCAAATTAGCAGCCACAATTACAGATAATGTCTTCTTCTCTCCCAAATAGGCATAAGTTAGATGTTCTGGCAACTACTTTAATTCCAAGGTTTGTGTCTGGACAATAGAAGGGAGAAGAGTAGTATTAGTAGGTGTAAGAGTTTCAAATGGAGGAGCATACTTACTTGAATGATTTGGAGAAGCCTCAAGGAGGTGCACAGTTGTAATAATGTCATTAGTAACAACTTCAGGTTCTTACTCAATATCTACCTTTGTAAAACTACGGGTAAGGGTAGTTTCTAATGGATCAATGTGATGGACCTGAAAAGCTTGCTCAACAAAACTTTGCATCATACATACATTACAGCATTCCATATCATCTTGAGGTAGTTTTAATACATCAAATATTTTAAACTCTATTTTCTTACCATTTATCTTCATACTTACTATACCCTTTTTCACGCAAATCTTTGTATCAGCAGTTCTCATAAAGGGTCTTCCTAATATAATGGGCAGAGGTAATGGCATAAGGGATTCTTTCATATCTAACACAATAAAATCAGCAGGTAAAATAAACTCACCTACCTTTACCAGGACATCCTCAATAATACCTCTAGGTCTTTTGATGCTTCTGCCTGCTAGTTGCAATATAATGGAAGTCGGTTGAAGCTCCCCCAAACCTAGTGTCTCGAACACAGTGTATGGCAGCAAATTTACGCTCGCTCCCAAATCTAGTAATGCTCGCTCAAACAACTAGTCGCCTATCTTGCAGGGAATAGTGAAACTACCCAGATCTTTCAGTTTTGATGGTAGTTTTCTTAATAGCACAGCATTTACCTCTTCAGTTAAGGCTACCATCTCATGTTCCTAAAACTTCCTCTTATGACTGCAATAATATTTTAAAAACTTAGCATAAGCAGGTATCTATTGTATTGCATCCAATAAGGGAATGTTTATTTCAACTTTCCGCAATGTTTCAAAGATATCAAGCAGTTTGTTTTCTTTCTTTTGTTTAACTAACCTTTGCAGGAAGGGTGGTGCATTCACCTTCTTCGTCTCACTTACCTTTGATACTGATGATTTTTCTATAGATGTTGTTGCAGATTCATCGATCCTTATCACCTTACCATTCCTTAGAGTTGTGACAGCTTTCAATTGCTGGTGTCCCCCTAGGTTTGGTAGTGTTTGAGCTAGGAGCCCATCTTGCTTTCTGCCACTTAATTCTTTAGTCAGTTTCCCCATTTGTACCTCTAGCCTTTGAATGGCTTATTCGTGTTTTGTAGTGGTTTGTCTCATCTCAGTCCGAAATTGCCTTTCATCTGCTATGAACTGATCTTGTGAACTCATCAACTGTTGTTGGGATACTAACTGCTGTTGTTGAGTTACCAGTTGCCTCACAAGACTCTCTAGGTCATTTTCTTTGTTTCGAGAACTGAGTGGGCTACTGTTTGGGAGTTCCTTTGCTGTCCTTGACCATTCTGATTGTTACTCCAAGAAAAGTTTGGGTGATTCAGCCATCCAGGGTTGTATGTGTTTGCATATGGATTATTCTTTAGCGGATAGTTGTTTGGTCCCATATAATTTGCTTGTTCAAGGTCTGCAAATGAATATAAGGGACATACCTCAGTATTATAATCAAATTGGGAACATATCATACATACCTAGAGTGGTGTAGCTAGTGTATTGGTGATGCATTATGAGCGGCCATGGCTTTAACTAACAGATCTAGTTTCCTCTCCAAAGTAGCTATTTGGGTAGAAGATCCTCCATTTAGGTTTACCTTATACATACCATTGCTCTTAGTTCCATGTCTACCTCGAGAAAAGAACTGCTGGGTGTGTTCACTTAAGGTTTCGAATAGCTCCATGGCTTCTTCGCTACTTTTCTCCATCAGCACTCCTCCACAACCTGAATCCACAATACTTTTATTAGTATCACTTAAACCCTCATAGAAAGCTTGTACCAGTTCATCCTGAGGTAGATTGTGATGTGGGCATTTGAGTAGCAGCTCGTTGAAATGTCCCTATGCCTGAAAGAATAGGTCTCCATCTATTTGTTGGAAAGACTGAATCTCCTTCCTTATTTGCCTCGTCTTTTGGGCTGGGAAAAATTTCCTTAAGAATTTGCTGGCCAACTCCTCCCAAGTGTGGATAAAAACTGCAGACAATGAATTATACCACAGTTTAGCATTATCTTTTAAGGAAAAAGGGAAAATAATTAACCCGATTCCTTCTTGGTCTAAGCCTCGGATGTGCTGGAATTTGCAGAGATCGAAGAACTCTCGAAGGTGCAAGTGTGGATCCTCACTAGGTGTACCCCAAAAGTGAGTCAATGCACTGAGTATCTTTAGAGATATGTAGTAGTTGCCTTTCGCCTCGGGTTGGTAAGCAATGCAAGACGGCTGATAAAGGTTCTGTGGGATGAAGGATTGCTTTATCGGCCTTCGCTCAGGTGGTTGTTGATTTTCGATTGGTTCAGCCATCGATGCTCCTTCCTCGATTTCTTCTTCTACCTCTTCAGAGTTGTCTCTAAGCCTTTGTCGGATAGTTCGCTCAAGCTTGGTATCGAGGGGAAAGAATGTTGGATGTCTGGATCAAAGCTCGTGCATGAATCGGTAACAATTATTTCAGTGCAGCAGCCCGGGTAACTCTCTGCCTCAAGTGCGCTCGATCGCACATAAGGGTGCACTCGATCGCAAGTGGCACAAAGAGTTCTGCTGTAGTACCTGAAACAGAAAACGAAAAAGAAATAGATTAGGGTTTTGATGAAACTAAAATGAAGGTGAAAAACAGAAACTTAAAATTTGAGATTATTGATAAAAAATAAAGCATAATAAATCAATAAAAATTACTAAACTAAATGAAAATAATTCTAGAAAGAAATTTAGTGCAATCCTCGGAAACAGCGCCAAAAACTTGTTGTTCGTTTATCTACATAAATAAATAAGCAAATAATCGAACTTGTTTTACTTGCAAGTGCACAAGGTCAATAGTAGCATAGCGTGCAAGTGCGAGATCATCTCCACAGGGATTGGTGAATTTTGATTTAGAATTAGTTTCTCAATATAAAAAGATATAAATAAATGTTGAGTGTGAATTAATAATAATAAAAACATAGGGCTTTGATATCCACCACTAATCGTACTTTCCTAATAAGTAAAGTGCCAATGCTATAGCCCTATCATGAATACCTAATGGTTGTCAACCTAAGGGCTTGGTCCACTCCTTAAGCTATTGATCTCCCTAAGCAATGAGTTAGGCATGGTGTATACTCTAACTCTTTTCTCTCTTAAGGGATTCAGCATGGTGTTGTTCCTTAAGAGAGCATAAGGTCTGTGGAAATCGACCACCACATTAGACCTAGGGCTTGGTCCGCTCCCGATTTCTCATGTTGATTAACCCAAGAATCCGACGTGGATTTCTTTTGTTACTATTGTCAGACCCAGGACTTGGTCATCCAAATTGATCTAACTAACTGATCCATACCACATGCATACGTTGATCAGACACACACATATGAGGAATTTAAATAAAAATAGGCATTAATCAATTAAAGCATTATAACATGGCTATTTGCAAAGGCAATCAATGATTATATATATAGGAAAGCATAATTAGGGCTTTAATCGAGCCCTATTAGGAAGTTAGTTACACATGCTAAGTAAACTAAACATCATAACCATAACTAAACTAGAACAGAAAAATAAAACTCGAAGAATGCTGAAGAGATGAGTCGTCAATTCCTCTCCAAAGCTTACAACTTCAAGCTCAATCCAAAAGTATGTTTTCTGTGTTTTACAAGACTATATATAGGGCTCTAAGGGTGCCCTGAAACCCTAATTTCCAATTTAAGGTCCGGAGACTTTTTTCTAAATCTGGCTTTGCCACCTCTGGTGCATGTGCGCTCGATCGCATAGGTCTGCGCTCGAGCGCACACATCCTTCTAAGTGTACGCTCGAGTGCTTATGCACTCGATCACAAGAGAGGTGCGCTTGAGGTTTTTAGCTTTTTATTCCTTAGAGCTCCAAAATGTCATCTTTTTGTCAAAGCCCTATGAAAAACACAGAAAACACAAAAGTGAAGTAGAATCTACTAAAATATATAAACAAAGAGCCTAACAAGTGTAAATTAAGGGGCTTAAATATGACTATTTAAGCACTTATCAATATGAGTAGTGATAATAGAATGTTATTATCAAAATATATGAGGTATAGATGAATGAATATTGGAAGACTAATTATACAAATTGAATACTTCTAGTAAGTTTAATTCACTGAGCTTGCGAAGCTCACTCCTCATTGTACAATGGTTTCAGGTAGCAGGCAGGACAGATAGTTTGATGAGTTGAGATTCAGACGAAGTCATTATTTGTAAGCCACGTGGTTCACATCCTCAGACTAATGGGAAAAAAATATTTGTAAATATTCATGCATATTATGTTGTATATAATGTTTAAGTCAAGATATGAATGATGTATCTCCTTTGTTGAGCGTTGAGGATTGATGTAATAATTGTAATTGGTGTTATTTTTATTGTTGCATATATGTGTCGTGCTGGGATTTTCAAATTGTAACAACATCGTCTCAGGGGTGGCCAACCCGAGATGGGTCGTTACAATTTTGGTATCAGAGTATTAAGTTTTATGATTCTATAGACTGTATAAAAAGTAAGAAAGTGGAAGATAAAAACAAATTATATTCTAATGAATAACTTAAGGATGACACGTGTACGTGCTAGAGCTTGAGTTAGAGTTGTTGATTTGAGAGGGCGTGGTAGGCCCCCAATATTTTGACAAGTCGAGGTTGAGTCTAAATCTGTGGTTCCTAGAAGGGAACGTGTTAACAATATAATTGATATTAGTAAAGGTGTGAGAGAATTTGAAGTTGAAAGAGATGAGCTAAGATAAGCTCTTACACATGCTCTTGAAAAAAAAAAGAATGTAACAGATGATAGAGTTGATAGCCTATAACATAGACTTGATGAACAGGCTAGAGTAGTGCCTGAGGTTGTTGTAAATCCAGTAATGGTAAATGTTCAAAAGGGAAAAAGTGAGTTTATGCATGAGATGTAGAGAGATTGTTTTATTAGATATATTAAGTCGAATGCCTTGTTGTTTAAAGGATCTATGAATCCTTTTAAGCTTGAGTTTTGGGTGAAACATGTAAAGAGATTATTTGGTATTTTACCAGTAACTAACATGCAGAGGGTTGCCTTTGCTTCGTTTGAGTTAGAAGAAAAAGCGTTGGAATGGTGGGAGGATACTCTTCCCAGAGTAAGTGCATATGTTGATAAACCCTTAACTTGGAATAGGTTTAAGGAAGTTTTCCTTGATAAATACTTTCATTATACATTTAGAGCCCAACAAGATAGAGATTTTATTTATTTGAGGCAAATGTGTTGACTGTGGCTCAGTATGATAGCAGATTTATGGTCTTGTCAATGGTTGTACCGGAAATGGTAGACCTGGAGGAGAAGAAGTGTAAGAGGTTCAAAGATGAACTATGTTATAAGATTTGATCAAAACTATCTTACATGAGGCATATGAATTATGTTACGTTGGCGAATATAACACTTCAGATTGAGAAGGATGTGATGGAGTTTAGAGGTAGGAGAAATTAGCGGAAGAGGTCTAGATTTGAGGAACCCAAAAGTGGTACCAGTGTGAGTGTGCAGGGTGGGTGACCACCCAGAGGAGGTGTTCCTTGTCACAGGAAACTTTAGTACAGAGTCAGAGGAAAATATGATATGTTGCTTTTGTAGCTCAGAATAATATCGGTAGGACCCTTAGATTTGGGAGACAGGTTATGGGAACTGGGAGTCATGGCAGAAGAAGTAAGTATGCCACCAAGGGGAAGTGGTAATCTGATGTATGATCGAGAAACAGAAGTTTGTTATAGATGTATCCAGATAAGATATTTATCCCAGAATTGTCTAATTTGAAGTTATTTGTATGTAGAAAATGTAGACATATCAATGTTGGTTGATCTTGGTGCAACCCATTCTTTTGCATCCAGTATTCATATGAAGTCTATTGATACATGTATTAGTCCTTTGATGTATAATATTATTGTTGAAGTTCTCACTAGAGATAGTGTGATAATCATAAATGTTTACAAAGGTTGTGTGATTCGTATCAATGATAAAGAATTTGAAGTTGATTTATTACCTTTGAATATAATAGATCTTCATTCGATTTTGGAAAAGAATTAGTTATTGATGTATTATATCTGGGTTGATTGTTCCAGAAAGAATGTAGTGTTCAAGATATGGACATGAGGAGTTTAACTTTCAGGGAGAACATAAAATACTCTCGAACTATCTTATTTTGCTCTGACTACTAGTAGATGGTTGAAGAAATGATGTGAGGAGTATTTGGCATACATAATGGATTCTAAAAAGGAAAATAGGAAGTTAGAAGAAATCTTGGTAGTGAAAGATTTTCATGATGTGTTTCGTGAAGAGTTGTCCAGATTGTCTCCCAGTAAGGAGATTTAGTTTCCTATAGATGTGATTTTGAGTTCAACACACATATCTATAGCACCCTATAGAATGGCACCAGCTGAATTGAGAGAGTTGAATGTACCATTTTAAGAACTGTTAGATAAACAATTTATCGACCTTATGTGTTTGGGGAGCCCCTGTGTTGTTTGTGAAAAAAGGAAAATGGAATGATGAGATTGGGTATAGACTACAGATAGTTGAATAAGATAACCATTAAGAACAAATATCTTTGCCCAGAATAAATGAATTGTTTGAGCAGTTGCAAGGAACGAGGGTGTTTTCAAAAATAAACCTGAGATCAGGTTATCACCAGTTAAGGATAAAATGAGGGAGAAATGCCTAAGACTGCTTTTAGGACACGTTATGGTCATAAGTTTCTTGTGATGCCATTTGAGTGGACTAATGCTCCAGCAACATTCATGGACGTGATGAATAAAATGTTTAAACTATTTCTTGACAAATTGTGGTTATAATTATTGATGAGATTTTGGTATATTCTAACAATGAGGAAGAACATGTGAAGCATTAGACAGTGTGTTAGAGATTTTGAAGAGAGAGAAATTGTATGCTATAATTTCCTAAATGTGAATTTTGACTGAATGAAATAAATGCCTTGGGTCATGTAGTATTTGGAAATGGTATAGCAATTGATTCACAGAAAGTAGAGGTAATGTTGAGTTGGGATAAACCAACTAATGTGACTAAAATTAGAATCTTCTTGGGGTTAGCTGGTTATTATAGAAGATTCATCTAAAGATTTTCTATAATTGCAGTACTGTTGACTAGATTGACCAGGAAAGATGTGAGATTGGTATGGTCTAGGGAGTGTGAGAAAAGTTTCCAATTACTCAAGGAGAAATTGACTACAGCTTCAATATTAGTATTTCCTTCTGGTGATGAAGGATTTATGGTGAATAGTGATGCATCCCATCAAGAGTTGGGATGTGTGTTGGTACAACATGGGAAGGTAGTGGGATATGCTTCTAGGCAATAGAAGAATCATGAAAGAAATTACCCGGCCCATAACTTAGAGTTGATTGCCATAATGTTTGCTTTGCAGATTTGGAGACATCATTTATATGGAGTGATTACGCCCAAAGAATAACGAGGTAGTTGTAGCACTACTTTAGGGTATTGATTCCACAGAGAGACAAATTTAAAGAATAGTAGAAGGAACAAAGAAACTAAAGAAAAATATTAAATGATTAATGGAGAACAAAGATTAATTTTTAATGCAAATTAAAGTGAAGCAAAGTGACTAACGGAGAAAGTACTCAAATTTGACAAACAGGAAAGTGTCAGGAATCCTTTGCACAAATCTGGTATTTTAAGTATTCTTAATTCATTAAATAACTCAAATGGGAACTTAATTCCCAAAATTTCCAATCGGAAGGTGTAGATTTATAAACCAAGATTAAACTAAATGTAACCCTTTGAAAAATCATTCACCACTTTTAGAATACATAAATTATTATCACTATTGAGAAAATTCAACGACGACAATATACTCATGAGGCGATATTGCAGTAAAGAATTAAATCAATATAAATAAATAATTGATCCAAACATAATCAAAGAGCAAATCCATTCAATAGAGAAAACATTACTGAATCCATAAACAGAATAAATTCTACGATTATTCGGAGAAGAAAACATCACCAATGAATTGAGAATGATAAAACAAAAGAGTTTTAGTAATTGAAAATCAAATACATAAATAAAAAAATAAACAAAAATACCATATACTGTGCAAGTTTATCCCTAGCCCCACTTGAGAATTTAATTACCCATAAATATAATGGACAACAAAAATCTCAAGAGAAAAATTAGAGTAAACATTAAAGTACTAAACATTAAACTTTAAAAATTAAAAGAAATAAATTAAACCTAGCAATACATGGAGAGAGAAATTCAACCCGTAGCTGTTGTGCAGTGCTTCCCCCGATTGGTAGCAAAATCCTCCAGATTGCACCTCTTGGTAGCAAAGCCTCTGAGATTGCCCACCCATTTGATGAAGTGAAATGAGGCTTTTATAGGGGAACTCCATGAGTGCTGATTACGCCCAAAGAGTAACGCAGTAGTTATAGTACAACTTTAAGGTGTCAATTCCACAGGGAAACAAGTTAATCTACAAAGGAAGTGGTGAACTTTAATCCAAAACGATAATCCAAATGAGTAAGAGAATATGAAGTTGATAGTGAAACAATTATGTAAAGTAGATTGTGAAATATAATAGGGGAACAACAAGGATCTAGGAATCCTCCCTAAGTTCGTTGCCCTAATCCTAACTTGATTCAGTTGTTTTTATCTCGATTTCAAGTTTCATATCCCAGACAGGCAATCAAAAAATATTCAATTAAAGCGCATGTATAAACCCTAAAGTAATTGATATGAATTATTCTTTACTTTCAAGCACACATGACCTAACTTATAAATTATCAAAAGACGACGATATATCTAAATAACAATACCGCAGCAATGGACAAATCTATAAAAGAGATCTACCGGACTCAATCACACCCAAACAAATACACATAAGAAGAGCATGACTAGACTTATATGGAAAAGAAGCATACAATCACTGGACTAATAAGAAATCGACTAATTAGATTAAAAAGTAAATCATAACAATGTTTGAACGCTAAAGCTCTATTACAACTGAATCAAGTAAGGAAAATAGAAACAACTACACCTAGGGATTCATCGCTTCGCCTTGCTTAGAGATTAGTTAGCCATGGGGCTCATGGTTGCACACTTTGATGGAGGAAAAGTTGCTGCTTCCTTGAGTTTTCCAGGTTTTTGAATGAATAATTACAAACCCTAAGTGGTCTATTTATAGTGTACAAGGCCTAAAGGTGTTTTAGGGTTTGAACAAATCATTAAAGACCTAATTAAGGTCTAACTCGGAGAGTAGGGTCTGTGCGCGCGCTGCACCTTGGCTTTTGTCAAGTTTCTTGTGTGTGCGGTGAGGTGCGCCTCAACTTCTCCAGGGTGCGCCTCAGCCCTTCAAGGTGCACCTCAGCTGATCCAAGGTGCACCTTGACCTGTTGGGTCTTTGAGGCTTCTTTTGGGCTTCTTTCTGACGGGTGCACCTCAGCTTATCCAAGGTGCACCTTGACCTAATTTGTAGAGATCTTCTTTGTTTTATCTTTCCGCAGCCATGGCTCTACTTTGGTATGCATCGAATCATCTTGCTTCAAGCACCGAATGCTTTTTCTATCTTTTTTAACTCAATATACTTGAAAATGCAAGAAATAAGTTAATGTTCCAAGAATACCACTTTAGAGTTGTTAACGAATAAAAATGCAATTAAAACCTAAATCAATCCCTAAAGTGCTAAAAAATAAGTACGATTAAGATGCATTTTATGGCTCTCATCAAGTGCAAAGTGTTTCCAATATGATGTGGGATGTGGGATGCATAATGTGTTTCCAATCAATGTGGGATGTGGGATTTAAACCCTCACATGTCCTTCAAAACTTCTGCACATGCTGAAGTCATGTATAGCCTGACCTTTGTCTACTAAAACTGTCATAACTTTCTTTAGAAAAATCATATTTATGAGCTGTAAAATTCTTCAAAAAATAGACATCCGGATCTTTCCAAGCATATATGGCTCATCTCCTAGTTCTTCTTGAATCAATACAGCGTAATCCGCAAAAAATGACTGATCTGTACGCTAAAATCATGCATAACCTGACATTTGTCTACTAAAACTGTCATAACTTTCTCTAAAAAAAATCATATTTACGAGCCATAAAATTCTCCAGAAAATAGACATCCGGATCTTTCCAAGCATATATGGTTCATCTCCTGATTCTTGAATCAGTACAGTTTAATCCGCAAAAATGACTGATCTGTACGGACAATTCTGGCAATTTAGTGAAATATTAAAAATCATAGAACTAACACAAAATATCAGATTAGAACACAACTAAACAATTAACAAATGTAAATTAATGGGCCAAAATATGCAATATTTAGTACTCATCAAACGCTCCAAAACTTACATTTTGCTAGTCCCTTAGCAAAACAAAATAATAAAAAAAATAAATGAAAAACAAAAAACACAAAGATAAATCCATCATTCATGGTGTCCAAAAATTTAAGCAGCACACAAAACCATGATATTCATTCATGAGCAAGCTTAAAATATAAACCCATCTTCGCAATGAATAAGAATTTTAAAATCTAATTACTTACAAGAGGCCAGCTAAGGCATCACAAGTCTGACTCAGTGTAAAGTGAACTAGTACATAAAAATAAAGCTTCCAAATAACTCCAATGTGTAATGTCTTCATGTCGCAAGATGAACAACAATGGCATTGTTTTATTTCATTCTTTCTTTTATTATAAGGCTCTGCTATGTTTAGTTCCTTTAAGCTTTCTAATTGACCCATGTAGCGAGTATTGAGTCAATGACTCCCAAACCAGATGGTTTTAGGGCATTAGGTGTAAAGACACCACTAAGGACTTACTAACTCGAGTCAAAAAGGCTACGAAACTAAACTGGCCTTAATGTTACCAAGCATAATTCTCATCTTTTGACGAGAACACTCAGTGCTTACTGAAGCAAGAGGTCCAGTTACTCAGCGAAAAGTTTCTCAATGATTAATATGAATAAAACCCCAACTTTTTGACGTGAACACTCACTGCTTACTGAGGCAAGAGGTCCAGTTACTCAGTAGAAAGTTTATTAATGATCATCATAAGCATTTTTCTCTTTTTGTACAATTTTTTTATATACTTTTCTACACGAAAGTGTTTATCCAACAAGTCATCCAGTTTCAGTTAAGTCATGGAAACATATACATTAAAATCGCATGTCATACATCACACTATTTTTGTGCTAATGTGCTCGTGTCATATTAGATCAAATATGTGAATTCTCAAATGCTTAAAGTAAGTACCAAAATTTTAAAACTCATCATCCAATCATGTGTTCAAGATTTTAAGCTCACCAATGACATCACATCACAATATTTGTTCAAATCACCCAAAATTTCAAAACAACATGAGCATGCATTTATCTTCTCTTTAAAACAAAGAAAAAAAAATAAACTGGGACAAAGTGTGTGTAATGATTCTCCTATACCACTAAACTTAAATTACACATTATCCTCAATGTGTGAATAATATGGAAAGATCTTACTCGGGAGATGGAGAATTAACTGGACTGACATGGCTCATAGCATACCCCCAAACTTGAACTGAAGTACGCGTTATCCCTGAAAAATATAGAATAAAGTAATATTAGAAAACAAAAAATACTATAAATAAACAGTAACAGGAAATACGAAAAAATAATAAAAACATAAAGGATATGTTGTGGGGTGCCTCCCATGAGCGCTAAGTTTTACGTCTTTAGCCAGACTCTAACAGGAAAAGTGTCACCTGGACCAAGGAAAACATGTTTTAAACCCTTAAATAGAGGCTTCAATTCAACTTTGGGTGCTTCCACACTTGAAGAAATTTGTTTTGCACTTCTCTCAAGCAATTCCTCAAACTTTGGTTGCCATGCCCGAGTGCCATTATCCTGAGTTCTATCAAAAATAGCACAAATATCAACCACATCAGATGGATCACTAATAGAATCAAACTCAGAATTAACAAGAAAAATACTCAAGGGGATCAAAATCATGAGCTATAGAAACTCCCCTATCCATGAGTGAGTTAATCATGTATGCCTGGTGGCTCTCGTCATCATCTTCTAGCTATTTTGCAATATGGAAGATATTCACCTCGAGGGTCATGTTTACAAAAGACAGCTTCATGAGCCCATTCTTGCAATTAATAAGAGCATTAGCAGTGGCAAGGAACAACCTACCTAAAATCAAAGGAATTTTAGAAGTAGTATCAACAACAGAGCTAGTGTCAAGGATTAGGAAATCAACAGGATAATAAAATATGTCAACTTGAATTAGAACATCCTCTATCACACCCCGGGCTACTTTGACTGAACGGTCAGCTAATTGTAATACCACAATGGTTGGTTTGATTCTCTCAACCCCAACTACAAATAAATAGAATATGGCATTAGATTCACGCTAACTCCTAGATTTAGCAAAGGTTGCCTAAACTCGTGATTTTCAATGCTGTATGCAATGGTTGGACAACCAAGATCTTTGTACTTGGGAGGAATCCGTTGCTCAATTAGAGCACTAACTTGCTCTGTCAGGAATGCTATCTTCTTCACATTGTGCTTTCTCTTAACTGTATACAAATCCTTGAGAACTTTTGCATAAGTAGGAACTTGTTTAATCACATGTAAAAAATGAGGATTGATTTTTACTTGCCTTAGATTCTCTAAGATTTCATTGTTTGAATCCAGAGTTTGTTTGCTTGATATTAAAGCTTGAAGGAATGGTACTTTAATAGGACTATTTGTCACCTCAGGTTTCTTGGGCAGCTCGGCATCATTACTATCTTGACCCTTTTCCACATCCTCTGATTTGTTCATTGTTGGGATGTGTAATGACTTACCACTTCGTGTCACAATGGCATTCACATCCTTCAAATTCTCTTGCACCATGTGTTGACTATGGGGTGTGGACTGAGCTTGAGAAAGGAACTTACCTCACTCATTCACACTCAAGGAGCTCATCAATTTGGACACTTGGCTCTTTATCTCCTTATTTTCTTCAACAACCTGCGTAATCAACGCTTCACATCTTTGGTTAGTTTTACTCCGTGCCTCAATAAAAGCATGCAAAGTGTCTTCTAAAGGACTCCTAGAAGATGCAGGTGCATGATATGGTGCAGGATATGATCTAAGGGGCTGTGTAAGCAGCTGGTTTTCAGGTTTCCAGCTAAAATTGGGGTGATTGCGCCACCCTGGATTATAGGTATCAAGGAAAGGTGAAAACGGCTTTTTGTACATACCTAAGGCATTATATTGTTCCTCATATATCCCTCTCATCTCAGCAAATGTAGGACACACTTGGGCGAGATGATCTACCCCGCCACATACAAAACATGGTCCAAAAAACTCTGCATGATTAGCTACATGTGTTAGCTTCAAGCCCTTAGTCTTTAATGCATCTAGCTCCCTAGTGAGCATCTCGACCTATGGCATTAGGTTATCCTCTTCCCTAAGATGGTAAATTCCACCACCATTTGGGTTTCTTGCAGGTCACGACCTATTTGTGCTTTCAGTAGCACTAGGTCCAGTCAAAGTGTGAGCTTTTTCAGTAAGCTCGTTGAGGTATTCTATGGCCTCAACAGGATCTTTCTGTAAGAACTCACCATTACATATCATCTCCATAAATTGGCGCTCTTTAGGTATAAGTCCCTCATAAAAATAGCTCACTAAGTACCAATTCTCATTTCCATAGTGAGGACACATACTCAACAACTCCTTAAATCTCTCCCAAAACTGATACAAAGTCTCACTGTCCTTTTGTGCAAAGGTGGAGATTTGCCTTTTTAAAGCGTTGGTCTTATGTTGAGGAAAATATTTATTAAAGAAAACTTGAGTTATCTCATTCCATGACCTAATAGATCTTGGTCTCAGTGAGTATAGCCAACTCTTAGCTTTATCTTTTAAAGGAAAAGGAAAGAACTTAAGTCTCACAATGTCATTAGTTGCATTTTAACTATGAAAAGACGCAACTACTTCCTCAAACTTCATAATGTGCACATATGGATTTTCGTTTTTTAAGCCATGAAACGTAGGGAGTAACTGTATCATCTCTGTTTTAAAATCTAATCGGCGAGTATTAGCTGAAAACATGATGCATGATGGTGTGGCTATATGTGTAGGGTAGAGGTAATCCTGAAGGATCTTAGTGGGTTGATCTCCATGTTCACTCATTTTTTAGGACCAGATGGATTGTCAAATAAAAAATTTAAAAAAGTTTGTCAAACAAAGGATTTAAAAAAGTTTGATTCTGACTCTAGCACAGGCCTACAAGCAAATCTACCCAAAGCATCTCTATATCTGAGCATGCAAGGTCACAAAATAATAAAAATACTATAAAAAGAAAGAAGAGAAAAAGAAAAAAATAATGTAGCAAGCTAAAAGAAGGAATGAAGTTACCGCCTTTACAAATTGCTGAAAAGAAAAACTATCTAGAAATTCTTCTACCGTCTCCCCCAGCAACGGCGCCAAAGTTTGATTACGCCCAAAGAATAACGCAGTAATTGTAGCACAGCTTTGGGGTGTCGATTCCACAGAGAGAAAAATTTAAAGAATAGTAGAAGGAACAAAGAAACTAAAGAAAAATATTAAATGATTAATGGAGAACAAAGATTAATTTTAAATGCAAATTAAGTGAAGCAAAGTGACTAACGGAGAAAGTACTTAAATTTGACAAACAGTAAAGTGTTGGGAATCCCTTGTACAAATTTGGTATTTTAATTATTCTTAATTTATTAAATAACTCAATTGGGAACTCAGTTCCCAAAATTCCCAATCAGAAGGTGCAAATTTATAAACCAAGATTAAACCAAATGTAACCCTTTGAAAAATCATTCATCACTTTTAAAATACGTAAATTATTATCACTATTGAGAAAATCCAACGACGACAATATACTCAGGAAGCAATATTGCAGCAAAGAATTAAATCAATATAGATAAATAATTGATCCAAACATAATCAAAGAGCTAATCCATTCAATAGAGAAAGCATGATTGAATCCATAAACAAAATAAATTCTACGATTATTTGGAGAAGAAAACATCACCAATGAACTGAGAATGATAAAACAAAAGAGTTTTAGTAATTGAAAATCAAATACATAAATTAAAAAATAAACAAAAATACCATCTACTGTGCAAGTTCATCCCTAGCCCCACTTGAGAATTTAGTTACCCATAAACATAATGGACAACAAAAATCTCAAAGGAAAAATTAGAGCAAACATTAAAGTACTAAACATTAAAATTTAAAACTTTAAAGAAATAAATTAAAACTAACAATACATGGAGAGAGAAATTCCACCCGCAGCTGCTATGCGGTGCTTCCCCAGATTGGTAGCAAAATCCTCCAGATTGCACCCCTTAGTAGCAAAGCTTCCGAGATTGCCCACCCATTTGATGAAGTGAAATGGAGCTTTTATAGGAGAACTCCATCAGGGCAAAGTGTTTTCAACACGATGTGGGATGTGGAATGTAGAATGTGTTTCCAACTGGTGTAGGATATGGAATTTAAGCCTTCACATACCCTTCAAAACTTTTGCCCACGCTGAAATCATGCACAGCCTGACCTTTGTCTACTAAAACTGCCATAACATTCTCTAAAAAAATCATATTTACGAGCCGTAAAATTCTCCAAAAAATAGATATCCGGATCTTTCTAAGAATGTATGGCTCATATACTGGTTCTTCCTGAATCAATACAGTTTAATCCATAAAAATGACTGATCTGTACGCTGAAATCATGCACAGCCTGACCTTTGTCTACTAAAACTGCCATAACTTTCTCTAGAAAAATCATATTTATGAGCCATAAAATTCTACAAAAAATAGACATCCGGATCTTTCCAAGCATATATGGCTCATCTCCTGGTTCTTCCTGAATTAATACAGTTTTATCCACAAAAATGATTGATCTGTATGGCAATTCTGGCAATTTAGTGAAACATTAAAAATCGTAAAACTAACACAAAATATCATATTAGGACACAACTAAAGAATTAACAAATATAAATTAAGGGGCTAAAATATGCAATATTTGGCACTCATCATGGAGCCACTTGTGAAATATTTACTGATCACAAGAGTTTAATATATTTACATATCTAGAGATAGTTGAATTTAAGACAGAGGTGGTGGATGGAGTTAATTAGTGACCATGATTATATAATTCACTATCATCTAGAAAAGACGAAGGTGGTAGTTAATGCATTGAGTAGAAGGTCTACAAGAAGGTTAACTGCTACTGAAAGTCTTGATGTGAAATTGATGAAAGATTTAAGAAAGATAAGAATGAAGTTGAATATCAGTGATAAAGGATCATCGTTAACAAACATGGTTGTACAGTCATCTATAGTAAAATGCTTGTTAGAGATATAAGGTAGAAATGAGGAGATAGAGAAGATTAAGCAGGACGTGCTTAGTAGAAAACAATATGAGTTAAAAATTTGAAAGTGTGGTGTTCTGGTATCGGAACATAGAATATATGTTCCCAATGATGAGGAATTGAGAACGAAGATATTGAAAGAGGCACATGATGATGTATATTCGATGCACCCGAGTAACAATACGATGTACAGAGGATTGAGACAGAATTTCTGGTGGTCAGAATAAAAGAGGGATGTAGCTTAATATATTTCTAAATGTTTGGTTTGTTAGCAAATGAAGTTAAAGAACAAACATTTGGGAGGCTTACTACAGCCTCTTCCTGTGCTCGAATGACCATAGAAAAATATGAGTGTAGATTTTATTTCTGGATTTTTTCATACCCAGAGAGGTCACGATACAGTGTAAGTGATAATAGATAGACTTTCTAAGTCATCTCAATTTCTTCCAATTTAAATAAATTGGAGTCATAAAAAGTTGGTTGAACTGTATGTAGCCAAGATTGTGAGGTTGTATGGAGTATTATTGAGCATAGTGTTAAATAGAGATGCTAGAGTTACATTTTGGTTTTGGAGAGGCTTTCAGAAAGCCATGTGTACACAGTTGCAGTTTTTTTTTAACTTTTCATCCTCAAACAGATGAGCAGATAAAAAGGATTATTAGAGTACTAGAAGATATGTTAAGGGCAAATGTGATGAGTTTCTCAGTAAGTTGAGATGTTTACTTGCCCTTGATTGAATTTACTTATAATAATCAGTATCAAACTAGTATTGGGATAGTACTATTTGAGGCCTTAAATGGTAGGAGGTGTAGAACTCCAATATGCTGAGAAGAAGTTGAAGAGAGAAAGATATTGGGTCCATAAATTATTGAGTTAATAACTAAGATGATCAAACTGGTTAGAGAAAACCTTAAAACAGCACAGAGTAGATCGAATAGCTATGTTGATAATAGAAGAAGACCTCTTGAGTTTCAAGTAGGTGATTGGGTGTATTTGAAAATATCTCCATGAAAAGGTGTGTTGAGGGTAAAAAAGAAAGGAAAGTTGAGTCTGAGGTAAGTGGGACCCTACAAGGTTATTGAGAAAGTTAAGCTAGTTGTGAATAGCTTGGATCTGCCTCCAAAGTTGAAGCAGTTATATATGTATTTCATGTTTCACTTTTGAGAAAATGTTTACATGATGAATCTCATAATATTTTGAGCCAAGCTGTAGAACTTCAGGAATGTTTTACCTTTATACAAGTACCAGTCAGAATTCTAGATAGAAAAAACAAGTCTTGTGTAATAAAGTAATTCCATTAATTCAAGTTCCGTGACGGAATAAATATGTTGAAGAGATTACGTGAGAGCATGAGGCAACTATGAAGAAATATTGTTCACAATTGTTTCTTGAGTTAGGTAAGAAAATTTCGGGGACGAAATTTTTATAAAGAAAAAAAAAGTTTTCAAAAAAAAAAACGTGGCAACACTTGAACCCAGGTGTTGCCAAAAGAGAATGCCTAAGTGTTGTGTATCACTGCATGATATATAACACAAAAGGTGAACAATGGGAGTGGAAAAAATTTGCATATATTACTTTGTTTATTTATTTTTTTTTATACTTACCAAATCCTGATTAGTTTTCTTCCTTTTACAATTCAAACTACTCTATTTCTCTAAATACTTGGGGACCGAAAAAAAGATTGAAAGAGTAAAATTTTGAAGGGATTTACGGGAGAATTTTATAGAGAGTCACAGGAAGCTCTAAGAAAAACAAAAGTTCATAACGTGAGTTTTATTTTTTGAGATCTAGCATACATGAAATTTCTCGGAATTCAATGTGGGAATTTTCAAATGGTGTGAATTATGAAGGAATTGAAGAATAAATTAAAAATTTTAATATAAATATTATGTCAGGTGTTGACAATCAGCAACCGGGGAAAATTGCTGAGATGAGCAGAAAATGCAAGGAGGTGATCCACGGGTAGCTCTAAGTGCTACGTGGTGAGTTAGATTTACTTTAAGTAATCAAGATAAATATGAAATATATAGTGATAGTATTTGAATAAATCATTAACTTATGATTTGGTGATAGATGAAAGTTGGTTGATAGGTATGATAAGAATAGTGGATGTGTAGAAAATTATTTTATGTGAAATAATATTATTGGAATAATGAGTCGATTTAATAATAAAGGCGATAAGTGAAATTCTTGACGAGCTATACTTGATGATTTGATATGATTTATGATGAAAGGAATTTAGTGTATTTTGACGGGCTACGGTTGATGATTTGATATAATTTATGAGGAGAGGAATTTAACGGAAATTTTCAAATAATAATTTGAGAATAATCAGGATAGCTAATTTGAATGTTTAAAAACACAATTGTTTATATATTATTGTTCATATGCATATTTCATATCATTATTCATATGCATATGCATGAAATAAAATAACCGGGAAGGCAGACGGTCTAAATAAAATAAAAGAACTGAGAAAGCAGCCGATCTAAATGAAAATAAAAGAACCGGGAGGGCAACCAGTCTAAATGAAAACTGTGACAGCCGGTATATGCTGAAAATAAAAGAATCAGGAGGGCAGCTGGTTTAAATGAGAATAAAAGAACCGAAAAGGCAGCCGGTCTAAATGAGAATGAAAGAACCAGGAAAGCAGTCGGTCTAAGATAAAAACATGTCGATATGTGAGAAGACATTCCCAATAATAATAACATTTAAATTCATGCTTTGCATTTGCTTAAATATTGATTGTTATTACTTGAGATGCTAAAGTGTAATTCATGATTGTAAATAATTGATAGATGAATGAGTCTCACAGAGAGATAATTATGCTAAGAAGAAATATAGAAATATGAAATGATGAGAATTATCTGGGTGACTGATTATATGCTGTGAACCTCATAATGATGTAATTATGAGATAGAATTAATAGTTTCAAGATGATGATTTATTATATAAGAAGAAAATATTTATAAAGGATGGGGATTTGATATGAGTAGTGATAATAAAATGTTATTATCAAAATATATGAGATACAGATGAATGAATATTGGAAGACTAATTATACAAATTGAATACTTCTAGTAAGTTTAATTTACTGAGCTTGCGAAGCTCACTCCTCATTGTACAATGATTTCAGGTAGCAGGCAGAATAAATAGTTTGGTGAGTTGAAATTCAGACGAAGTCATTATCTGTAAGCCACGTGGTTCACATCTTCAGACTAATGGAAAAAAAAATATTTGTAAATATTTATGCATATTACGTTGTGTATAATGTTTAAGTCAAGATCTGAATGATGTATCTCCTTTGTTGAGGGTTGAGGATTAATGTAATAATTGCAGTTGGTGTTACTTTTATTGTTACATATATGTGTCGTGTTGGGATTTTCAAAATATGACAACACCGTCTTGAGAGAGGCCAACCTAGGATGGGTTGTTACAGCAATCATGCATGGTGCTTCTCGATCGTGTCTTCGAGGGCAGTTGAACGAGCGACTCATGAATACTACCAGGTCGGACGAGCTAATAACTCGAATGTGTTCAGTCTGTTTTTTGAGCAAGAATCACAGCATTACCTTACCTTCACCACGATACGAACTCCAAGTTCTTATGGCAGAGCATAAGGAGATCTATCATCAATATGATGATGGGAATGGAAACCAAAAGCACGACTGGGGTCTTCGTAGTCCAAAATAAGAAAACCATCTATAAGAATAATGTAAGTATGAGACTTTTTAGTAGTACTGGTGAACCAGATGGCTGCAGCGATGGAATCTGGGATGGAGAACTCATAGTATCTCTCTAGATTTGGCAAAAGCGAAAGACCCCTAATGTAATTTGAATGGAGGCTGACTGCTGAGCCCACTCTGGCCTCACAGGGTGGGCCCCTATGGTTGCGAGCCGGAGCTGCCATAGCTTATGGCTAAAGCAATGGGAAGGGCACTAGTGGAGAGAACAGTAAGGATAACGAGCGCTCTACCTATCAAGCGGGTAGTAGGAGCAGCAGACAAGTACTTGGTAAGCCAGCAGGAAAAATGTTCTTGAACAGTAAAGAACAACCCTTTCTTTATGGATTGAAGGATAAAAATGATCTTTTTGACTCCTACCTAAATTCATTAGGAGATATGTTCTCAAATATAACCATCAAGCTATATTTGCACATGTTGATCGATTGAACAATTTAACACATATTTAACTATTAATTTTTTATTTAAAATATAATTTATTTTTTAGCCAACTTGAACATTGATAAATATTAGTTGAAATCATCTTCATGTAAACAAATAAATAGATCAATCATTTCTTATATACAAATCAACTTAACATTCCCCTCAATTCAATGATAAAAGTCAAATGGACCAAAAATCATGCTTATAGTTTTCTTGGGCTTAGAACTCCTTGTCAAAATATCAAGATTTGCTAAATTCGATGAGGCATCTACAAATTAACCAAACAAAAAAACAATATGGTTTTACATTAGGGCTAACGGTCTAATAAACGTAGAAATTTATGCTGGATGTTCTTTTGGGTCTATAAATCCTCATTGAACTTTCGATTTTGGATGAGTACTTGACCTATTAAACACTATATTTTCTTGTACTCAAAATCCTTTATTTTCTCAATTTCAATATCTTTTTAAATTTTGAAGCCCAACCCAACCTCTTTGAGTTAATTAATTGAAAAGCCAAAAACCCAGCTCAACTTGACTAGTTTGATCAACTCTCTATAGTGGTGGGATACTTGGCCTGTATCGGTTTATTTTTTGACTCGTACCCGCTAAAGTACGGTTATGGGCTTTGATATTAAGACCCATTAAAAATTGACCCGTGCTCGGTCCAGTTCATAAAAATCCGGGTCGAGTCGGGTCTGTCTGCGGGTTAACGAGTTTGCCCGTTTGATGAAAGACCACATTTTTACTTAGATCTCATATGTATACTTATGGTCTGTTTGGTTCACAGATAGGATTATAGTGTGATAAGATTATAATTAACATGAGGTAAGATAAAAATGTGATTAAAGTGGTAATACCTTAATACTATGTGTGATTTATGAGATTGTTGGATTCGGACTGAAGTGAGATAAAAAATCAAGTATCAAAGTACCCTAACACTATTCATCATCGTTAATAATCTCTAATTTTTTCACAAATCCTAAAATTTAATTATTATTATAATAATAAATTATTATTTTTATCATCATAATTATAATACATATTATTATAATTAATAACCATAACAATAATTATTATTAGTATTATAATTATTAATTATTAAAATAATTATAATTATAATTATAATTATCATTATCATTATAATATTATTATAATTATAAGAATAATATTATTGTCAATTATAATTATATTATAAATAAAATTATGTTATTATAATTATAATAGTTACTATCATTATCATTATCATTATTATAATAATAATTATTATTATCGTCATTAAAAATTATTACGTTTATTATTATAATAATAATATTGTTTTTGTATTATAATTCCTGTTAATAGAGTAATAAATAATATTTATTAATTATTATTATTTTTACCATTATAATTATAATAACTATTATTCTAATTATCATAATAATATTTTTATAATTATAATTTATTAAAAGTAATAATAATTAATATCATAATAATTATATTATTAATATAATTAAATATAATAATAATAATTATTATCATAATAATTATATTATTAATACTTATTTCAGTTTCACTTTTTCGGTACGCAGCTGTTGGCGGTCTCCAGTTATGAGTTAGCCCTAACTCACTATACTCTTCCTCTGTTTTTTTGGTGGAACTCTATTCTTTGATCTCCCACTCTCACGCTCAATCCCTCCTGTACGGCGCAGAGAAGAATCAAGAAGAAGTTTCGAACAACAACTCTTGACAGTTTCAAGCTCACGACTCACGAGTCACAACTCTCCATTAAAAAAGGGGTCGGGTGCGGGTAAGGATTCGAAATTCGATACAATTTTTCTTAACAGTGAAATAGCTTCAGTTGATAATCTTTATAATTTCTGTAGTGCCGTTTAATTTGTAGAAATTTTAAGTTTTCTTAGAATTTGTTTCTGTCTTTTAGCTTATATATATAAATAAATTCCACAAGTATGGCGTGGTATTAAGAGTAACTGATTTGTTTCCTAACAAAAAAAAAAGAAAAAAAAAGAGTAACTGATTTGTTTAATTACGTTTGATGTTCGATTGTAGTTATGGAGGGTGATGATGTCCACACTGAGGTTAAGGGAGAAGAAGTTCCAAAACTCGTTTTCAAAGCGCCTCACGAAGCTAAACTTAAAGAACTACTGCATAAAATTAATTCAACTGAGATTAAGTTATGTTCTGATGCTACAAAAGAATTCATTAAGCTACTCAAAGATGCAACCGGAGGCGAATTGCTCCATCTATATGTGCAGACTTCCTCTAAGTTCAATGAGCTTCTAGAAGCTTGGAAATTTCAACAAGGGAAACCAGGAATGTCATATATATTGTCACTAGTTTCAGCTATTCTTAGTCACTCGGATGGAAAATATAAACCAAATGATGGGGAAAGAATTGGTGTTAGTAGGGCTGTTGACAAGTTTGCTGGGTTGCTTGTTGAAGAAAAGTTGGATGATGTTTACAAGGAATTGAATAATACAGAAGGGAAACACCAAAATGCTGCGCTTTTGTTGTTGGCTTCGATTGTAAGGCGTGGTTCCGGATTGGCTTCTGAGGTTGCTAAGAAATTTGATTTCAAAATTCAGGGATTTTCCAAGCTTGCGGAGTATAAATTGAAGCAGACCGACAAGAAAAGAAAGTATTCAACAAGGAAGGCATTTATTGGGTTTGCAATGTCGTTTTTGGAGGTTGGGAAACCAAGATTGTTGAGATGGGTCTTGCAGCAGAAAGAAATGTATTCTGGTGTCTTTCGTGGGCTTGGCAATGATGATGATGAGACTGTTATTTATGTTTTGTCTACATTGCGGGACAGAGTTCTCACAGAAGAGTCATTGGTTCCTCCCGGTCTCCGGAGTGTTCTCTTTGGGAGTGTCACTTTGGAGCAGCTAGGTAGCATTTCTGCAAGCGAGAGTAGTGGGCCCGCTGCAGAGTTGGCATATAATGTTCTAGTTATTGCTTGTACTGATCCTAGTAATGGTTTAATGCCAGATTTGAAGAGACATCCAAATCCATTGAGGGGTAATCCAAAGAGATTACTTGGGCTCATGAAGAAGCTAAAAGCAACAGAGATTGGCTATCACAGAGACCTGCTTTTGGCTATTCTTAGGGGGAGACCGTCTTTAGGTTCAGCATACATGGATGAGTTCCCTTACAACCTGGAAGATTATGCATCGCGTAGCTGGTCAGATTTTTATATAACACTGCATGTCCCACATGATCTTTTTTTTTATAGTTATTTCATTTCTTCCTGCATGGATGCATGACTGAAGTACTTGCAGGTTTTCTACTGTTTCTCTGGCAGCAAAAGTGGTTTCCTCAGTGGGCATGTGCTGTCCATTTGACTTCCTTAATTCTCAGTCTCATGATCTACCTTCCTTTGATAGTGTGGGTGTGCATAGTATCATGAACTGCATATGTCCTTGTGCATTCAGCCGATCAGTAATCAATAAGGGGTTGCTTCACTCTGATTTTCTTGTGAAACATGGAACTTTGAGGCTTCTTTTGGAGGCATTGAAGTTGTTTGATTCCTTCATTACTGCTTTAAACAGTTTTTCTTGTTCGACTGATCAAATGATGCAAAGTTGGAGATCTCTTAAGCAAGAAATTCAGAATGAAGCACGGACTTTGCTCCCTGATTTCCAGGTTTTGTTGACTCTACTCTCTCCACTAAGTGGCCACAGTAAAACTCTCAAACGATGTGTAAAGAGAAAAGCAGACTTGGAAAATGTTTTAGAGCATAGCAGCAAAGGTGTAAAGAAAACTAAAAAGGATGTTGTGAATGAGGACACAGATATCATTGTAGGTGGGATAAGTTCTTCTCCAGACATATCTCTGCCAAGGGATGGTGAAATGGATGTGGATGCACTTACGACTGATGAGTTGGACACTGAAAAGGAATTTTTGAATGTTATTTCAGAAATTTGGGCTTCGGATCTATGCTCCAGGCCTGTTACTTCATTAAAAGATGCAGAGATATGCTTTCATTCTAAGCTTCTTGATGCTCTCAAAATTTATCTTGTAAGTTTCAATCCTCTGAATCTCTTTTTTTTTTTTTTTTTTCCAGATATATCATGAAAATCATATGCTCAAATTAAGTTGATTGTTGTTTGATTTAATTAAGCAGTATTCGGTCTTGTTTAGGACAGTTTATATTTTGATTTCTATTTATTACAAACAGAAACAGTTTCTGTTTATAAAAATTCGAATTTATCTCAAAAAAACTATTTTGACTGCTGTTTTACCAAACACTATAGTTTTGGATGGTGAGATTTTTATTGCTATCAAGTACTGTTGTCTTTTTTGGTTTGATTCTAGATGTGTCGTTCTTGATCATCAGGTCCAGACTCTATGAGGAGCTCAAATGCATTTGTTGTGATTTTAGTAGGTTTTTTTATGCTTACACATTGCAAGGCCTGCCTTAATGCCAGGAGGAAAATATGCCTCAACTCTGGAGGTATAACCTTCTGGCTTAATTAAACTGGTGCTGGAAATCTAAGGTGTTATAATCTCATTAGATAGTCAACTTTGGAACATGCTTTATGTCTGAAAGTATGGACTATGGGCTTCATACTAAACTCAATTTTGTTGCATATTGGCTCAATGTCTGAATGTGAGATAGCTAATGGACTTACTGTTCCAAAATGTTTATTAAAGAAACCTGATGAACAAAAATGGAGTTAATATAAATGCATCTTTGTTTTAGCGGTTTTCCCATTTTTCTTTGATTAGTTAGTGATATTTCCATATTTTTTATGCTATGCTTTGATTTAATGAATCATGATAAAGGAATGTTACCATTGGATATTGAAAAAGAAATCCTCACTTTACTTCTTATAAAAAATATTCTTCACTCAACTGTGTGGTGCGGCTCTAATAATTTTACCTTTACCATGTGGAGCTAAATCTCTTTTCATCTATGCAAGAATAATTGTATTTTTGGTAATAATAAAAGACGGATATATTTCTCTAACACAAAAGGTTATTTATGCTCATTACATGAAGATGTAGCAGCAATCAGATGATGTCATCTAAATCAGTGCCTTCCTTCTTTAAACAAGATTGGAAAGAACTAAGTATGCTTCATTTCCCATACTATCTTCAACCTTTCTTTAAGTTCCCCTGACTCACTTCTTGTAAGATTCTTATTTGATTATTCAGTTAATTTAGATTCTAGTTATTGGTTTGTGAAAGCTTGTTCATCAGTTCTACTATAAATTATGAAATTTAGTCATTGTACTATTTATTTTTGCTTGCACGATCTATTGGAGTTATTTGTTACTGAACCTCTTCTTTCTTTTCTTGTATGCTCCAATTGTTTATTTGGAAACTAAACACTATATTTCTTCATCTATGAGGTTTGCAACTGCAGTCACACTATGTTTGTAGTGTTGCTCCTAATGCATCTGGGTTTGACTATACTTTCTGTATCTGGGTTTTATATGCTTCTAGCTGTAGTTCGTTGTTATTCTGTGGCATCAAATTAATACCATTCATTAGGTCTGGAAATTATTTGGGGAGTGGGTGGAGGGGATCTGTTGCTGGTTAGAGGATGGAGTTTTATGATTTTGTTTGTTTTCTAACATTAAACCCTATACCTTTCCCTTAAATATTATTTTTTTGAATTTCTTGTGATTTCTTTTCGTGCAGCGGACAGTGCATAATGTATTGGAAGGATCTTTTGATTTTTTTATGAATATTCTGAGCAATCCAATAGCATTACCGGCTGATCTGCAGCGCTCTCTCTTGTCTTTGCTAAATGAATACATTGGATGGTCACCAAATAGTGGAATTCCCATGAGAACCCCACCACTGATGTACAAGCATTTGCAGGCATTTGTTAATTTTTTGATTCTTTCACCAGTCAGTGACATAAAGGATCTCGCATGTGATCTGGCACGAGCAGCTATGTTAAGTACTGGTGCATTTGATAGAAACCTAAATGAAGTTGGTGTCTGGTTCTTATTTTTACCAGGTTATGGGAGAAAAGAATTGCCTGTTGAGGTCCAAGGGGTAGAAGTTGCGCAAAGCTTGTCTCAAGTTGTCATCTCATTCTTATGTGATGCTGTTTCTACCATTGGGAATAATTTATTCAAATATTGGGATATTGTCAGGCATCATACTTGCCATTTGAAAGGTTTTAAAGGTATTTGGTAATCATATGTTTCTTTTTCTTTTCACATTTCGTAGTACATCTGCATGCCTTTATTTGTGAATTGAATTTGTACATGCGAAGAAAAGTTGTTATATGTTTATCTTATTCCATCTCTATACTGAATTTAATATAGATATTGCATAAATGCTTGATGAATATCAAATGGGCCAATGTGTCAGAGATCAAAAGGAGAACCTTTGCTTCCTATCTCTGTTTCAGTTATTTCAACAATCTTATGGCTGCCAAGATGATCTATGTTTTGGGTATTTTGATTGTTAGTTTTATTCTGAATTATGAGATTGACATATTAGTGACTAAGATGGATATTACTCAACCTGGATCAACTTCTGTTGAGTTAGAATTAATCATGCTTTTACCGCTAAACCATACCTGCTACAATGTGATTTTTGTATTGATGGAGTGAACATGGAAGAATAGATTTAGGGCTTAATTCAGGTATTATGGGGCAGTTTGATTATGTGGGTAATTATGTAAGTATGATAATAATATGTGCATTTAGAGTTATAAGGAATTAATATATTTAGTTTTGAAACTTAGTTTCCAAATTTAAGTATTCATTATTTGAGTAGGACTAGGGTTTCTAAGATGTCTATATATTAGACATCCTTATGTTTTTTTGAGTTAGCTATTGATGACTAAACAGATTATTAGTGATATTTGATTGCATCCTTGAGATTTGGGTTTTGTTCCTTTGCACCCTGTGATTGGGTCGCTGCTTCTCTGTGATTAGTATTGCCTATCTTTTAATTTCTTGATACTTGTTCTTGATCTCATACTCTTCTACATTATGGATATCAACTTTTAATCAGTTTTTAATGAGAGATGGAATAAACCTGTAAATACATCGCAGGAGAAACAGGGAAATAATCCTAGGATGGTGACAACTAACAAGTAAATTAGAAGTTGAGTGGTAGAAGAGAGTGATATCTACTACCTATTATTTGTCATTGGTATTTTGTATAGTCCTGTAATTGTCATTTCTATTTTTTAGTTTATTCTTAAATATCAACTGATGCATGCTAGTGTTAAGTGGACTAGTTTTTTCCCGCCTTTTTTGCTCATCATTTTAACTTTGAACATTATTATTTTGAACCTCAGATCAGATTATTTCCTAGAGATCATCTTCATATTCTTTACTTGGTACCCAAGTAGCCCCATACTGTAACTCACACTTAGCCTAAGTTTGTGATTATTGGTATGTTGTGCTACTTGTGTGAAAAACAGTGCATTTGGTGGGTAAGTTATGGACTGTCTTAGCGGTCATTGTCATATGGGAGAACTGAAGAAAGTGACGGTGTTTGAAATCCTATTTTAACTGAAAAAATTGTTTAGAATGAAATGGATGAAATAATGAACTTATCTTTTGTTGGCTACTTCGTTGATGATCAAAATAAATAATATTTTTGTTTTTATTTTTTTTTTCTTTAATAGATTTTGATATTTGGTTTGAGTATTTTTGCTCCCTCACAAAATTTATGATAGACATAGACCATGGAAATATTTCTTTAGTGATATATCTTTCTCATTTTTTGGCAGGAGTATCACCTGATTTCAGCCCTCTGATCGTATGTGTCCTGCAGAAGTGTTTAAGGTTACTCGGTTCTGAATCTGGAACCTTTTCTTTACCGGAGAAGTCAATAATATCGTTGTATGTGTGCAATACGTTAAAGTATCTCTTGCAAACTCAGGTACTTGTTTCGTGTTTTAGCTTATAATTGCAAGCTGTTTGTGTGAGACATAATAAGAGAACTATATTTTGATAGGTGGATGCTGGATTATTATCTACTTTGATTCAATCAGTTTTGTCAGAGAGAATTGAGGATCACTTTTTAGTAGTTGATGATATTGTGGATGTCTTCTCTGAGTGGAGGCCATTGAAGACCTTGTTGCTCTTTTCACAAAGCATGATACATCAAGAAGCTTGTTGCCTTCTTTCTGCTGACAGTAATGCTATGCATGCTGATAGCTCTTTTACAAGGACACTTGGTGAAGTAAAAAAACTTGTAAGAAGTGGGGACGGTGGTGGAATAGCTGAAATCATCAAATCTTTTTCTTCTGCAATGTTATGTACAACACCTGATGGGATATTGAAGAATTTTCCACCAGTTATGACCATTTCTCAGACCCTTCATGGAGTTTCTGTCTCTCTATTATCTTCAATAATCTTTCTTGAGCAAACTTTTCTTGCCCGTCTTTCTAAGTTATGGCCTGAAGTGTTCTCTCCTGGTCTGGAAATGGTTGTTTCAATGATCCACCATGAAGGCAAAGAAGATAATGCCTGTGGAATTCCCGAGCATACTTTGTTTGCTGAAGAAATGATGTGTAACATAGATTTTGATGCAATTGAATCTGCTGCTTCTGCATTTTGTTCCTTTTTAAATCAGGCACCTTTCCATGTGTTATTTCCTGCCATTTTAAGCATTGATATTCCTTGCTTATCGGAGCCTTCGAAAATAACAGACTTGCTTTTGACAAAGATATCTGAGTGTGCTAGTGATTGTCTCATTGCCTATCTGTGCCTTATTCTATTTTGGTTTTATCAGATACTGTCATCATACAGAATTCAACCTTTGGCTGAACTCAAAGAACTTTCTGAAATTTGCTTAATTCTTGTGAAGCATGTGTTTTCTCGACTACTGGTCTTGCAGCCTGGTTCTGAGTGTTCCACAAATGCTGCGGTTCTTTTATCAACTGAGAATATACTAGAAGCGGCTTGGGTCATTTTCTGTCATCCCACTGTGAAAGCCTCATTGGCCTGTCCCTTAAACTGTGATGAGGAATTTAAAATGGAAAAATTTGAGGACACTTATGAGACTTTTCTGACTATGTGTAGGCATAGGATTCATATTATAGATCATCATGTCTTGGATCTGTTGACAACAACTTGTGACTACTTGTTGTCTCATGGCCAACATTCTCTGCCTGCAGTTGAAGATGGTGTGAAGAAGCCACTTATGAAGGCCTTTAGTGCTCTGGTACAAAGCCTATTGTTGGAACTCAGGAGCAAGTTTGATCTATGTGTTGGGACTGAATGCATGATGCCCCTTCTTCCAACATTTTATGCTGTACATGCTTTGATTCGATTCATATGCCCCTTTGAGCTTCTTGAATTAGTGCGTTGGATGTTCAGTAGAGTTAATGGGAGTGGCTTGACTGTCCAAAAATCTGGCAAGATTTCTGCTCTCTCTGTTGGATTTTGTATTGTTGGTGGTGCTTTTGAAGTTTTGTCCATGTATTTGCAGCAGCCTGTTACCAAGAGAGCATCATATGATTTATTTTGGGAAATGGAAGAGAATGGTTTTGATGGTGACCTTATTGAGGAAATCTATGTTGAAGTGTGCAACTTTGCCACTAAATTTGATTTGTCTTTTGCAGATATTTGTTTGCTAAAAGTTGTTAATGCTGTGTACAGACAGAAATATATTCAGCACCATGATCTTCATCCATTAAGCTTGGTGATGTCAAGGTTTATTATAAGGACTCCTTTAGAAATGATATCTTATTGCACTTACGGTACTTGCATGACAAGGGCTAAGTTATTGTTCTTTCTTACTGAGATGAGCCTGCTGCATCTGTCGGTCTTTGGGAACTTATTTTTAGGTATTTTGAATGAAGGTTCACTACTTAAGGGCAATGTGGTGGAAGCAACCAGTGGCTCTGCTCTTACAGATGAGGAGTTTATGATGCTTCTGCCTGCCACTTTATCATACTTGAATTCACCTTTTGTGAAATTTGAACAGAAGTATTGCAAGCATTTTACAAAGATAACTTCTTTTTACTCGACGATGCTAGTAAATGGTTTCCTTCACTGGAAGAGCTTTGTTTCTGGATACATATTTGAGGAAGAATACAATGACTTGTCTGCATCATCTACTGAAGAACTTCTCAATCTTGTTGATGGTAGTCTTCTTGGGAAAGCAATTCATATGTTGCGATGTCATTTTGCCTTAACTGGAGATTCAATGAAATTGAAAAAACGACTAAAGCTATTTAATTCCATTTTCCCATGTTCTGCTGCAAACGATGAGCTGCTTGACTGTGATGTTAAAGAAATGGATTTTTGCTCACTTAACAAGTCATTGAATGTTATTAATGTAGTTGTTGCCAAAGTATCATTTTCTAGGATGATCTTATTTCCAGAAGATACTCGGGTTCATTCTCTTCCAAATGAAGCAGACGAGAACTTGAAGGAGATTTCTCTGGAAACAGGATCTACTAGAGAAGCCTCATCAAGAATGCGGTTTATGAATACCTTGGTGGGTACTTGGCAATGGATAGTCAAGAAATTATCTTCAGTCTCTGATGGTTCCATAAAAGGGAAGAGCACAGATTATCTCTGGTTGTACAAATGTTTAGAAGATTTTATTTTGAGAAGTATTCTTGAAATAACCACAGAGATGCGTGATGGTCTTGTCCAGTTGCAATCTATTCCATTCCTAGAGCAATTGATGAGGTCTTCTCTTCAGTACAGGTTTGAGGACCCCACCACGTTGAAAATATTACGAGGTATCTTGTCTTTGCTGTCAGAGGGGAAATTTTCGCTTGTTCCATATATTCAACTGCTGCTTGGCCACTCTCAGTTTGCCCCAACAATCTGCTCGGTCTCTAAATCATCTAGTTCCCCAACTGGTCCATTTTTTAGGCCTATGTCCAGCATTCTGAGATCACTTACAATCACTCATTCTAATCCAAATGCACTTGATGGAGAAAATGATCTAAAAGCACAGGGACTTTTTGTAAAGCAGTTTGAAATTGTTAAATTACTTAGAGTTCTACTTCAAACCAAGCCTAGTCAGCGTTGTTTTGATTCTGGAAAAGATTTTGGAAAAGATATTGGCATAAATCTTAGAGAACTGCATTTATTGCTTTTGTGTTCTTATGGTGCAACACTTGGTGGGATTGACTTGGAGATACGTAAACTGATGCATGAGATTGATTATATTGACGAATCACATTCTGCAAACATCATTGAAACAGATTACTTGTGGGGAAGTGCTGCTCTGAAAATAAGAAAAGAACGGGCACTGGAGCAGGATGGGTCAAGTATTGTGAATGATGCTGAAGCGGTTGAGGCATCTCGAAGAAGTCAATTTAGAGAAAATCTTCAAATTGACCCCAGAATATGTGCGGCAACGGTTCTATGTTATCCTTATGATAGAAGTGCTACTGATGAACCTTTATCCTCGAACAAGCTTCAACTAGATGGTGTTAAGGATATGCATGAGGTATGTCTTTAACAATCTAATTTTATGAGCTACAACCTTTCCAGTGGTTTGTGTGCCACAGCCCTCAAATAACTTCATTTGATTTTATGCAGGCACATTCTCTTGATGTTGAAACAATACAACGATATGATCCTGTTTTCATCTTGCGTTTCTCAATTCATAACTTGTCTGTGGGCTATATTGAACCAGTGGAGTTTGCTGGTTTAGGTTTGCTTGCAGTTGCATTTGTTAGCATGTCTTCAGCTGATGTTGGGATGAGAAAATTGGGCTATGAAACTCTCGGGAGATTTAAGAACGCACTGGAGGTACTGTTGTTTCTGTATGTATGCGGGTGTGTATGTTTGTACATGCATTTGTGTGGGTGTGTGTGAGTGAGCGTGCATGCATGTGCAGGTGCATGTGTGCGGTCATCTCTCTGAAGCATGAGCTAGCATTTTGAAGTTTTCTTTATACATATACTCTTTCAATAAAACTGCACACTTAAAGTTAGTCTGCATGGCTTTTTAAAATATATCTACCAAATAATTATTATAGTTTATTTTTTTATGTGTTATTGTAGTTTATTGCATTTAGTTCTTGGCTTTAGATAGACTGGGTTCTGAATTATTCGGAATAATTTACTTTTCCCTGTAACTGTTAGCTTTATGAGCATTTAGATGAATGCAGTCATTGGCAGAAAGATAACTTGGTCAGCCTAATCGAGAAAACGGAAAAGGCCTCTTCCCAGCCTCCTATAACATACCCAAAATTAGAAAATAAAATGATGAGCATAAAGTAAAGAAACAACTTGTTGCTGTTGTTGTTGGTCCCCCTCCCCCCCATTGTCTTTCCAGAAAAAACTTGTTAATTGTAGTAGGAAAGGCATATTGTTCAGCTGGACCATGAATGGATCCTTTTAATTCCATGCTTTGTGGGCATGGAGTGGTTTGAAAGCTTCTAAAGAATGAGAAAGGTCTGTTCCTTAATTCCACTCACTATTTTTTGATTGGTTTGGAATGAAATGTATAGGGGGCCTTCAATGGAGTGGAAAAACCAATAGCCTCCATCAATGAAGGGTGGTAAAATACTCTTTAGGTTTTTGGTTCAAGGAGAATTTTTGCTTGTAAATATGGATGATGTTATGGACTTTATAGATTTAGATTTTACTATCTTGTCGATGATTTTGTACGTGGGTGGCATCCCTTGGTGCCTTATTTATACAATCTTCACTTGTAAAAGAAATAAAAATAAAAATTCCATGCTTTGTAATGCATGGAACTAAAAAATGTTAAGACTTTCAGTAGTCACTAATCAGTTTTGGAAATGGAGTTCTTGAGATCTTCTACATTAATAGGCAGTATGATACTGAGTTGTTGATCAACCAGGCATTTGTGATGTTCTGTTATCATAATTACATTCAGTTAAGTTCCTTTTTGCACTGGGGTTTTGTTGACTTTTTTGTTATCCAAAATTCTATCTATTTATTTCAGAAGTGCCAGAAGAATAAAGATGTAGTGCGACTTCGGCTTCTCTTGACATATGTGCAAAATGGAATACAAGAACCATGGCAGAGAATTCCTTCTGTTATAGCTCTTTTTGCTGCGGAGACATCTCTCATATTGTTGGATCCTTCGCATGATCAATATGCAACCTTAAGTAACCTTTTGATGCACTCTTCTGGAGTGAATTTGAAGGTAATGTTTTATGACTGCATCAAATTTCCATCTCACTTCTTTTCTGTTTGTTTTGCAATCCAGTTTCATGTTTTAAAATGTTATTCTGCTTTCACAACCATGATGGATCCTTGGTTGACTCTGTTTTCAGGGCATACCATTGTTTCAAAACTTTTTCTGGAGTAGTTCTGTTAACTTCAGAACAGAGAGGCGTTGGATACTTCGCCTAGCATATGCAGGACTGAATATTGATTGTGATGCCCAAATTTATATCAGAAATTCCATTCTTGAGATGCTTATGAGTTTTTATTGTTCTCCTCTTGCGGATAACGAGTCAAAGGAATTAATTCTTCAGGTAATTTTTAATCTCGAGCTGTCTACTAATGTTCATGCTGTGATCTTTTCAGACTTGCTTCAAATAGCAGGCTTTAGTTCTAAGGTTCTTGGTATTTCATACCTTGTTAAAAAGACGGGAAAAAGTGTTCTTTTTGAAGAAAAAAAAATTCGCTGGGTATGCTGGATTTATAGTGGCATGCAGGGATACTTGGTGTTACATAAGTGAATATGATTTTATTGGGGAATGGAATTTATCAATATCCAAGGATGTATGAATTGAATATGTTCTTAAATTAAATGGAAGGAAAAATTAGGTTTTATGCAGTGGGCTATGGGATGAAAGTTCGGCCAAGTAGAGCTAAGTGCTCTCAGCATGTTTCTAAGCTGAGTAGGTGATAACAAGCAGTGTCTCAGCTTGAAGTTTTAATACATTCTTTCTTGTAGAAAAGAGAAGTTTTAATACATCTTTTCTTATAGAAAAGAAAAGTTTTAATACATCCTTACTTATAGAAAAGAGAGAAGTTTTAATTCCTCCTTTTAGGTTCAGACTGTTACTGACTTGGGTGTCAGCTTGGCCTATCATCTGGTAAATTTGCAAATTAACAATGTATAGTTCTTAGTGACTTGTTTCAATGAAGTTAAATATAATATTCTTCTGGTTTTTCTTTTTGTTAATCCAGCATACTCTAATTTTTTTTTGAATTTCATGTAGAATTGCACATATAACAAATTGTGAGCTTTGAAAATATGGATTGTTTTATTAAAATATTCTGTTGCCCATGAGCTTGGTTCTAGGTAACTAAAATCTCTTAATCTTATTTGCTTTGCAGATTGTGAAGAAGTCACTTAAGCTGCATAAGATGGCTCGTTATCTAGTTGAACATTGTGGTCTACTTTCATGGTTGTCATCAGTTCTATCAATCATTAGTGCCATGCTACTTGAAGATGAAAATGGGTGTGCCTTAACACAATTGGTTGTGGTTACAGAGGTAGTTATCTAGTTAATTGAGTTCTGTTATCATTTGATGGCTATTCTAGAGTCAATATTGTTATAGATACAGTCTCTACTTTACCATCTTTACATTAGCAAAAATACGTTTATGAATGATACCATTACTTCATTTCTCTTCCTTGTTATATGAGCTTGTATGCAATGTATGCTCATTGGATAAATTGAGTGCCAATCTAACTTTTCTGTGCATTTGGATTAGGCTGTCAATGATATTCTTTCATCCAGAAACATCACTGAGTGGTTGCAAAGATATGCCCTTGAACAGCTAATGGAACTTTCATCATATCTGTACAGACTCTTAGTTGGTGGGTTGGTGTCCATAAAGAAAAATGTTGCGTTGGTTGATTCAATTTTACAAACAATGATATCAACTCTAAAGATATCCCAAAAGAGGAAAATATACCAGCCACATTTCACTTTATCGCTTGAGGGTTTAGTTCATATTTATCAGGCTTTTACTGTAAATGATACTTCAAGATCTAGTGCAAGTGCGGAACTTGGGCTTAGAGCCATACTTATGGGCACACCTTCAGTTGAGATTTTTCTCATGGTATGTCTCTCTCTCTCTCTCTGAGTTATTTACGGTTACTGGTTTTGGAATTTTACCATGCTGACAGAGAACCTCACTGCCCAACCCCAATCGCCACCCCCTAAAAAAAAAAAAAAAAAAAAAAAAAAAAAAATCCCAAAAAAGAGAAGAAACTGAGAGAAAGCATAATGAATCAGAACAGAGCCTGTCATTGGATTATGTGCCGTATTTTTATATTCTTATAGCTTAAAATAAATACTGTGGAGAACAGAACCAGGATAGTTGTTGTTCTCCGTTGGGATTGTCTGGCATTCTGGACATATTTGAGTAACTTGTGGCATTTGAGTTGTTTCAATCTACCTTTTCTTTTTTCTGTTTTGTTTATACTACTGATTAAATCCCCGCGCTCCCCCCCCCCCCTTCTTTTTTTTTCTTATTTCCTGTGACATGGTTTCAGGATCAAGAAAAGCTTTCAAGTTTTCTTTTGTGGGGAACCTCTACTGCCTTGATGTCTGACTCCAGAGAAATGTTTCAGCTAAAGGAATCTAATCTAAATTTCACAATGGTCTCAGAGGAAGCATCATCTGAGGAGTCTTTGATATCAAAATTTTTACGTTGGCTTATTGCTTCTGTAGTTCTTGGGAAGCTTTCCTGTAAAGTTGATGATTTGAACCCCAAGTTATCGAGAAGTTCAAACTCAGAAACTCTGCAGTCTTTATTGGAATTTGTTGAAAGATGTCAAGAAAGCAACAAAAGAACTGATTCTGAAGAAATGTTAGCTGCTGAAATCTATTATCTCCAACAGCTTCTTGGCATGAGATGTAGAGTTCTCCCTTCTGTTGTGTCTGCACTTACTCTCCTACTGATTTGTGATGCCTCCAGATTTGCAGGTATGCTACATTGCTACTGTAGTTAATAGACAACTTGTTTGGCAGGTATGCATCTTTTTGTCCTTCTGTTTGGCATCTCGTTTTGATCTCTGACATAGATGTCAATTTGTAATTTTGAAACAAATAATTTCCTGTATTTGGATACCAACATAACTGGAAAGACAAAAAAAACATAACTGGAAAGATGTCTTCTAGTTCTACTTTGCAAGCAATTAGGGTTTGCCAAATAGGTATTCTAGTGCTAGACAAGGTATGCTAAACAGTTCCCCAGGCTTACTTTCGGCTCTTACTGGCTGCACATCAGTCTGATCATATATCTTCATTGGCAAATAGGTCATGCCAACTAATTTTGAGAGAGATGCATGTAGTATTTTAGCAAATACATCAGAAGAAGTTGATATGCTGAAGCATTAGCAAGTACGTCAAAAGATGTTGATATGCATGAAGCTAGCAAGTACGTCAAAGGAAGTTGAGCAGACTTTGAATTATAACTTGCTCACATGAGGGATCAACTTGAGTTCTTATGTGTGGACTCGTAGAGCATGATCTGGTCTTATGTTGTGTACAGAATCACAGATTTTGGTTGCTAGGGGCTCAAATCCTAGAGCGCTGCTTTAGAATTGAGATATTTTAGGATGAGTAAGCTGTAGATGGAATTTATGAAGATCAACCATAGAGGGAACTATTGATTAGAATGTGGGTTTCCGTATTAGAGCTTGTTGGATGAAATGTAAAATTACTTTTAATGCTCACTGATTAGTAGTTTTTTTTAGGGTCTGGACTCTGGAACAATATTTATATCTCAATTCTTTATGAATTTTTTAATAATGGATTTGCTGATATATATATTCCGAATTGGATGTGATACGGACTTTTTCGTGCTTGGAAAATTATACTTCTTCAGAATTTAACTTTTCATTATTTTTGCTGAATTAGGATCGGACTTCATGCTTGGTCATAAGACTTCCATGGCGTCACTGTGCTCGAGGATATGTTGCCCTCCTGAAGCTAGTCCTGCTTGGAGATGGTAATATATTCTGTGCCTTCCTTTCCACCCATATTCCATTTTCTGTCGTAGGTTTAGGACATGCACTATAGCCATTTCGCCCTCATTGATAAATTGAAGCAACAAAACTGACTTCTCCTAGTATTTGTAGTGGAATACAAAAACTATTGACTTTTACCTTTGTCTCTTGTCAAAAAGAAAATATACCCTTGTCTTGTCTTTTTATGTCAAAGAAATAACTCTTATGGGATTCTCATGTGCCTAATTTAAATTCAATCTTGAAGGGTGTTTTAGACAAAACAAAATTTGCATTGAATTTTTTGCATTTGGAAACATTACAAAACGTGGGATAAAATTTTGCCTACTGTGAGAAGCTTTGAAAATTGATTTCTTTAGCAAACTTTTACATTATTTTAGTTCACTTTTATTTCTAGACTGCCTTACCTCTGTTGATGTTTATTGTCGTGCTACATTGTTTGGAATGCTATGTGTGCCTTTTAAACACATTTATTGGACTAAACTGTTCCGCTTTTACAGGTCATTTTACCAGCCATGGAAGGAGCTTTCATCGGAACATACTGATGTACAAAAGATTGATGAATTTAATGCTTGCCAAACTCTTTTACTGGTGTTCTCAAATATGATTGGAAATAAATCTTTAGATTCACAGGTTTTAGCACATCAAGATCATTTGAGGAATTTTGGTGTATTTAAATGGGAAAGAAGTTTTGTAGAGACCGAATGATTGGACATTTCAATTTTAATCTCAAGTTGTCAATTCCCTTGTTGGTGATTAATTTTAGTATCTAATATTTTTTTAATATTATTATCGTTTTTATTTATTTTGATGAAATATTATGCTAAGAAAATTCATTAATTTTAATCTCAAGTTGTCCATTCCTTTGGGGTTTTGAGTATTTTTTAATTATTTGAAAAAGATCATTAATTTCCTCCAAAAAGAAAAACCAACCAAAATAAATTTATATGATTCATAGTATTTCCTTTTATCTTCTCCTTCAACTCCTTCAAATAAATCATTCATTTCGTGAGTTTCTTGATCCTCCACAATTTGTGCCTTCAACTCCATTGATCTTCATCTGTATATCGGTGCCGTTATTTTCTTTGACCACTTACATGAGTATAGACATTGGTTCACTAACGTCTGTCTTGTGGTATTACTACCCTCTGTAAGTATGTATGATTTTGGATATCACATTTGGTGTTTGGTTGGTAAGTTTCTTTGAAGAAAACTACAAGAAGTTTTCCTGTTCTCATTGTTGTTGATAATCTGCGGCCGCTAGGTTGAAGGAGGGTTGAACCATCAGACTGATCATTACTTATAAACCATGAAACAAGCAAGGAAAAAAAAATAGAACGCAACATACAGTTTACTTTATCATTCTTCCATGTATGGAGGAAGTTTATTTCTGTAATAAGAGGAATTCCAGTAACTATCACCACCGATGGGCGTTGTAGAAACTATTGCTTGAGCTGTTGCAGATGCTTCTGGTACATCTTCCTTTAGTAACTGGGTTTCTTAGGAATTACCAATCAAAGAGAAACACAAAACATAATCAGAAATTACTAGTATCTTGTTAACAGGGAACACAATAAGTTAATGAGAAATAGGAAAAGCTAATGATTTTGTACTCAATTAATTAACTTCATGGAATAGAGTTTATCATCATTCATCAACAATAACAACAGTATAAATGCTGCCTTAAGTATTATCGCAGAGGAGATCGAGCTACAGAGATACTGAAAAATATATTTCAGTTTCTTGCATTCTCTTACTTTGAGAGTTGTTAATTTCGTGAAGCAAGGAGATTAGGGATGACGATCAGCAGCCCGTGATATTTCTCCACATTCTTCCTCTTCACGAGTCTTTTTAGCTGCACCAAACTTCGAGCAAAGGATGATGAGAAAAGATATGTTAATATGTTGCAATTATACACTTCTACAACTGTAAGACTTTGCAGGTTTACATGGACCCTTCCACACAGACCTCAATTGCTTCATTCTTATAAGATATGATTTCTTTAAATCAGAAAATGCAATGGTTGTCCCCTGCTGTTGTGTATCAATGAGACATTCTATTTCATCGCAAGAATGAAGCTTGGGAGAAATTAAGATTTTTAAGTCTCCATGTTCCATGTTCGGGATAGTGTTTACAATCATGAATAGTTATGGATATATCGTACCTTATCAAGTTGGGGAAAACAAGGCCTTTTAGAAGAATTCAACTTCAATGTACAACGTGTTCAAGTGAGATAATGAGTCCAACTCTAAGAGGCTCGCCTTCTCTCTGCACTTGTCCCTTCCATATTGATCCCATAGATAGAATTCCGAGTTAGAAATATATAGTTCTTCGAGTTGAGATAACCTTCCTATCAAATTAGGTGGAATCCTTTTCAATTGTTGACAACCTGAGAGATCTAACAATCTTAGCTTATTCAGTTCGCCTATTTCACTTGACACTTGACAATTCACGCAATTTGATCCTTGTCTATCTTGAATCCTTATGGTATCTGGCTTTGGGGACACAGTGACGTCACAACTTTACTGAAAATCTTCAACTCTTTGGCTTTGTTACCACTTCTTCCACCAAGGTTGTCTTTCCTGTCCCTCCCATCCCATACAATCCTACCATGTTGATACAATCATCTTGCAACGCTTCCAAGATTATATTGAAAGCTATTTTTTAAGATTCAAAAGGCCTAAAATCCTTGGGTGAAGGTAACACTACAAGAAAAAGCGACATCTGCGTTCCGTCGGTGATAATAACTATCACCAATGGACTATATCCCTCGGTGCTATATTGAAACGTATTACCGACAGAATATCAGAATATTTCTTCGGTGATGATAATATTTTCTTGGTAATACATTTTAAAAAATTCTTCTTTTGTTTTTGATAATTTCATATGAAAAATAGTATCACCAATAGAATATTCCGTCAGTGATAATAAATGCTTTAAAAATATATTTTAAGTTTTTTTAAAAAAAAACTAAAAACAGGTTCACCGACGGAATATTCCGTCAATGATAATTTATGCTTTGTAAATAGATTTTAAATACATTACAAGATAAAAGACTAATGCTGACGTTTTTTTTTTTTTTTTTTTTTGCATATTTCGGCGCTATAAAGTGCCAAAATATGCAATACCGGCGCTTATGGCAAGCGCCGGTATGTGTTGTGTCGAAGTGCCAGTATCGGCGCTTAAAGAAAGCGCCAAAATAGTTCGACCCTTTTAAGCGTCATAATATACCGCCGCTTAGAAGTGCCGCTATAGAAGCATCGAAATATTAAGGACAATTATGCATATTGCGGCACTTTTAAGCGCTGCAATATGCACTTTAAACACCACAATATAATGAGTTAAATCACCAATATACCTGCCTTGTGTTTTTACATTATTTTGGGTTTAATATCAACACGAATACCCATGTTCTTTCAATATATAAAATGTACCATCAAATCCATAAAAATTCAAATATCAATACAAAAGTCATCTCATTTACACAAAAAAACAATTATAGTTAACATATAAAATTCATACAAAACAAAGTAATGGAATGTAGTTTGAAAAATTATTTTACCATTACACTTGAAATCAATTATGAGGTCCTCTATTAACCAACTGTTGTAGTAAAGACTTCAGCTCATCAACTTGGGATTGCATATTGTTCATTTGATCATCGTGCTTCGCTGTTATTTCTTGAATCTGATGCGCATGCTATTGATTGTTTTCTTCTATTTGTGCTCTCAAACTATTTATCTCCTTAGCATAAGCCCCATTGTATCCCATATCATTCCTAATTTGAGCTGAAAGTCCATACACAGTTGAGGGTATAACTTCAAACCCTTGACCTCGGACACCAACAGAACTCTCTTTACCCATAAGCTCGGTGAAGACTTCATTTTGTATTTGTAAATTATTGCTAGCATCAGAAGATCCTGAAGCTGCAACAAGTTCGGTCACATGAGCTTCAGCTGTCACCTAGAACTACGAAACAATAAAAATTAAAACTGCCCCAAAGATTATGCAGCGAAAGTTACATAAAAGAAAAGTTGCTTATCAGATTTTGTAAAAAAACAGGCAGAATTTATATTTCCATAAAACCTCCTGTAAATGAAAAACAAAAAATACAGTCCAAACAAAATAAACCAAACAGCCAACATCCACGCAAGGTATGAAACAGACCTATCATATCACTAACCTTGTTTAAATTCAGACAACTAAATTATAAGAAAATAGCAGCTAAATGCCATCAGTTCTTATTTACTTCACATATCATGTGAACTATAACTGTTTTGTATTCTTTAATGATCCGTATGATTGATAGGAAAAAAAGGTGAAAACTGAGAAGCTACGAAAACAAGACATTCACTCCATTATATGATTCATATTGCATCTTAACAGTAGAATATTGGATTGGAAGCTATAGCAACCATTAAAGCAATCACCACTGGCTTGTTGCACCCAACTATTAACCAAGATGTATGCATTACAACTCCCATAATTAGTGTATTTTTAGATAGAAAGAAAAGAGAGGAGAAGAGTACCCCTTCAAATTCTTTCATTTTAAAATAATCATTTTAAGATAGAAAGATAAAGGTAACACTTGGAATCTACATAAAAGCCCGAAACATAGTACCAACCACGATAAGAGTAAGTTAAGTACTATTTTTAACTATCATACATAAAACCATCATATATGTAAGTGAACTTACCACAAATTGTCTTGATGCTTCATCAATAAAAGTTTCATCATTGCATTTATGAGTTTCAGCAAAAACTCTACACGCTCGGGCTCATTTCCATGTTTCATCTCCTACCATTCATGAAAAGAGTTCAAACAATGACTCAATACACTACATCTCAAATGAAAGATTGGATGAATGAAGCAAATCAACTCACATATTCATCCCATCTTCTAGCAAAACTCTTTGATCTGGTCGTGTGAGGACATTGTTGTCTTTCACATGCCGCTTTCCCTATAGTAGAATATTTCTACACCAACAATAAACCAATTGAATAATAAGTCATTAAAAGAAAATAGAAACAATGAGAATTCAAATGAACATAATTATGAAAAAAACAATCTCACTCTGCTCAGAAAACCAGTAGTTCACCAGTTGCTTCCACTGGTCTTGATCAACTCCATTTGGAACATTATTGCTCAAAACTCGTTGTTTTGTTTTGTTCCTCACGTGGTCCATTTTAAGCACATATTGGTAGTCCTTCCATTTTTTCCCGATCATCCTCAATAAAATTTTGTCTATCGCCTCAATCATAGGATAATGGAACTTCCTCTACCATAAAGAAAGGAAATCAATGTCAAATAAGCATTTTTGGTGTTAAGGATTATATGCATGTACAACGACAAAAAAAAAAAAAAAAAAAAAAATGGAAGAAAAACCAAAATTAAGTTGTTGTTACTTACCCAAATCAATAAAACAAGGTCTTTCTTGTAGTTAGAAGGCACCTTCTTCCAATCCGTGTAATCAAGCGGACAAAGGTTCCCTCTCTTTGCAACTTTGCCCAACCAGCTACTTAATATTTGCCCACATTTTTTAATAGGTTGATTACGTGCATTGAAGTGGACAACAATTTTTTCCCCACGTTCTAAAGACCACACTTGTGAGGTTCGCATGACACGTGTTTGCTTTCTCATCCTCCCTTTAGAATCTATATATTGAAAACATAAATTTTATAATTAGTATAACAGTGTGATATCAAACTAGTTATAAAGAAAATGTATAATTATACAAAAATTACCAATTATCTCGTATTTTTCACTATCTTTGTTTTCACTTTCCGTTGTTATTGGCTCGGTCTCAGAATCATTTTGCGAGTCATGATCACCATCAAGGTGATACTCATGCTCATAGTCAATATCTTCTTGATAGTGTGAAGACCCAGCTGGAGAATGGTTTGACATATTATCTCTGACTGAGGGAGGAATATATTTTGACCTAAACATCTTGCAATCTGTATACATAAAAACATAAAAATGATTATATCTCACACTATCAAGAATGCATTAAAATTTAATAAGAATTAAAATAACCACACCTGAAAGATAGGAATGGTCAAGGGCTCGCAGCAAATGCAGCAATCAATAACTTCTGATTCCATGAGACCATCCATTTTTTCCATAGATAAGTAAATGATTATTTTGATTCTAAATACGATTTAGAATACAAACCTCAATGACTGGTTGATGCAGGAAGCACTTCAGAGTACCTATGAACAAATGAACAAACAAGTGCTTTAAATAGGATTTAAAGAAAAAGCAATAATCAATCATACAACTAAAACAGAAATTTACGACATTTTGAAGTAACATTCCACAAACTGTAGGAAAAAAAATTCATGACTCTTGAACTGTATGATACAAAGCAACAGTAACACGAAAGAATACAATAAAACATTACAAATCTCGTTGACACACATGTGCATCACATAAATACACATCCAAATACAATTAAATGGAAATGCACATATAACTAATTGGTATCTTCGTCAATGTCCATCCTAGCCCAAGTTGAGATACAATCTAATTGATCATCTACCACTACATTAGAAGGCATGCACTGATTGTAAGTGTCACTGATGAGAGTCATAAAATGCATCTAAACAATACTTAATTGTTAACATTTTAGGGTTGATCTCGGTCATAATCACACTTTTACATGTTGATAACTCTAAAGTGATATTCATAAATCATCGACTTAATTCGATGCATTTTCAAGTGCTTTGAATACAAAAGAGATAATAAAGCGATCCATGTTTAAAGCACCAAAAGATCTTGGGTGTCGGTGCTCGTTTTTGTCCAAGGTTTAGATATGTCCAAACATGATTCAAAGATGGTTAAAGTCTAAACCAAGGCTGGAGTAATAGAGTAATGTAAGCTAAAAGACTGCACACAAGTGTGTGCATCACTTTGGAGCAAGTTAAGGGTAGGCACATTAGTGTGTGCACTTCTGCATACAAGCTGAAGGAGTTTCACTGAATTGCCAGAATTTCCCGCACAGATCAATCATCTTTGCAGATTAAACTGTATTGATGTAGGAAGAACCAGATGATGAGCCATATATTCTTAGAAAGATCCGGAAGTCTATTTTCTGGAGAATTTTACGGTTCGTAAAAGGATTTTTCTAGAGAAAGTTATGGCAGTTTTAGTGGAAACAGTTCAGGCCAGCACAGCAGGCCCAGACGCACAGCAGGCCCAGGCGCACAGCACGGCCCACTCGCCTCTTGACCGGATTAGGGCGAGCAAATGACATTCTCCAAGACCAAAACACCCCCCTCATGCTCTATAAATATATCTTTATGGAGTGTGCAGCTGGATATTGAAGAGAGAAAGCAAGGAAGAGAGAAAAAAGAGAGGATTCAAGGGATCCAAATCCAGCATTCTTCCATTTTATTTCTAAGTTTTCTTTGGTTGCAAATCAAGGGGAGAACAACCATATTGTTCATCCACCTTGAACTCCATGGCCAAATCAAGGGGAGAGCATCCTTATTGTTCTTCCACCTTGATTTCCATGGCCAACTAATCATTTTGCAAGGGAAAGGGATGAATCTTTAGGGATTTCTTGTTCTTTATTTTATGTTCTTGATTCAGTTGTATGGATTTATTGTTAAATATTGTTTATGAATTATTCATTGATTAAGTAAGAAGATTTGAGTTCATGTGATAGATGTACTTTTTATTCTTCTACTTTTAGATTCTCTTAATCCGGTGATTGCATCCTTCTCCTCCATTGAGGTTGTTTGGATGTGATTGATTCCGGTAGATTTATCTTATTGATTGTCCATTACTGTGATATTGTCTTTTAAGATATATTGTCGTTTCTTGATAATCTTTAAGATCGGTCATGTGTGCATGAACCGAAATCAATGATTAATTCGTAGCAATTATATAAGAGTTGTAAATGTGCTTGATTGAATATATTCCGATTACTTGTTTGGGAGTTGAAACTTACAATCGAGATAAAATCAATTGAATCAAGAGTGAAAATAGGGAACAAACCTAAGGAGGATTCCCGGAACCTTGTTATTTCTCATTTATATTTCATTTACATTTACGCAATTTTCCTTTACATTATTTCACCATCAAAGCTCAAAAATCTTGAGTTTAACTTTTATCGTTCGTTTTAAGGTTCACACATTTTCCTTTGTACTTAACTTGTTTCCCTGTGGAATCGACACCCCAAAGCCGTACTACAATAACCGTGTTACACTTTGGGCGTAATCAGTCACCATCATCTTCTTGCGTTTTTTCTCCCATTTCATATAGGTCCCTTGGCTTTGTGATCACAACATGATACCATTCCTTTCTTGTTAGGTCTTGCACATAAAACACTTGTTTCGCTTGAGATGAAATAACGAACGGGTCATCCTTCAATAACTGACCAGTGTGTATGAACCTAGTCAAGTTCACGAGAATGCACCCACTTGCATCTTTCTTTAAACCCCTGGGGGAATTAATATCCACCCAATCATAACGGAACAACACAATCTTAAACATCTTATAGTAATCCAACTCAATCGTATCTTTGAGCACACCATAATGCATTTGATCATGTGCTTCAACCATAACTCCCGAATTTTGAGATTGTCTAAACCTCTCACGTTCCTTTGTGTGGAATTTAAAGTCATTGATGTTGAATCCATTAAATCTCCTAAACATTATTCGGACCTCGAGTAAAGGCAATTATTTCATCTGAATAATTGTTATCCACCATCCATGGCACCTAAACATTTTCCAACAATTAATATGAGACAACATCAGCCAATGTTTTATTGAAAACACTTATAACATTCGAAGACAATTGATAGTATGCCTAACCTGTCTCATAAGCCATGAGAGAAATTTCTCAACCAACCACTTTTGTTAGAGACTTTGTATTGGTCAATTGGAATGGTTGGTTAGTCTTTGAGCGGCCAAAAATTCATTGCAATTATTGATGTTTTTATCTAACTGTTAGCCATCACAAGGATAACAAAAGATAATAACTACTTAATTTAAACATATGATTACTAAGTTCCTTTATTGATACTAACCTATGAAGGTTAGAAAGTTTATCATTATGGAGCAACACATAACGATGTGCTTGAGCCAATGACATGTCATCGAGCTTAACACTTACAATCTTTCCCATTATCCGTCCACCCGAGGAAAACATGTATTCATCCGGATAATTTACAGTATAATTGTTCATTTGAGAGCGGTTGAATTTTGTCTCTACACCTTTGAAGTATTGTGACCAATATGTTAGACACTCTTCCCTATCATACCCTTTAGCAATTGACCCCTCGGGTCGACTTCTATTACGTATGTAAGATTTCAAGCGCACTAAATACCTTGCAAAGCCAAAAAATTAAAGATACTTAGTAGCCAATAATATAAAAAAGAAGAGTGCACAAATTAGATTTGAACATCTAACCTCTCAACAGGATACATCTACCTGTAGTGTACAGAACCACCAAGTCTAGCCTCGGAGGCTAAGTGAATGATAAGATGAACCATAATTGTAAAGAAACCGAGGGCAAATATTTTCTCTAAATGGCAAAGTGTTAAAGCAACACGCCACTCCAATATGTCAAGCTCATGGGGATCAAGGGCTTCAGCGCATAAAGCTTTGAAAAATGATGATAACTCGGAAAAAACTGCTACAATATATCTAGGTAAAGATGCTCTTAAGGCAAGAGGAAGGATTTCTTGCATCAATATGTGATCGTCATGACTCTTTAATTTTGACAGCTTACGATCCTGTAGGTTGACACATCTCAAGATGTTTGATGCATACCCATCAGGAACTTTAAGATTTACAAAAACTATTAAGAAATTGTGCTTCTCCTTCGTATACATAGTGTAGCATGCTAGAGACAAGTGATCTTTTCCATTAGAAAGAACAACTAAATGGAGGTTTTTCCTAATACCGATTTCCTCGAGGTCGTGGCATGCCTTTTTATTATCTTTAGTCTTATCATCTATATTCAATATTGTTCCAATCAAATTATCACATACATTCTTCTCTATATGCATCACATCTAATTTAAGACGCAATAGATTGTCTTTCCAATAAGGTAACAAAAAAAAAATGCTTCTTTTTTTCCACAACATATCTACAACTCCCTCATCTATGGGAAGATCCTCATTATCAACATTTTCTAGGAAATTGTCCACACCCTTAAAAAGGTTATCAACTTCATCCACTAGTACTTGCCCCGTAGAGGTACCAACATCCTCTCTTGCCCTCTTCTTAAAAGTCTACGAGGTTTTACCCTAGATATAGTTTCCATCCTCTATTTGTCTTAAAACATCATGTCCAGACGGTGGAACAGGAGCAGATCCCAACTCGATGGGTTCCATCAAACTGATCCTTTTGAAAACGAAACTAATGGTTTTCTGCTAACCATCGGCGATGACCCATATAGCAAAAATTTCCTCCGTACTTTAACCATATAGAATGCGTTGAGTCCCCACAACATGGACAAGCAATCCGCCCCTTGGTACTCCAACCAGATAAGTTTGAATATGTTGGAAAATCATTAATGGTCCAAAGAAGAGAAGCACACACCTTAAAGCTTTGATTGGTGAACGCATCAAACGCATCAACACCATCCCATAATTGTTTCAACTCTTCCATTAGAGGCTGCAAAAAGATATCAATATCATTACCGGGGCTTTTCTCACCAGGAATCACCATTGAAAGGATGAAGGATGTTTGCTTCATGCAAAGCCACGAGGGCAAGTTGTATGGGACCAAAAGAACGGGCCATATGCTATAAGTTGAACTCATTGTTCGAAAGGGATTGAACTTGTCATTAGCTAGGCCAAGCCTAACACTACAAGAATCAGCTGCAAAATCGGGATACAAAGTATCAAATTCATTCCATGTTAATCCATTCGCCGGGTGTCTTAAAATCCCATCCTTTGTCCGATCTTTATCATGCCATCTAATCAACGAAGCCGTTTTAGATGACATATATATCCTCTTCAATCTCAGTATTAGCAAAAAATAACACAATACTTTAGCTTGCTTTTTCTTTTTAAATTGATCATCTATTAATTCAACGGATCCTCATCATTAGCATTGTTTTTAACCCACCATGGCACACCACATGCATGACAAAATTCATCATTCACAGGCTCACCCCAATACAGTGTGCAGTTATTAGGGCAAACATGAATCTTCTCATAGCCAAGACCCAATCCTTTGATAATCTTCATGGCTTCATAATAATTTGATGGCAATAGAGCACACATCGGAAATGTCATGTTGATAAACTCAAGCAACATAGTAAGAGATTTACCAGACCACCTATTCAAACATTTGAGGTGTAGTAGATATAACATAAAACTTAACTTTGTGAAATTCTGACAACCTGGATAAAGTTCATTATCATAATCTTTCATCAAATTGCGATATTGAGTCGTCTTATCAATAGCAGAACGAACTGGATGTTCGACGTGTGAAGGATCACCACAATTATTGAACTCAAACACACCATGAGCATGTTGCTCTTCGCCATGCTCATTTGAAGATCCCACTTCGATTCCTAAACTTAATGGTTCATTGTTTGGGTTTTCACAAGTAACCTCGAAGGCACCTCGGAGCAAACCCAACACGTCATCTCGTCCCATGAAGTCAACTGGAATACTAGTGGGTTGTAAACTAGTGTGAGTATGGTCTATACGAGAGACTTTCTCCCCATGAAAAACCCACTCGGTGTAACCTAGACTAAACCTATTATACAATAGATGCTCTTGAACAACTTCTAGTTCGAATGAAGAACAATTACCACATCTCCTATATGGACAAACAATACTACCACGACCACAAGCTTTCTGACACGCAAATGTAATGAAGTTTGCAACACCATCCATATAGGCTTTACTCGACCTCGGTTTATCTATCCAACTTTGATCCATCTTTAGATGACGCCAATAGACTTTCCTAAAACAATATTAATAAAGTCATAATTGACATATTTTTGGCAAAAGAATGCATAATCACAAATTGATAACAACAAATTGATAATCACATGTTAGTACTCCATATATTACAATTAGTCCCATCGAAAGTGAGTATTTATTTGTTCAATTGACTTCTCTTTAAACAAAGAGAAATCTTTCTAGGCTGGTGCCGATGCTGCACCGGCCACTGTTCTGGTGTTGATGCTACACCAGAACATATCTGAACAGGATGCAAGCGCGAGTTAATTTACAAAAAGGAATTAAAAACGACTTAAACTACAAGCTCAACTTCTTTACTTCCTTTTAAACTCAGAAGTGGCACACTGTCTTGGAAGAAAGGAATAAGTCAGTACCACGTACTATGATTAGAAAACCTGGATGCAAGCAATTCTATTTTTGACAGTTTGCAGTCAGAAATTTGGGTGTTGGCAAGCAATATCTATCTATCTCACTTTATAAATCACAAAAGTGTTTATTATTGTGAGAGAGTTGTTGGCACTTACAAGCACATGTTAACCGTTTTAATCCTTTAATTCACTTCATGCTATTATTCAAGAAACATAATGTTTATTATTCAATATCGGCAACAAATGCATGCAAGAAAAAAGGGATAAGAGTTAACAAAATGGGCAATAAAAGACATATTAAAGTGGTGTAGTCTATGCATTTAAGTGAGAAAAAAATCATGTGAGACTCTCCATTAAGAAATAAATATTTTTATACAGGCTACGTAATCGCAATGTACATAGGTCTGTTATATATATATTATAGATTTATTAGAAAATAGGAAAGCAAAAAACAAATCAAACATGCCATATAGTTGTGTGCCCTTATATACAATATTGGCCTCTCAATTTCTTTTTCTCTTCACTTTTTTATAATCATCCTTTCATTACCTTTTTCCATTTCCTTTAATGCCACCTATAAGTTGTTATTAACAGATCAGACTTTGAACATGTCTGATCTGTCAACTGGTGTTAACAGGTGAGTCTTCCTCGATGCTTAGCCCGAATAGGCTCAATTTGCTATGATGATGCTTCCTTGTAAAAAAAATTTAGTGTCCTCTTTTCAATGATAACAACGAAAAGGAGGTACTGAAATTAGTTTTATTATGAGGATCAGTGATGTCACTTCAGTTTTATTATGATGATCAGTTGCTTTAACCGAACCACTATTCCCAACAAAAAAAAAGGAGAACGATTTGTAGAAGTGCTTGATAAAGTTTTAGATGTTCCACTATCACATTGATCTTCTTAATTTAATTACCATATCTAGTTTCATGGTTTTATGCTAAAAGTGAGAGGGAGAGTCAGGACCTCTTTCTTCTTTTAAGGCGGAAACTCCTTGCTGCTGTTACATGAGATCTGCTTGCTTTTTGGTTATGCAGGAAGCATAGTCAGTATCTTGTCTGACATGGTTGATGACTTGATGACTGTGATATTCAGATAAGGTGACTTTTAGAGATTCATGAGACTAGGTTTCACTTCGGAGGAGAGTTAAGGGATATTAGTTGGAAGGGTTGAGAGTTCTAACCTCTAGGTATCTAAGGTGCTTGTCGACATACTGAGCACAAGGCTGGTATATTGGCTATAGAATATAGTTCAGAAAATGACAGTGTATGAGGTGATATTGGGAAATATAGTATTTTGTGGTGTCTATGTGACATTTCAAGATACATACCGAGAACCTAAGTCTAAATCAAATAACACTAAAATCAGCTTAAAGCATCATCAATTAAAGCACTTGAACATAATTTAAAATTGAAAATAAGCAAAGCTAAACCAAGCCGACATCTACTAATTTCTTTTTTGTGTTCCTATTTTGTGCCTCACTGTCTATCACATTTTTTCCGGGATGGATTCTAACTTGTCTGTTTACCGTGTAAAGCTACTATATCCTTCAAATAATCCAAGAAGATAAAGGTTCAGATTGTTATGTGTTCCGTAAATGGGGTCTTATTGGAAATGACAAAATTGGAGGAAGCAAACTGGAACATATGTCTAAATCAGATGCAATCGAAGAATTCAAATGTTTATTCCTCGAGAAGACTGGAAATCCTTGGGAGGCCTGGGAGCAGAAAAAGAATTTTGAGAAGCAACCTGGCAGATTCTTCCCATTGGATATTGTAACACTTTCTCTGCCCCTCCCTCCTTCCCACCCTCCCTGCAAATCCGAGTTCTCCTTGTACTTCTTTCCTTTTCATTTTGTATTTGTAAACAAAGTTGAATATACAAGTTAGGCACATGTTTGTTCTATGGTTTCAACTCCTCTTTTGGCAATCCAATTCGTTACCTAAAGAAATTAATTAAAAACACTGACATGTGCTCTGCAAAGTAGAGAAATAGTCAAACTGAACCAAATCAAGCGATTACTCTAAGTTTAGTAGAAAATCAAGAAAACAAAGTTACAACCTACCGGAACACCAAACTACCAAGAAAGGTAACAAGGGAAAATCAGGCTCAGTCATACAGAGCAGCAATGCATCAATATTGAAAGTAATAAGCTAAAAATGTAAGATTGAAATAAAACAATTTAAATAAAATAACTATCAGCACTGTAGTGAGGATGAAATTAGAAAAGTAAGCAAACACAAAACATGAAAACAAACCACAAATACTGCAGTTAGAAGTGCTATATTTGGCTATCTAATACTGCAGTTGGTGGTAGATAAAATTACTGCCGTTAGAAGTGCGTACCAACTGCCAAGCAAATCAATAATTGAAAAAATCAGAAGCATAACTTACACTGACATGTGAGCTATATTTGGCTATCTTTAAAGCACAGTTAATGATGTCTGGCATTAACCTGAAAAGTAAGCAAACACAAAACATGAAAACAAACCACAAATACTTCACTCTAATTAGATTAGATGACATATCACTATATTACTTATCAGAATATTTCCGGTGTCGGGTAACCAGAGCACAGAAAATGAGCAAACTCCTGTTTCCAGTCTTCAACCTGAGCAAGTACCCATCGTCTGGAGAAACTCCACACTCAAAACTCAAAGAGCCCAGAATCCCAATCAGAGTACGAAAGAATGAAGGAAGAATATATAGGAGCTAAAGCAGATGGCATATACGACCTCACCTATAAAACTAATCATAATTCAAAAGAAATACCAAAATCAAAAGAAAAATGAAATGATCATGCAAGAAGAATTATAGGGCAGTTCTTGCAGAATTTAGTCTGAATGATTCAAAGAGAAGTTAAGAAGCAACTGCAGTCGATGCTAGCATTCTAAAGCATATACTAGCTTTAACAAGCGGCACAGAAAACAGTTATATCATGCATAAATAGCTAGATGAACAGCGACAGGTAGATGAAAAACTCAAAGAATACCAAATAGAAGAATGGTGGCAGCTAGATGAAGCAGCAGCAAGATTATGGCGGGGGAGCTAAGGGCGCAGGACATAAATTTTGGGGGAAAAGCACAGCGCGGGGGAGCTTAGGGCGCAAGACCTCATATTTTGGGGGAAAAACACGGTGCGGGGGAGCTTAGGGCACAGGACGAAAATGTTCTTTATATTTCAGGGCTTTAAATATCCAAAATATGAAATCGACGCTTCAAAGCACCGATATATTGCAGAGCTTTTAAGCACCGCAATATGTAATAAGATTCACATATAACGTCGCTTTGAAGCGCTGTTATATGTTCTTTGAATATTACCGTGCTTCAAGGAAGCACCACAAAAAAAGCGCCGGCGGTTAATATATTGCGGCGTTTTTGTGAAGCGCCAGAAATAAAGCACCAGCAAATGTCAATTATCTTGTAGTGATAGATTTTTTATTTATTTATTTTGTTAAAACAAAAAATAGTCTAATAAAGTTGAACACTTGGTGGTTTTTAGGGTGGAAATGTAAAATAGTCGTGTAATGGATGAACTGGGGGTACCAGCACGTTCATGGAGTCAAACGTGACTCGTATAAATAAATGGAATCCGTTTCAGATCACTAACTCTCCAAAAGTGTGTGTTTTAGTTTAATAAAGTTCAACACTTAGCGGTTTTTAGGTGGAAATGTAAAATAGTCAAGTAATGGACTAATTGGAGGTACCGGCACATATGTTGAGTCAAACGTGACTCATACAAAGAAATTGAATCCGTTTCAGATCACTATCTCTCTAAAAGTGTATTTTAGTATAATTAAGTTCAATATTTAGCGGTTTTTAGGGTGAAAATGTAAAATAATCGTGTAATGGACGAACTTGGGGTACCGGCATGTCCGTGGAGTCAAACATGACTCGTGGGAACAAGTGGAATCCGTTTCGGATCACTAAGCTCTCCAAAAGAGTGTGTTTTAGTCTAATAAAGTTCTACACTTAGCGGTTTTTATGGTGGAAATGTAAAATAGTCGAGTAATGGACGAACCAGGGGTACCGGCACGTTCGTGGAGTCAAACATGATTCATACGAACAAACATAATCCGTTTCAGATCACTAGCTCTCCAAAAGTGTGTTTTAGTCTAATAAAGTTCAACACTTTGCAGTTTTTATGGTGAAAATTTAAAATAGTTGTGTAATGAACGAACCAAGGGTACTGGCATGTCTGTGGAGTCGAACGTGACTCATAGGAACAAACAGAATCTGTTTCGAATCACTAAGCTCCCCAAAAGTATGTGTTTTAGTCTAATAAAGTTCTACACTTAGCAGTTTTTATGATTGAAATGTAAAATAGTCGTGTAATGGATGAATCGAGGGTTCCAGCACGTCAGTGGAGTCTAACGTGACTCGTGGGAACAAACAAAATCCGTTTCGGATCACTAAGCTCTCCAAAAGTGTTGTTTTAGTCTAATAAAATTCTACACTTAGCGGTTTTTAGGGTGGAAATGTTAAATAGTCGTGTAATGGATGAACCTGGGGAACCGGAACGTCCGTGGAGTCAAACGTGACTCGTACGAACAAACCAAATCCATTTCAGATCACTAGCTCTCCAAAAGTGTGTTTTAGTCTAATAAAGTTCAACAATTAGCGGGTTTTATGATGAAAATTTAAAATAGTCATGAAATGGACGAAGTGGGGGTATCGGCACGTCTGTGGAGTCGAACGTGACTCATGGGAACAAATGAAATCCGTTTCAGATCACTAAGCTCTCCAAAAGTATGTGTTTTAATCTAATAAGGTTTTACATTTAGCGGTTTCTAGGATTAAAATGTAAAATAGTCGTGTAATGGATGAACCGAGGGTACCAGCACATCTGTGGAGTCGAACGTGACTCATGGGAACAAACGAAATCCGTTTCGGATCACTAAGCTCTCCAAAAGTGTTTGTTTTAGTCTAATAGTGTTCAACACTTAGCGGTTTTTAGGGTGAAAATGTTAAATAGTCATGTAATGGATGAACCTAGAGTACCGCCACGTCCGTGGAGTCAAACGTGACTCGTGCGAACAAATGGAATCCGTTTCAAATCACTAGCTCTTCAAAAGTGTTTGTTGTAGTCTAATAAAATTCAATACTTAGTGGTTTTTAGGGTGAAAGTGTAAAATAGTCGACTAATGGATGAAGCAGGGGTACTGGCCCATTCGTTGAGTCGAACGTGACTCAAGGAAACAAACGAAATCCGTTAAGGATCTTTAGTTCCGATTTGGGTTAAATAGCACAGGATTAAAACTTTTAACTGCTATTAATTTTCGTATTCATTAATTTATACATATATGTATTGAATATATATCTTATGCCTTTTGTTTTATTCTATAGGTTCTCGTACCTACGGAGGATGATGTCGAGACCCGAGACGATGATGGCACCGACTTGAAAAACTCATTATTTGTTGTTTTCTATTTATCAATATTGTATTTTTGATAGATAAATAGTATTTTATCTATTTAATTTGTACTTGATGATGGAGATTATGTAAGGGGTTTTGGATCTTTTGACCGTGGAAATAAGATTTCACTTATGTAATTACAAATGCATTTTGCTATAGGTAATACAGAGGGAAATAACAAAAAAAAATTAATGAAAAAATCGTATCACTGAATTATTCCGTCCGTGATAGTTGTTACATTATTCATTTAATAAAAAATGAAAAATAGTTTTTTTTTAATAACAGTATCCCCGACGGAATAATCCGTCTTCTTTTTCCTAGAAAACTATTATCACTGACGGATTCCGTCGGTGATATGTCTTGATTTTTTTTTGGAAAACTATTATCACAGACAGAATAATCCGTCGGTGATAATTTTTTTTAATTAAAAACAACCAAAATTAATATGTTCTATAGTAGTATCACGGATGGAATAATCCGTTGGTAATAAGTTATTTATTATTATTATTTATTAAAAATGACCAAAATTAAATTTTAGGGAAGAGACATCATCGATGGCCTATCCGTTATTGATACCCGTCGGTGATACTAGTGCCTCTAACAGATATTAAAGGCATTGGAAAAAAGTTATATCACCAAATATGTTATGTCCGATGAATTATCACCGGCGGGCATCCGTTGGAGATAAGTATCACCACGGTAAGTAGGGTATCACTGACCGCGTCAGTCCGTCAGTGATACCCATTTTTTCGAATTTGCCTCTTTTGAAGTTCGATAATTGCGAATGTCTTCTTCACTTGTTTCTTACTTAATTGGTATTTGCAGCTCCAGCCATTGAAACACACTTCTTTTTCATTTATTTCCCTTTCCAAACTCTGAACCTCTTCCAAGGTGGTCTCTACGTCCTTATTCTAGTCGTCTACATCTTTGCGATATTTTCACCATTGCTTTTGGCTGTGTCAGAATTCTTTTGTACACGATATTGTAACGATTTCAAATATCCGTTTTCTTTCTTGAGATGTTCAGCGATGCTGGCAAAACAAAACACATAACGAAATTGATGTGTTGCTGGTGGAACCAAGCAGTTTGCAACCTTATCAGCAATCATGACACCGATCTCCATTTCTCAAAAATCTAAATTAAAAAACAAACTTAATTATTGAGTAAGAGAAAAATATATCATGAGAAGTAAAGAAAATGAATTTTTTGCTATGTATACCTTGTTTCTTTTGCAAAGCGCCCGTTTATGTGAAATGTTTATGGCAAAGTAATACAACGGCTACAAATTGATTGATGAATTACGAGGAGGAGCTGGGGCCTTTTGCTTTACTTGCCTTTTATCTACGCAAAGATTTGAGTGTAAGACAAGAGTTTGTTAATGCCTTGACAATAGATAACAGACTAGAGTTGCTGATGCCAATCATCAGTTTCCATCTTTATTGCAAATGATCATTTTCTCTTAAGGCACAAGTTTCTCTAAGGTGTTCTGCAGTTGGTTACATTTAAAAAGAAACTGTACCTGTAACTTCCAGAGTCCTACATGAGCATGTAATTAGATATAGAGATCGATTTATGACTAATATACCCCTGCAATAGTTTTCCTTCCAAATATAATAAGTGGGGATGTTAGACATTTCCTGAGTTGGTCTCCATTTAGTTGTATAGATAATCTCTGATTTCTATCCAAGCTATCATGTCAATAATAAAAAAGGATATGTTACATTCAAAAACCATGGGAAATATACTAAAATTCTAATTTACCTTTCTGATGGAAATTAACATTTTTTTGTTGAAAGGTTTCTAAAAAGAAAAAAATGAGTATATATACACGAAATATATATTGCAATTCAAACTATCAAAATTTAAACGTAGTCCATCAAATATATACATACACAAAATATATATTGCAATATAAATTAATTTACCAAAACATGAATGTAGTTTATCAATTCTTAAAGTTAGTATATTTAATATATATATATATATATATATATAATTATCGGGTTACCGATTTTGATCGAGTTGATTTTTTTTTTAATCAGTAACCCAACCCAACTTATTGGGTTAAAAAAATTTCAATCCAAACACGATCCAACTTTTAAAAACCTTAATCCAATACAACTCATTATATAGGTTTGGATCGAGCTCACGAGTCTATCGATTTCTAAGTTCATTCCTATTTATTACTTTAATAATCTAATAATCCAAACTTATGTCGAAACAACGTTTTGAATACGAGTTTGATGGGACTGTGTTAGCTGAATCTCAATTGAAACTTCATGTAGTGCTATGTATGTTTTAACCTTTAGTTATGATTTATGAAAGCAAACTTAAGGGATTTGTTTTCTATTTTATGGTTTCTATTTTGTTAAAACAGGTTTAATGCAATTGTTTAACTTAAAGGTTTTTTTCACATATTTTATTGTTCCATAAATGCTTATACATTAATGAAATATAACTTATTCTTCAAATTCTAAATGTGTTTTTTTTTCCAAAGTCTTCAAAATTATTTCGAAAATGGCTTTTTAAAACAATAGATTCACAAACAAGTTTCAGATAAAACCATTTTTATTGCTGAAAATATAATTTGTTTTTTTTTTTATTTTTTTATGAAAACGATAACAAAACATATTATAAAGATATTATCATCAAACCCCCTTTATTTTAGTCATTGTTTTAATGTTTCCCTTAGATTTCAAAACCAATCAAATATGACCTTTTGTAAAGTGGTGTTTTCAATAATCCGATTTGTCTATGTTTTTGGACAAATATTAAACAATGCACAAATGTTTCACACACATACATCATTCACGTTTAACTCGTGTAACCGTGAAATGTGAAAAAGGTACCCTCATCTTTTTTATTTATTTTTTCCTCTATAAATGTGTTTTTCATAAGAAGCGAAAAAGAAATGAGAAATTTTTTACCTTTTCACATTTCAACAGTCATATAAGTTGATTTGTTGCACGTATGCAAAAACATTTGCATTGTAACAATTTATCATTTAGAGTTATTACGGTCTTTAAAAATGAAAGTTTGATGTGGAAGGATTATTGATATCTTAAGGATTATATTATCTTCAAAATCTCTAAATTGAATTTTGAAAGTAAAAAATAAATTTTTTGAATTCTATTCCCTTGATTTTTTTTTTTTTTTTAAATCTCCAATTCCATCCAAGTACTCTCATCTAATTACACGGTTAATGTTATAAAGTTTATAAGGAAGTTTAAGGAAAAAGAAATAGAAAAAGTTTTACTAACCCTAATTTCGCCACTTTTTATGTCCCTGAACCAAACTCCTTGTATGGTACAACCGCTTTATGGTCCCTTTCTCACGTCCCTCTGTCTCTCTTACATACGAAGTATCATTTTCTTCCTTGCCTAGAATGGCATTGCCACTGCTTGTTCGTCTAATAAAAGGCTATATTTGAGAACTTCCAGGTAATTATTTTTTTCAGTTAAATTTGAGAAGCATTGACTATGATTTACACAATTTGTTCAATCTCTAGTTTGGGTTTAGTTGGTTGCTTTGAACTGTAAGCAGGGGCGAAGCTAAACTTTTTATTTATTTATTTATTTTTTATGTAGGGCTGAAATATATTATCAATTTTACAAGCACTTGATCATAATTTTTTTTAATTGCTTAGTATTTACTATAAGTCCACAAAGTATATAATTTTTTTTTACTATATAATAATTTTATATATACCTTCAATAGACATGTGTTTCATACAAATTAGAACAAATAATAGTTAAGACAATATATTTTAAAGAATTATTGAAAGTTGTACAAATGCAGTACGAAAGTGCAGATGGCAAAATTTGATTCGACGTAAACCAAATAAATTAACAATATTTTTTCAAGTGGATAGACCGATGAAAATTACCTTTTTTGACTCGTACTCGAATTTACTAGAAGAATTGTAGACACACAATTTCATTTCAATTATTTGAATAAACCACAAATGGAGCCCGGTGATGAAACCTTAGTCTCGAAGAATTTTAATTTGATGAATGTCTTGTAGAAAATTAATTTAGACAAAAATTGGTCAAAAAAATTTGAACCAAATCAAACCAAATTAAAATGAAATGATGTTTTACAAATTAAAAAATCAAGACCAGAGAGCTTGACGCAACTGCCCAGCTGGGCCACATGATTGACTGGTTCGAGCCTAAGGTCGATCAGCCGGGTCCCAAAATCGGCTCTCTATTTCACCTCAATTTTTTCCCTACTGCCTCCAAACTTTCTAGAAGCCTTCGCAGTCGTCCAAAACGCTAAAAAACGTAAAAACCTAATTTTGCCACCTCTCCAAGTAATCTTAATGGTCATTGGATTAAATCTAACGTATCCTTGCTGTCAGTTACTAAAAACCATAGCTCTTAGTTTTCCTATAGATACCCCTTTAATCCATTACCTAACCACAATGAAACTGCTACAAAAGACCCTAGTGAAATTCCAAGCATCCCTAAACCCTACACATATAAACCCTAAATTCCTTCTACAAGCCTATAAAATTCCAAAACTATATCCCATTGATCAAATCATAGTTTTAGATTGAAGTTTTAAGTTCATTCATCTATCAACCTACGCAATTAAAGTTCTTAGGGCAATTCACACCACAAGAGAAACTCCACCAAACCACATGAGAAACTCCACCAATTAATTTGGTATTAGTTTTTTGAGCTAATCCCTTTGCAATACATAAAGAGACCGAATTATTCATCACAAAAAGGTTAATATCTTAAATATCTAATTATATTATAAGCACAATAATTTATTTTGAACCTCAATGAATTAAACTTGCATATTTATATGTCATATAGCAATATGTTCTAGGGTTGCACCAAATCACATGTCATCTAAATTAAGGTTTTATATTTCATAAATAATAATTAAAATCTCATGATAGGTTAGAAAATAATATAAAGATGATCTGTTTCACCATGATATTTATTTTGATTACATTAAAACCATATGAAATAGAGTTTCTCTTCGAACACTCGAAATTGCATAAAACTGTCAAAATCAGTCCCAGGGGGACTGGCTTCTCCTTTGAGCTGGTCAGCTCTATCCCTAGACTAACCAATCTTGACAGTGACAGTGGGTTGGTTGGCCAACCCGAACCCTAATTTTCCTATTTCGTATTTTGTTTTCGTTTTGGTTTTTGATGTTTATTTTCTTACTGCAGTAACGTATTTTCTCTGTTTTAAGTCTTTATTTGCTTTTAATTTATTCATTTCCTTGTATTTTAATTTTATTGTAAATACAATTTCCATGCATAATTATCTCTTGTCTGATATAATAAATGTTTATCAATTTTCTCGATATAATTGTTGTTTTCATGCGATAGAATGTTAATTTGTAGCATTAGTATAAGTTAATCTTTAAACATTTCTTTTCAAAAATACAGAGGCTAGGTTTCGAAAGGCGGATCTAGGGCACGCCCGAAGCCCATCCAAGGGCGAGGTGGCTTAAAAATGCCCAAGGGCGTAAAAAAGTAGAGTGTCCATCTACTGGACGAACGTTTTTTAAGTCTGGACGTAAAACAGTTTCTTCTTAGCTGAAGAGTGTTAGTGATTGTCGCTACTTGATCGTTGCAGGGGCTGTTTGGTGGTCGATCTTGAAGTGTTGCTATCGCACGGTGGTTATGAGTGAAAGAAACGGATAGATAAAGACCGCACAGTAACTTAGTGAGAGAGAAAAATCGAAATGAATATGGAAGTTTGATTTTGAGTCGAAACTCAAAGAAAAAAACAAAACACTGAAGTGTCTATATAGAATCTATTTAGTAAGGAGGGAAAAGAGTGTTGAAGGAAACTTTTTAACTTTTAGGTAGCGTTAAAATGACATGTGGGTTTGTTTATTTAGCTCACAGTGAAATGCTATTGAATTTTATATTTTAGCTGAAAGTTCTCATTGCTTTTTTATTATGTATTTTTGTCACCCTATGTTTAATTGGTCTACTTTTGATTTTTTTTTAAACAAAATCTACTTTACAGCTTTTCTGACCGATTGGACAAAAGCTTCTTGAGCCACTCAGTCTCCCACTCTCCTACTTTTCTTACTGCACGGCATATAAATAATTATGGTATGAATATATGCACATTAACATGGATGATTGATGCTATATGTACAATAAGTAAACTATATATATAAAAACTATAATTTGTTTTAATTGATACTTATGTGATAAAGTTTTTTTTATAGCTATAATTTGTAAGACTATTGAAATAATATTATACAAATAGTAATTTGATCATAATATAAATTTATAATATTATTTATATTTTTTAAATTTTCTTTAACATTTTTATCATTTATTTTATTTAATTAATATTATTTTATTAAAAATGTCTCAACGTTTCAAAAGATTTATATCTCAAGTTTTCAAAAAGTTTACGTCCCAATTTCTCTGAGCTTATATCTTACCCAACGTCTTCACTTCTAAAAACACTGATTTCAACATAAACACACCTAAAAGCTTTAATTTCTTTACCTCCCGTGTTATCTTTTAAAATATTTACAAGTGAAATTCATTTGTTTTTTTTTTTTATCTTTTTCTATGAACAATGTAGCAAATTAAAAGCTGTGTCAGTATGATGATAACTAATTACTCACTTGACAATAATACGTAAACTTACATCTCCTTATATTCAAACGATTGGGTGACAGTTTTCATTTTTCATGTTTACTAGCATAGGACCCGCGCAATACTGAGGGATTGCTACTCTGTATTAGTTCAAAGTAATTGACTGCTCTCTTTCAATATAAATTTCAATCGAGTCTTGGTTTGATTTTTAATTATCTGAAATTAATTTTTAAAACCCAATTGACTTTTCTTGTTTTGGCTATGTTTGCTTTCATCTTTTGCTTTAAGTGAACTTAAAGGAAAAACAAACATGACTTTTGACTCATTGATCTTTACATTTATGATTATCATGGCAAATACCGCATGAATCACACCAATTAAACCTAAATGAATCATTATTCTCTGTCTCACTCTTAACATTTTAATTAAGTCCCTTTTGAAGATTTTTTAAATGTTCAAAGTTACAATTTACAAGTAACGCTTGGAAATTTCTTTAAATTAAGTTTGATGTCAAGCAACCAGATTGATATACAAGAAGTATAATTTTATTTAGTTATCACCATTTGTAAATGCTTGCAATTTTGATCCCGTCAGACAAAATCTCATTTAAGCATTCAACAGAGAAGTCGTTTTCAACTCATACCATGTTCCAGCATTCTTAGTCAATGCATGTGGTCTAATGCCCCATTCTCTTTTTCTTGGTTAGTTTGCACCTAAACTTGTCGCCACAAAAGACAAACCTAAAAGAAATGAGAAACAGAAAAGATGCAAGCAGCACTCGTGAACAGAATAAAGGCAAAAAGCTGATGATGCTTTTGGGCTTGCTGTCCTGCAAGTAGCATCAACATTCTGCAGATTGCAGCCATCATATGCAAAAAAGTTGGTAAGCATCAAATGAAAAAAAAAATTATATGCTACTCCTGGAGCAACTGTTTGTCCACTCTAAAAGAAATTATGAAAAACAAAATTCCAAAAGGACCACTTATTTGATGTCAAATTATGTTATCAATTCAACACCAGAATAGAACAGAACAGAAAAGAACAGATACTATTCATATTCCAAAAGCCAATTATTATAGTCATACTCCAATAGAAGGTTTAGGTGTTTCCCACAATGGTGCTATCCATATTTATCTCAAGGAACATGCCAGATAGCAGTTTCTTTCCAAACTTCGATTGATATCACGGGCATATACACAGATTTATACTACTATGGAGAATCTTGTCCACACAAAATCAACCATCTGTTCATCTTAGCCAGGGGGCCAGTTCATTTGTCGTCCTCCAAGCAGGTGGACATGAAGATGATAGACAGATTGACCTGCAATAGAAAATTCAAGCATAAAAAAAATTGCAAAACATTCTCTCTCTCCCTATCATCTGTGTGTGTGCATTTTTTTAGAAATTAAGATGAAAAAATAATACACACATCCTAATGGCCCATCATTGATCGCAATCCTGAAGCCATCTTCTAGACCTTCCTGTTTGGCAATGAGCTTAGCAGTGTAAAGAAGGTGGCCCAAAATTTCACAGTGCCTCTCCTCAGCCTTGGAAACAGAACCATATAACATAATTAGAAAGGAAACGATGGATCATTAGTAGCAGCATCTTTTTATTTGTTGCTTTTACATGGCTTTAATAGTTTTATGCACAGGGAAAAATGGCAACATAACCAAGAACATAAACTGTTGTTCACCAAAAAAGAGGACATCTACTGTTCTGGCCGGCAACTAACACAACAGAAACAACAAAGATCCACAGAAGTAAACGAAATTTAGAAGTCTGCCATATGTGCTCAATGAAACTCAACCTTGACTTTCCTCACCCATATAAATTTTTGGTAAGGGAAATAATCCTTTGAACACAATCACTCTCAAATCAAATAATAAAAGGCAGTATATGAAGATACATTATTATAACTAGTAGGTGCAATTGACGTATTTACAAATGAAAATAAGAAAGTTCTACAGGTTTAGGTAGTCTGGTTTAATGTTTAATATTGATGCTCAAACCTCCAATTTGATGGGCTCTCCATAAAACTTCTAATGCAAATTCCAAAGCCATATTATTCTTACGAGAAATGCATAAAACAGGAGCCATTAACTTCCTTTTTCACACACCGAGCACTTTGCTCTTCCTGTATAGTGGAACAATAAATGCAAGTTGCAGCAGACATAACATAAGTAGGGGATCCAATAAATTTTTAGTTTCACTTGTTCTAATACATTGACCAACAGCAAATGGACCTCCAGGTTTCTCTAATTTCACATTAGATGAAATTCCGCATATTTATCTTATTGGTGAGCAAGTGGCCTTAGCAATTCAATTAACAATCTATGACCAAAATGATTACCCTTGTCAACTAATGCTTAACTACACCTTTTTTAATATATTTTTTTTTCCTCTTGGCATGAGCCCTTAGGCTATGTATCACCAAATCAATGACAAGTCCTCCCATATTCTTGTGCACCCATTTTTTTTTTGACGTCACTTGAATAATACACCTATTGCATGAATGCAGCCTCCATTTTAGAACATAAAACCACATTCAGCACATCGATACTCACTTTCCTTCTTGTCTGCCACTTTTTCATTCACTTGAATTGAAATATCTAACAACCTATCATATCAATGCAGTCTCTCTTGCTAATGATAAATAATCTGTTTCATGGTAAAGAAGGTGTGGATGATAGGAGGAAAGGAGGAGAGAGAGAGAGTGGCATCTGAAGCCTCAACAGTTCTAAGTAAGTCATTCCCAAGAGGTGGGAACCTCTTTCTTATGGAGATGTGGGGTATTTATTAGACTAGATCACGTGTAGGGCACTCAATATAGATGGTACTTCTAGATGCTGTAATCTGCCACTTTAGGATGGCGGATCAAGGTAAATTCGCGGTTTACATGAACTCAGAGTGAGAATGTGATCAATTCGGGATTTTAAGATAGTCAGGTCATGAACTTATCTGTAAGCAATCCGTATATTTTCTTAATATTTGAAATTTTATACCACATCTACTTGTTTTTGGACACACGTGAAAACAAGCATAATCTAGTCTGCATGTATTACTGTTACCAACAATTGCTCAACTCAGGTAATTAAGATGGCTATTAGCATGCCACCAATTGCTGTTTTTTCTGATCAATCTGGCACATAGAATTAATTTAAATAATCCACTAGACCAACCTCCCCATGCCAAAGACCCAAAAGCAAACTTTTTTTTGAAGTAAAAATTGTATAAAAGGCACAAAAGGGTGCAACCCAGATATAAAAGACTATCTGCATGAAAGTAAGTCAATAAAATATAGAAACTCCTCATTTACAAAATAATTCCCCTTAGACCAAAAACAAAGAGTATTTACCCATTTACTTTTACTACTATCTATTGAATAATCAACACCCTCAAAAGCCCTCCTCTCTTTCCAAATCAACCAAAAGATAGAGAGAGGTATCAACACGAAAACCTTCATCTCTTTAGAGGCTTTAATACTACTCCAAGCCCAAATCTCATCAACAAAACTGCCGGCCATAATCCAATTAATACCCACACACAAAATGTCATCTCCCAAAGATGTTTAGAGAAAGAACAACCCAACAAAATGTGATAAACGGTCTCGGCCTCTTCTTTGCAAAGATAGCACCGGTCGACAAGCACTTTTCCCCTCTTTTGAAGATTATCAATCATTAAGATACGACCCAAAAGCTTCCCAAGCAAAGAAACCAACCTTTGTGGGGGCCCAAATCCAAACTTACCAAACATTGTTACTAATACCATTTAAAATGCCTTTATAAAAGAATATAAGAAAAAAATAAAATACAAAATAAACTATTCTACTGCATATAAATAAGTGGCACTTTAGTACTATTCAATTAAGAAATTTGATAGAAAATTCTCAAGTTATCTATAAAAAAATAATTGCTTATGTTAATATATTGGTAATCAATTATAATGTGATTATTTATAAGGTACTAGTTAATCTTTGTTTTTTTTTCTACACTTACTGAAATTTTTTGTTAAATTTATATGTGTGTATATATAGATATGCATGCATCCGAATAATAAGACACTCTCATCCTATGAAATTTAAAAAATGATGCTTTCGCGATTTAGCTCCCCCTGTTTCTCCGCGTTCTAGTCACCTTCAGCCTTGGAAGTGACAGCTTCACTAGGCATGTCAAGCCTTTTTGAGATATCTCGGCCCATTTCTTGTCCCTCCAACTAATTTTTTTTCTTTCTGACCCACCAAACCATAGCCTCCTTAAAAACCCCAAGCATGACATGTCATACATATGACATGGAATAAATGAATACATGGCGCCTGTCTGCCACATATGGAAATTGGGGTAGAAAATTACCTTAGTCTCTCTCTTCTTTAAAGATTTTCCAAATGACCTCTCATTTTTCCGAGATACCTAAAGTAGACTGTGTAATTTACAACCCTGAGAAGCAGCTACTTGGAGTTTATGATTTCCAAAAACTGGATGGCTCTCTAATATGACACGTACTAATATATAAAGGTAGCCAAAGAAAAATCCTTTTAGCTATATTTCATGTTGATATATTAGAAACAAGCAAATTTTGGTGTCATTCCCATCATTTTGGGATGTACCACAATCTGAACAAATGGCAATACTTGCAAATTGTTGCCTATGTAAATATAAGAAATATCAAGCAACTAAGACAAACCTTAGACAACCCAGTTAAGCCATCCTTCACCTTGGGTATAAGTATAATGTGTGTGGGAGCTTGGGGAGCTATGTCCCTAAAAGCTAAGACCTGTCATAAAAATTGACAAAAAAGAAGAATAAACAACAAAACCAGTCAGTTTCTGAATCAACTAGCATAACCAAAATAATATAGTCAATTTGACCATTGACAAAGACCTCTTCCAAGATAAGAATGCACAAATATCAGAGAGCTTCGGACAAGGTAAGATTATACAGATCTCATATATGCAATGATAGCATTAAAAGGTACCAATCAGGTACCGCCAATGTACAAAAGCAACTACTTACAAGATAGTAAGTCTATGAAATCTATAAGCTCTTCCTTATGTACAAAACAACTCCCCTTGAACAAAAACTAAAGGTATTGAACCACCCATCCTTTATGGAAGCAATTTGCGATTGACCTTTCCCCTTTGGACCAATTCCTTTCATATTAAACCAACTAAACTAAAAGATTTTTTTACAAGTACCAACTACACTAAAAGATAAAGAGTGGAATCAAGGATTTATAAGTAAAAATTAAGTATGCAGACAATCTAATGCAAGAACTTGGCACTCTAACCGAGAGAACTCGCGTAGACATGAAACGTGTATGGGTACGGAATATGGGTCCGACATATTGACTTAATTTTGGATCTTTCACCAATTTTTGCTGCTAAATTTTTTAGCAGCTTGAAACTTTGGAACAATGACAAGTAGAGATGGGCAACACAGGGGAAGGGGAACACACTGCACAGAGAACTTATACTAAGGCGAGACCCACGCATGACCTGATACACGATACCACACATGCCTACTTAAAAATTGAAACAATGAGTTTCAAAGACCCACCCATGCCTGCAAAAGATACTACTTTTTTGCATTGAGCCTCATGCACTAGGATATCCTCACGTTACCACACAAATATTTTAAGTAACCAACTTCTAGAGATATTCCATTTAAGTAAACAACAGCTGGCGGGCAGCTCTTTGTTGGTATTTGTCTAAGAATTAAACGGGTTGAAGAATGAAGTTTCATCAGGCCTTGGCGCCTCACCCCAGGAGGTGTGCGCCTCACCCCCCAGCAAGGAGAAGTGTTCAGCCCCAGGTGTGCGCCGCACCCCAAGAAGTGTGCGCCTCACCTCCCAGCAAGGAGGAGTCTTCTGCCCAGGTGTGTGCCGCACCTCAGGAAGGGTGCTCCGCGGCGCCCAGAAGGTGGAAGTAGTGTGCCCTGGCTTGAGCCCTGGCCTGCTCTGTTTTGAGGCGTAGCGCCACACCTGATGCTTCCTGATCAGCACTTTGGATTGATGCGTGAGGCTTGATCAAAACGCACAGGATCACTTAGACTTGTTGAAGGGCTATGATTGATTGGTCCTCAAGATCTAAGGGTTGAGATTGACTTCAAGAAGAGGTGCATTATATAAAGGGTCACCAAGCTTCAATCTCAACAAGACAAAGACAGATCATCTCAACACAAGAGAGAGATCAAGTGTAGAGTGTGTGTGAAATAGAACACATGGTGTGTGAGAGTGCAAAGACACAAAACACATAGGAGAGACTCATTCAAGAAAGGCTGGTTGTTTAAAAGGAGAGTAGTATAGATTGGGGATTCAAGGGCCTTGTAAGTGGAATTTTCTTGGGGAAAATTCCAGGGTAACTCAAGTCCTTATCACTTTCTTTTATCTTCTTTCGTTCTTCAAGAACTAGAGGTTTCTTGAAGAGGTGTTCCTGTAACTTGTAAGAACGCATTGATTTAATGCAGAGGGCTCGGAGGAGCTCACAGGGACGTAGGCACATTGCCGAACCTCAATAACAATTTCTGTGTTCTTTCTTTGATTGGTTTGTTTCTGTTCATTACAAGTCATTCTAGACTTGGGTGTTTAGAAGATCACCACCTGGACATCTTGAGGGTGATTTCCTTTCAAATTTATTTCTTAAATGGGATGGCGTGTCTTTATTGGGCTCTTATCAACATATACTCCTAACCAACACAGAATCAAGGCCAAGGTAAATTTATTGTGCCAAACAAATCATGACAAACATAAAAAGAGATGGGCACAAAATCTGGTCCAACTAGCTAACACAGAATAGTGCTGTAAAGTATATTTTTATTTAGAATAGCAGACGTATCCCTATGCTCCTATCCAACTTTTGGATCCTTTTCAGCTGTGTCCCCGTTTCTTGAAAGTTAAATTTTGACGAGTCAAAGACACTGATATGCACCCATGTCCAACTCCCATACTTGAGTCTAAGTAACTGAGAAAACACTCAATTTATGAATTTAAGAATGCATTTAATTTCAGAAGATTTGAGTTTATTAAGTCATTTTCCATGTTTCATTCACAGACCAATTTTTCTTTCTCAAAAAAAAAAAAAAAAAAAAAAAACCCCAAAGCAAGGATGCCATCAAGACATAGTATAGAAAGCAACCTTCTTAATCATGTCTAAATATTGGGAGAAGTGGCCATTTAGCTCTAGAAGCATACAAGCCTTGTATGGGTGAAACACTGGCTATTACTAATTTACTGGATCTCTTAAGATGAAATGGATGTCTTCCAAGTGATCATAATTCTTAATGTCTCCTACAAGTATGCTTGGGCATCAAGATAGCCTTATGTGGTCAGCTTTTGTGGGTCTTAACTCTCGAGTGGTCTAAGTCTTGTTAGTGCACTTACTTGGCTACCTAGATTCCCTCTTCTATATAAAGTTATGGATGTGTTATGCATCCTTTCATAGGTGTAAGGTACAAAAGCCCTACGACTGATGCTTAGGGATCCTATCCTCATTGTTATATTTCTTCTTAACTTAACCTCTTTTTTCTTCTTTTTTTAACTTCTATACATGGTCCACCTTCTCCAAGTTTTAGATCTTCATTTTCAGGCCCAAAAACCTTCACCTTTTTACTACTTAGCACAAGATCCTACATTGCTTCCTAAACCAGCCCATAATTACTTATTCTCCTAGCTGTTTGATGCTAATATAAGACATTGCAATCATATTTGGTGGTCCGTGATAAGATCAGTTTGCTTACAATAAATCTGGTGGTTTAAGGCCATTCTGTCCAACATTCTTTTATTATTTTCTTTTTGTGATATGTTCCAATTTATGTAAAGTAGAAATCAAATTGACCATATTATAACCTTCACAGAAAGTAAGGGGCTCTACTCGTGGAACTTAGCGAGCAAAAGGACGAGTGCAAAACCAGATTTCATAAGTAAATTAGTATTTTCCTTGAAGTAAACTATCAAAAGATAATAATTTAGAAGGGGTCGGCTTCAGTTATTAACATCTAAAATGAAATTCACCATCTAGCACAATGAACTTCAATATAATTCTCTTCACTATCAACATTTCAAGTTTGGATCCAGATTTCTAAACATTGAAATGTAGAAATATAATTCCCTTCATAACATCCAATAATTCTGTAAATCAAATGATAACAATTTTTTAAGAGGATGTTTATCAAAAAGTAAATAAGCCAAAAAAAGAAGAAAGTAAACAGAGCAAAACATCATGGAACTACCTTATCATCTTCAAAAACCACCTTAGATGGTATTTCTTTGTTGATGATTTTGTCAAATCTGCATTTCAAGCATAAATGTTAAGAGTATGGAAACACAACAATAGAAATTGTGCAAAACAATTCAATTCTATTATCCGGTCGCAGACAAAAGAAGAGGAGACCTAGACAATATCTCCTGCTAGACTTCAGTATATCTTAAAAAAAAAAAAAAAAAACAAAGACAAATAAAAGCACCATATTCCACTCATAAGACAACAACATAAGCTGGAGTTGTAGTGGATCGAACTCCATGTTTTAAGAAAAACTTGATCTTCTCGAACTGTTCTTCTATTTTAGGAGAAATCTAACCTGAAATTTATGCTTTAAATAGTTCATAAAATGCCAATTAGGGATATGAAGTGCCTTCTTTTTTAACTCATGAAATTCATCAAAACAGAAAGCCCGATTTGTGGATTATCAATCGACAATTTCTCAGAATGATTATTTCTAATAACAATCGCAAAGAAAATAATGGGAAATTAAAAAAGAAAAAGGAAAAGAAATGAATAGATCAAAAGAGGATAATGCTTACATGGTTGGAGAATCGGAAGGACCAGCTGCAAGAGCAGCTTCTTTCTCTGAAGCCATGACGAATGAGATGAGAGGATAGTACCGCAAGTCAACTGCAGCTCTGTTTGGGTGTTTTCTTTTAAAAATAAAAAAATAAAAAAATGTTTGATTGATTTAAGTTAGAAATCCACAGCCGCGGCTAGATTCAATATTAGTGAATTATAGGGTAACAGGTTTTTACTTTTAATTTCCGTAGGAAATAGTTTATTTTGATATTTTCAAAAGAAATATGTTTAAATAACTGTAATTTGAAATGTTTTAAAAACAGAAAATTGTGAAATGTTGTTTAGATAATATTATTTTGAAAACTGTTTTAAAAATTAAAAATTGTTTTGATACGTCTTTTTGTAATTGTTTTTAGTTTTCAGTTTAAATATGAAATTCATATTAATTTTATTTCTTTTTTTTATTAAATATATTTTTTTAACACATCAAATACTTAAAAATAATTAATATTATTTTATTTTTAAAATTTCAATTTTTTTAAATATTAAACTATTTTACAATCCCATTAGATCAAAACAGCTCCAAATGATTCATGATCATTTTTAAAAAGATAAATTCATGTGATCATTCAGCCATCCTTCATAATGGTTTTTTTAGGTTGTTTTCCCAAATTGTCAAGTGAACACAAGGATATGAATATAAATTACAGCATTACAATTTTTCTTCTTCTTTTTCTTATAGAAAGTAATGTTTTTTTATTAGTGCATCAAATGGTTTGGAGAAGCGATAAGAGAGGCCTAAGTTGTTAATAGAAGACACATTACATCTAATTCCTTAGCTAAGTTATCCACAACTTTTTAGTTTCATCTTCTAAAAGCGGAACCATCTGGATTTGAAAATCAACGAAACTACAGCATCATCTTTTAAATGCACTACCCCTTAGCCATTCTCATTTTCAAGTTACCACTCAATAGAACCAAAGCTATCAATAATTCAAAAATCACATAACTTTTCATTACATAAGAATTCCTAACAACAACAACAAGCATTTGTATCACAAACCATACACCCATATCTAAATTTTTATTTGGTCAAAGAAAGTATGCTAGGATACAACTTTTCATTATATATATCAATTTAGGATATGCGTCAGCCGAGCAACAAAATAAAGTTAGCAACAAAGAAGGCATGAAATGCAAAACAAAATTCAGAGAGCCATGCAGTAGCAGAGCACTTTAATCCCTTTGTCAATTCTGGCACGAAACCAAACCGTCATTCAAAAACAAAATGACCAAGAAACACCATAAAAACTTTTTTAAGTACTGCAGTCTATAGCATAAGAAATTAAACAATGCAGTGCAGTTTTATACTCCAGCGCAAAGAATTCATTGCAGTTTTATTCTCAAGTTATGCACCTATGATGCAGCCAAACCAGTTAGGACTGCAGAACATCAAAAGAACGTCTGAAAAAGCAAGTTAAGAGGTAGAAATTGTCGAAGAATGTTAACCCTGAGAAGAAGTTAAACCTGGATAAACTCAAGGCACAAGAAAGATAGGTCTGTAACAGTTCCACCTTGAAGATGGGCATCTGCAACTCCCAAAGAACCAACAAGTGCGCATATAAAATATAAGGTTCAATTCCTCCTTTCCCTTGTGTGGTTAAGTCCAACCATCAAAAGTGATGGTAAAATGGAGCCAAATCTTTTTTAGTTTACAAGTACATTATACTTAATGAATTTCTACGTTTATGGTAATCACTATATATGATGTATATAGACAATTGTGTATAAAGTTCTTGTTCTATAGAAGGCTTCCTATATTTTGAAGGGAAAAGACAATGGATAAACCCAACTCAGATATTAACTATTACATGTGAAGCAGGAGTAAGAAAATTAAGTATTAACCAAAAACTTATCGGTTATAAGCACTCTACCCTTTCAAATAGGATTTCACCAAGTACTCATCAATGATTTCTGAAATGTTGGCTGGATCACTTGAATCAACCTTGTGCAAACCTGCTTCTAACATAGATAATGTCTGTTGATCAAGTAAGGGCACGCCAACAAGTAACACAAGTAAGAGCAAAAAAATTTAAAAATCCGAAGCATGTGAAACTACTCTTTATTTAAACCGATAGATAAATACAATATCCAAATGATAGAAAACATTAAAATCATATGAAAACATGATAGAGAATAAACTTAATGAAAATGTGCAGAACAAGGTCCTACTCCTCAGTAGCTTGTCAGGAAAAGGTCCTATTGGCTATTCCTCAGTAACGAGCTAAATCACATGGATGATTAACATAAATGGAAAGAAAGCAGCCACAATTATTCAACAATTGCTTTCTTTTCAGCAAGGTTTTAAGAAAAAGGGGGGATTGGTAGATATCCAGGAAGAAAGTGTTTGTGTACTAATCTTGTACAATCTGATAGAGACAAATTCTTCATATAAACAACTAAAAAAATGTGATAAAAGACGGAACTTTGTACCAATCCCAACAACTTACAAATACAGGAATCAACGGAACAATTCCCACGGAGGGGGGTTCAGAATTATACAAATAACTCATAGCAGCAAGGGAAGATTTCACTTGGTGCATGCTATTCTATGAAGCCCTAGAAACTATGCAATTCCATGACATAAATTTAAATGGAGATATACAAAATCTGAATTTAAAATTTAAACATTCCAGTGAGTTTATAACAAATGACAATCCAAAATCGACAAAACCATGATAAATGAATCTTAATACTAATACACAAATAATCAATGATACAGCCAAGATCTTTTCATATTAAACTTGTCAATATATATAGAAGATAAGTTAGAAACAAACTGGAATCCATTGCAAGCAAGCCTCCTTGGGTTGATCTTCTATGACTACAGGGAGAACTACTTTTGGTATGAGAACCAATCAACTGAATGTTAGAGGGAAGGGAGAAAGCTGTCTGTTTCAATAAAATTTTAACACACGTTAAACACTCTCCCTTGATGTCTATTTATATCTCTGTGCCTTAGGGACCATAACCCTAACAGTTACATCATACATGTGCATTGGGTCTTTGGCCCATTAACAAAGACCCATACCACATCGGGCTTCTACACATAAGGTGGCTCATACTAAAGAACCTTGATACTTTGGAAACCCATAAAAATTATATCACTTAATTAGGTCCTTTATTAGATAACGGGTCTACATGTATAATGTTATAACATATCTGAACTCAAAATTCCAACAATCTCCCATTTGGGTTACATATGTTATCCTTTATATTGTACATGAAGATAACCTTAATTGAGCTCATTTATGCTATCTAAACCAAAATATCCAACAACAATCTGGTCCATTAACCATATCAATGTAGGATCAAAGTGGCCTTTATCACATTTATCGTAACAAGACCCATCAATGGTCATAACACTAACTCAATTAACGACATAGATCTAGTATGGATGTGTAGCATGGAAATTACATGAGACGTGATCTTAAACATGTCAATTTCCAACTAGTCCTCCATATGACTCAAAAGAATCATATGAAATACTTTCAAATATTAAATGCAAAACTGCAATGAAAGTCATCATAGAGTAATCAAAAATACATAATCCAAAGTCTGTACAGAACAACATAACCATGTCAATTAAGCAAAAGCAAAAGGCCAAATACAAACTCCCACTATACGGGCATATGGTCCAAAAGAACAACACACATGTGAGGAACATGTTCATGAAACACTATAGGTGGCAAACCCTTAGTAAGCGGATCCGCAATCATAGAGTCTATCAATGTCATCAATCGTGCACTGCCCAGTGATAAAATTCCGCAGCTATATTCCCTGATTTGATGCCTCATGGTAAGCTATGAACTCTGCCTCCATGGTGGAAGTAGCTATGAGTGACTGTTTCACACTCTTCCATGATATAGCTCCTCCAGCTAACATAAAGACATAGCCAGAAGTAGATCTCCTGCTATCGAGACACCCAGCAAAATCAAAGTCTGAATACCCAACGATCTCCAAAAGATCTGATCTTCGATATGTGAGCATATAATCCTTCGTTCTCTGTAGATATCTCATAACCAGTTTAGCTGCTTTCCAATGATCCACGCCCGGGTTACTCAAATATCTGCCTAGCATTCCAACAATATATGCAATGTCCGGTCACGTACATACTTGTGTATACATGAGACTTCCAACAGCCGAAGCATAGGAATATTTCTCCATTTTCTTCTTCTTAAGTTCATTTTTCGGACATTGGAGCAAACTGAACTTATTACCTTTTGCCACGGGTGTGTTTCCTGGTACACAACCACTCATACAAAATCTGACAGTCCAAGTATACCTCTAGAACGATCTCTATGGATCTGTATACACAAAACAAAGGACGCATCACCAAGATCTTTCATTTCAAATTTACTTGATAGAAATCTCTTTGTTTCATGCAATAGGCCTATATCGTTGCTTGCCAGTAGAATGTCGTCTACATATAACACTAGGATAATAAATTTGGTCCCACTGAACTTGAGATATATGCACTGATCAACGGTGTTTTCCTTAAATCCAAAGAATGTAATCATCTGATCAAATTTCCGATACCATTGCCAAGATGCCTGTTTTAAGCCATAAATGGACTTTTTAAGCTTACATACAAGATGTTTTGAATCTTTGGACTCAAGGTTCACCGATTACACCATGTATATTGTTTCTTCAATGTTTCCATTGAGAAACACTGTTTTAACATCCATTTGATGTAGCTCCAAATCATAGTGAGCTACAAGTGCCATAATGATTCTAAAAGAATCTTTCGTCGAAACTGGCGAAAGTCTCTTTATAATCAACGACTTCTTTTTGAGTGAAACCTTTGGCGACTAGGCGGGCCTTATACCTTTCAATGTTGCCTTTTGAATCCCGTTTGGTTTTAAATATCCATTTGCAACCAATCGGTTTCGCACCTTTGGGCAACTTGATGAGAATCAACAAGCACTATTAAAGGATCCATTGCATATTCCAGTTGGGCCAATTACTAGATCAAGATCCAAGAAAGTCAAAGAAGCACTTAATGGGCTGATTCAAGAGATTTGGGCTGAATCTAAAATGGGGCATTCCAAGCTTGGCCCAACAGGAGATGAAAGCATAATAAGTTTAATCCAAGCTATTGATAGTGACATGGGTATGTCCAACATAACAAGGGCATGCCCAATAATAATCACCTAGTCTCTTGTCAACTAATTAAGGTGCAAGGTCCAAGCCCAAAGTGAAAGAAGATTCGGATGCAACAGCCTACTGAATTTAAGCTCATCATAACAGGCCCAAACGACATCCTTTTTAAGACTTTCTTAAGTCCAAATTGAAGATCAAATCGTCATCTTTCCAACCAAACAAGTTTCAGCCCATTTGGAGATGTGTGCAAGAAGATATGGCCATTTGAATTCTGGTCATTGGGTGCTCCTGAAAATCCGAAATTGTGTTCCTCTTTTTACTTTTGGCCAATTCCTTAATTCCTTGCATGTTTTAGGGACTGTTTCCTTTCATGTTTTATGGATTGTCTCCTTACATGTTTTATGCTGTTTTCTTGCTTGTCCAAAGCTGAGAGGGTTGTTCTAAGCTCTATAAATACTTGTGTGTTGTAAGTTGAAAGCATAATAGAATTCAGAAAATACTTGAGGTTTGCTTCCTCTATTGGTTCTTCAAAGAACTTTTGAACTTATCAAGGGTTCTTCCTTGTGGCGTTCAGCTCCGACTTATCAATCAATCCTTCCACAATTGATTGTGGCGTCTTCATTATACCAAGGTTCTTGCTTCCATACAAGCAACGGGTCGCGGTGTCATATAAAATCTGTTTTCTAGACGATTTCTGGGTAAGTATTCCAATATTGTTTGTCGGGTCTCAAAGCATGTCGATGAGGTTCGCATCACAACTCTTCTAAGTCCCAAACACCATTGTCATCCATTGATTTCATCTCATCATTCATGGCTTCAATCCACTTTTCAGAATTAGGACATTATGTGACTTGACTAAAAAAAGTCGGATCATCTTTCATACCCATATCAAACTCTTGTTCCTGGAGATACACGATATAATCAGTCGAAATCATGTTTCTCCTTTCTCTAGTGGATCTCCTTAATGGCACTTCCACTTGAGGTTGTTGAGGTACCTCTTGATGAACCTCAGGTAGTTCCTGATTTTGAGCAGGCAGCAATTCAGGTTCGTCATCAATGCGTTGGATCTCCGGATTTGCATTTTGAATAACATCAGGTATGGATACCTGAACGTTTTCAGTTGCAACAACAGGAATGTAAACACATTCTTGTTCAAAATTGACTTGCCTGAGTTGGTCTCTCCCACTTAACTCAACATCCTCAATAAACTTGGCATTGCCCGTTTCGAAAAAGGATCCATTAGAGGAATCATAAAATTTGAAACCCCTTGTTCTTTCAGAGTATCCAACAAAATAGCAGCTAACGGTCCTAGAGTCTAGCTTCTTCTCATTTGGCTTATAAGGCCGAGCCTCAACTGGACATCCCCAAACATGTGAATGCCTAATGCTAGGCTTTTTGCCTGTCCATAACTCGTATGGGGTTTTAGCTACTGCTTTACTTGGAATTTTGTTCAGGATGTAAGCTGCAGTCTTGATGGCTTTACCCCAAAGTGATTATGATAAAGAAGAATGACTAATCATACTTCTTACCATATCCTTTAAGGTTCGGTTTCATTTCTCAGCTACACCATTTTGACTAGGAGTCCCTAGCATGGTGTATTGAGGAACAATCCCACAATCCATCAAAAATTTGGTGAAGGGTCCAAGACGTTGTTCACTTAATCCATCATATCTATCGTAGTATTCACCTCCACGGTCAGATTTGACAGCCTTAATTTTCTTGCCTAATTGATTTTCAACTTCGGCTTTGAAATTCTTGAACACATCTATAGATTGAGAGTTCTCGTGAATTAAATAAAGATAGCCATACCTGGAGTAGTCATCTATGAAAGTGATAAAATATTGTTGTCCATTCCAAGAAGCTGTAGAGAATGGACTACAAATATCTATATGTATCAATTTTAAAACACTATTACTCCTATTAACACCTTTATTGTTCACATTTTTTTGTTTTCCCTTAATGCACTCAATGCAGACTTCAAAATCTGACAAATCTAAGGGATCAAGAATTCCTTCTGACACAAGTCTTTGAATCCTTTGTTTAGAAATATGTCCTAAACACTTGTGCCATAACATTGATGAACTTTCATTTGTTAATCTACGTTTAATATCAATATTCCTTGTATGCAAGGATTCGTTTTCTTTGGAGGCAATCATACCCAGTTTATATAAATTATCAATTAAAGAACCGGTACCAAACAATTTGAATTTTGAAAAAGACTAAACTTTCTATTTCCAAATGAACAAGAAAGACTTGATTTGTCCAAACATGAAATAGAAACCAAATTCCGTCTAAAATACGGTACATAAAAAGTATCATCCAAATCCAAATTACAACCATATTCCAATTATAATCTAAATAAACATACTGTCTCCACAAGAGCTCTTTCGCCATTTCCTACATAGATGAATCTTTCAGCATCAGTTGGTGTTCGGCTCCTTATGCACCCTTGCATAGAAACACTTATGTGAGTAGTTGCACCTGTATCTATCCACAAAGTGTTCTTAGGTGCTAAGGCCAAATTAACTTCTGAACAAACAAAGTTTAGAAGTTTACCCTTCTTCTCATGCCAGGTCACATACTTGGCGTATTTTGTGCAGTCTTTCTTCACATGACCAGCTTTGTGGCAAAAGAAACAAGTTATACCTTTATCTTGTTTTTGTTGTCCCTTGTGGTGTGAATTTCCAGACCCTGCAGTTTCCTTTCCTTTAATGTTCCTCTTTCTTTTTTTGCTGGAACTGGGGTCTTGATAAGTTGATGCTACATGAGCATTTTCAACATTTTCGTGATTAAATCTCTCATCCTCTTGGACACATTGAGTAATCAGCTCATTCAAAGTCCATTTCTCCTTTGAGTATTGTAACTGATTTTGAAAGGACTGAATTATTTTGGAAGAGAGATCAAGATTAAGTGCACCAGAATGTCTTCTGGCAATTCCAGCTTGAATGTCTTTAGTCTTGTCACAAGGTTTGATATCTCCATGATGTGCTCTCTTATATTTCCCTTCTCCTTGTACCGCACTGAGACAAGCTTAGTCAAGATGGTGCTTGTCTCGACCTTTTCGTTTGCGGCGAATCGGTCTGTTATTTGGGAGAGAAATTTCTTAGCATCATTTTCATCAGGAATAGAACCCCTGATGGTATCCGGAATCGAGTGCTTCATAATCATTAGGCTCATGCGGTTTGTTCTCTCCCACTTTTCATATACAACCTTTCGCTCAGTGTTACTATCACTGGTCAAAGGTGCGGGGCGATAGACCCTCAATGCATAGTCTAATCCATGCACCCGAGCACGATCATAACATGATCTTGCCAATTTTTGAAATTTGTGCCGTTAAGCACGGGAATGCTGTTGATGTTAGCAGAAATCGATGTTACTATAAACAAGAACAAAAGCTCACAATTAGTAACAACTCATGTATATATGAATCAAAACAAAACTGTATACATATACACATGCATGTGGGCCCATAACAAGATACCTAGCACAACATTAATACTTAGTCTTTGGATAGAAATATCAACTTGTAAGTAGTATCTCAAATATAGTTCATGAATATTGACAACCCAACCTGCCAAATAATGTGCCTTTCTTTGGACCGACACATTATTCGCATGGCAATCTTTATTTGTCTCATATTTACAACTATTTTAATCTATTAACAATACAAAAATAACCTTCATTTGGGCCGATTATTTTCACATATTAATAGCATGTTTATATGTCTTAAAATAAATAAATTTACATATTAGAGATTGCTTTGGCAACATAATACTTCAATTCATTCATCAAAAACATTAAACATAAAATTCGAAACAAAATCCTTAAAAAAAAAAATTTCTTGACCAGCGCCGCGACACCAGCAATCTACCCAAGGGACAGATTGCTGGCGCTGAAGAAATACCAAATTGCTATGTTTGCAATTGGCAAGCAGTCGATGTACTATAGAAACGAAATTACAATAAGATCAATAATGCATCTTTGATTTGTTTCTTGCAAATTACAATTTGTATCCTTTTTTTGTCTTTTGTGCTTTTGGCCTTTAGCTAAGCAAAATGATTTTGTTTGCATCAGCTATGAGGTCACTCATTATATAAATGAAATATTAGATTAAATATTTCAAAAGAGTTGTATGATTAATTATTTGCATCATTATATAAATGCTTCAATTGAAATGAAATTCATATTTCAACATCTATTGCTAAATATTCATTCAGATATAGAGGTGAACTAAATCAATCACCTGAAACATACTCTTAGAAATGTTGTAGACATTCTTGAACAGTTTAATTTTAATGAAAAAAATAGAGTAAAGGCTAACTAGCTATTATAGTTTTATGTAGTAATTACAAATTAATTAAACATGATGTATGCGGCTTTGAAATGAAGTATTAGACAAAGGTGTGAAATACATGCCAATTAAGTGATTATCATAAAACAAAATACAAAGAAATATCTTATGGCATTAGTTATCATTGAAAATGTAGAAAAGCTTTCATGAGTGTTTGAAGACGATTGCTTACCAGATAGATTGTTATTTTGAAACCAAATCAGTTCCAAAGAAGAAATGTTGGAGATGAAAAGGGGAATTGGACCTGCAAGGCCTATATCACTAACAGAAAATATCTCCAAACTCAGAAGATTACCAATCTCTCAGGGGATTTCACCTGTAAATAATCGAAGGAGAAAAAAATATACTTATCTCCATAAGTGAAGGACCATTCATTCAAATTGACTTGTTTGACAATAAATGATAATGAAACTATTTGCATATATTAGAGTTTATAAAAACAGTTGTAAAAAAAAATTACTTAATTAAAGGTTTGATTTTGTTATTTGATTTTGAAACATTCACCCAGTTATGGTATTTGTTTTTTATATTTTGATTTCCTTAAATCGGATTTCTACTTCCGGCCTTGATATTAAAATTTCGAATACAATTAAAAAATCTGAAAAAAATGAATATTTTGAACATACATGTAATCGAAACCAAAATGTTTTTTGTTTAATTAAAGGTTTTATTGGCTTTTAAGATTACATTAAAAAAAGAATAGTTGACATTATTTGCATATGGTCGATAAAACATAGTATATACGTAAGGTCAATTGCTTAAGGTACCTATATGTAATGCTTCAAATTCCATCTAATAAATTAAAAGTAGTTTCTTCCGATTTATGAAATAATAATATTATATTTGTGAGAAATTCTTAATTAGATTATACTTAACACGTGGATTGTATACTATATCAATTATGTTTCACCATTTAAAAAAAATATTACTTTAAAAATTTCAATTATCTAATAAATTCTCTAACTATTTAAAGTGGTAATTCATGATTGGTTTCATACTTTAATCTATTAAGCAAGATTTATGTGAGAATTACTCTATATTTATAACTAAAAGAAATAAAAAAAATATTGAAATCATAATCTCATTAATCACTGCACCTCCATTGAATTTATTTTTTGTTCTCGTAGATTTAGATGCATGAGTGTATTCAAAAATTAATCATCAATGATATACATGTAGTAATTCCCTTCTTCCAACCTATAAATGATTAAGTACATCATTACCAAAGATAAAACATAAATATCGAAATCAATGCGACAAAGAAGAAAATTAATCTCACACATGAATGGCAAGTGAACATCACTCTTCATATATATATATGAATCCAAATAAATTAATCGTGAAACAATCACCATAAAGCAAAGGTGGATCCATACCTTCTAAGTTGGTAAGACCAAGATATAATTGCTTAAGCATTGTCAAGTTTCCAATATTTCTTGGTATCTGTCTCACAAATTTATTGATGGATAATGATAACGCTTGCAGCTTGCTGCATTTACCCAAACTTGAAGGAAGTTGGCCATATAACTCATTCTTACTAAAAGAAAACACTTCAAGTTTTGGAAGAAAATTACACATATTATTTGGGAGAGTACCAGATAAGTTGTTGAACGACAAATCAACATGTTGCAGTGAGGACATGTTGTAGATAACCAAAGGTATAGTACCTATGAAATTATTATCACGAAGACCCAAGAATTGTAGCTTTGAAAAGTACCCAAACCATGATGGGATTTCACCACTCAAGTAATTGTGATTTAAATTGATAAACTTCAAGCGATGTAATTGCCCAAATTGTTTGGGTAGATGACCATGGAAATTGTTGTAGCTCAAGTTAAGAGAAATTAAGAAAGAGAGATTACCAAGGTGAGGAGGGATGGAGCCTCCAAAATTCATATTAGGTAGATCCAAAGCCGTGACTCTTTCATAACGAGTACCACAAGAGACACCAACTCATTGGCATATTGAGGCAGAGGAGGACCAATTGTATCTCAAGGTATTTTGAGAGTCAAACTTATTGACATGGGATTTGAATGCAAGAAGTGTTGATTGATCAGTTATGAAACTGGTTACACTAACAACTAAATCAGCCTTAAAACAGTGCAGCAACAACAAAACAATTGGAAGGAAAGAGAAGCATATTTTCTCCATAAAAATGGGATATGTATGTCAAAGCAAAGAAAAGGTGAGAGTTATGCCTTAAGAGGAGATAGTGGTGAGAATTTATAATAAGAATAGTACATCATTTAGTCTCTTGGTAGGATCCTTATTTTGACACAACTTCAAGTCAAAGTCTTCGCTGAGAACACAACTTTTCTGTTGGTGTTTAATATTGTACCTAAATAATTTCCTTATTTATTCCAATAATCCACAAACCACAATTAGTAGACATTTTTCTTGAAAGCTAACACTACGCGTATATTACTACGAACAAGCTATATCCTAAAAAAGGTAACAGAGCCTTATGTGCAATGTCAATGTCTATACAGAAATTAGGACAAAGAAGTGAAGCCAAGTCAGCTTCCCAACAATTTCTCACTATACAAATGTAGATTCATCTACATCACTGAATAGGCTATGAATTAACTAATCACCCACTCCATTTTAGTGAAAATCTGTATTTATTTAGCATAAAAAATTTCGGTCTATGAAAATATTTTGCTCAATATTTGTTAAACCTGTCAATTAAAATTTATCCAAATTAAAGATCGTAATGGAATTCTTAATTAACGTTTGACTTGACAGCTAAATGATGTACTATTCTTATAGCGTTTCCATGCTATCAAGGTTATAATTTCCTCAACTATATTAACCAGAGGCCTCATCCATTTCAGTACATACGTTACTACAAGCTACTTATCACTTTGTTTCAATGTCCTTTTTGTGAAGGAGAATGACATAAAAATGACTCAGAAACATCATTCAAGGGGAGCATTTTCTTGAAAGAAAAGTCAATAAAGTTGAAAAATATTACAGGAAAAGAGAAAACACTTTCAATCTTTCAAAATCTTGATCAATCAATCATATTAATCACAAAACACGAAGATGGGGTGAACCACAACGTGCATCATGCATCAATAGAAGATTGATTCTTTCACACAGCTTTTCTAGCGCAAGAATATCAGCTCATTTTTTTTGGCTTATTAGTTCTTAAGCTTGGAATCAATCCTTATTAGCATAAATTTTTTGATAAGTGAAATTAGCATAAATTTTTTTTTGGATTTCAAATATAATCAATCTAAACAATTAAAAGAAAAACGAGAAGGAAAAATGACCTATATATATATATATAGCTAGTTTATGGGTATTTTGATATACGTACCTTTTCTTTACAGAGATGATGACATATCTTAACATTTGCAGGTGTTTCAATTTATAGCGTTTCCGTGCTATCAAGGTTATAATTTCCTCAACTATATTAACCAGAGGCCTCATCCATTTCAGTACATACGTTACTACAAGCTACTTATCACTTTGTTTCAATGTCCTTTTTGTGAAGGAGAATGACATAAAAATGACTCAGAAACATCATTCAAGGGGAGCATTTTCTTGAAAGAAAAGTCAATAAAGTTGAAAAAGATTACAGGAAAAGAGAAAACAGTTTCAATCTTTCAAAATCTTGATCAATCAATCATATTAATCACAAAACAAGAAGATGGGGCGAACCACAACGTGCATCATGCATCAATAGAAGATTGATTCTTTCACACAGCTTTTCTAGCGCAAGAATATCAGCTCATTTTTTTGGCTTATTAGTTCTTAAGCTTGGAATCAATCCTTATTAGCATAAATTTTTTGATAAGTGAAATTAACATAAATTTATTTTTGGATTTCAAATATAATCAATCTAAACAATTAAAAGAAAAACGAGAAGGAAAAAGGACCTATATATATATATATATATATATATATAGCTAGTTTATGGGTATTTTGATATACGTACCTTTTCTTTACAGAGATGATGACATATCTTAACATTTGCAGGTGTTTCAATTCTCCAATGTAAATGTTCATATTCCTTGCGGTGCCATATATTTTCTTTTCCTCCCCTACCGTTTCACATTGGAAAAAATGATACCGTTATCCATATTCCTTAATAATAATTTATTAGTTACTGGTGGTAAAAAAAATTTCACATCTTATAATTTGAAATATAACACATGCAATTAATGATTTACACATTCTTATAAATAATTAATGTGTTTTGGCTTCACTCATCCATTTCAATTAAAAAAAAATTGGAATGTGTTTGATAATTCTTTTTGTGTATAAGGTTTGATTAAGTTATTGCTATAATAATTATAAAACTATAATTATGTTTAAAAAAATCTAATTTGAACATAACTTTTTAATTGACAAATTAGTTTGTTTAGTGTTGATATGGATTTAATTTAGAGAACATGTAAGTGGGTGTTTAAATTGAATTAGGGAAGTCAGTGTAATAAAATTGAAGTAGGAAAAGATACAGTGGTTATAATTGATAGCCATGTGACGATAATTGATTTTTTTTTTAATTTAATCTATCATTGTCCAAAATATATTAATTAAAAATTAATGCAAATTTTTGGTTAAATTGAAACTAAAGTTAGAGTACTATATAAAGAATTTTAAAAATATATAAGTAAATATTTATGATGTTTGATCATATTTTCATAATTTAAAATAATAAATAACTTTATTATAACTTACGCGATGCATATCATTCTAAGAAAAAAGAGGCAAACATGTGTTTACATACCATTCTAAAAGTAATGCCTTGGTTTAAGGCTTTAGTTTTTGGTTTTCCACACTTTTGCTTTTAAAAAGGTAGTGTCAACCATGAAAATTCTCTACCCAATACAAACTTGGTATGTAAACACGTCTTCATATTTTTTTTTTATTATATATTTTATAATTTCATTATGATTTTTGATAAAAGATTTAAAGATATATGATCATAATTAACTCGTAGATATAAATAAAAAAATATATTATATCAAATCACGTTAAAAATTTTATGTTTAATTTTTTTATTTTAGTGTTAGATTCTTAACATAAAATGTAAAAATAATGTAACACGGGTGACTATATGAAAAGGTTATGCTTCTATAATATACACTTGTCAATATTTTAAAGGCTTAATAAAAAGCAAACAACAAAGGAAAAAGAGAAAAAAAGGGAAATGTGTGTTTACATATTGTTCTAAAAGTAATGCTTTTGGTTTTTGGTTTTCCATGCTTTTGCTTTAAAAAAAAAGAGTTAGCTTTTTTCTTAAAACCTGCCAAATTTTCTACGGAACACGGACGTCCTCTTTTTCTTTATTGTATGCTTTTTAATTTCATTCCTTTTTTTTTTCTTATCAAGCTTTTTGACAAAACATTTAAAATCTTTTTTTTAATTAATTATAATGTTACAATAAAATTTTATTATTTAAACTACAAATAAACTGTTGTTTAAACTGAACAATTTGAAATCTGTCAATCACACGAATAATAAAAATAAACAAAAAATAATAATAAGACACGATATACCCAATTCTCTTTAAAATAAAGTTACATTCGGCAAAAAATTTCAATATGATCACCCTCCCAAATTATCGAAAAGTGAGACCCCATGATCAACGCATAAAATATACACAAATCTAACTTAAATACCTATCCCTTCTTTCTTTTTCTTTTAATAGGAAGAAATCAATTTACTTTGAAAGTTAAAGGAAATAGATGGACAAGCTTGATAACTCATACTATCGCTTGAATATCATTCGTCTTTCCCATATTAATTATTTAGGCATAAATTTCATCTATGATTAGGCTTTACTGTAACCTTTTTCCACTGTTAGGTAGCACTCAATAAAGTTTATAGCATAATTCATTATATTTTAGCTATCTACATGAACGAAGCTTTAGAGACTTCAGAAGAAGAAAAAAAAAAACTGAGCTTAGAAGACTATTGACTACAGGTCTAAAAGAAGTAAACGATAAAGAAAAATATTAAAACTCAGTTGTCATTTCTACATGGATGAACGTACCTTACAATTGAATATTCTCATATTGTTTGTCTAATTTGAAAATCAATGCTCAATTTTGGGTAGATTCCTAAATTACCATTATATTATTGAAGCAGATAAATGGTAAATTCAAGAAAAATAAAATGTTTTACCCATTGATGTTTTACATAATGATATATCCACATTTTTATATATATTAACTTGCTTCAGTCTCAACTATCTTAAACCAAAATTGTCTGTTACCTAACCTTCAGTAAGGATATATATTTGCCGAACTTCACCTTAGCATTGATGTTTTGTTATAATTTTTAGAGAAAAAGGGAATAATTTTTAGCATTGATGCTTTTTGATCAAAACAGCCACACTAATGTTATTGTGCATGGATCTCGAAACTCACATTTGCTAAAAAAAAAAAAAAAAAATTGTGCAATTCCTTAATTAACCATTACTTATGCTTCGTTATAAATTCACATATGATCTCCTCACTTCGTACTTTTCCTTTGGTTGACAACAATTATCGATCCTAATTTCAATAGAAAACATGTTCTGTTCCATCAGTGTTGCTTCACTGTTTAACAGCCAACTTAGTTGTGAGTGTAGCCAACTTCTCTACCACTGATCAATCTGATCTTCTTGAGTTCAAAGCTGGGCTTTTAATTCTCACGGCGTCTTAACATGCAATTGATCTACCTCTATCTCAGTGTGCCACTGGGTTGGTGTTTCTTGCGGCCCTGCCCATCATGAATTAGTCACAGCTTTGAATCTTCCTAACATGGGTTTAACAGCACCCTCCCTCCAATATTAAGGAGTCTCCCATTCCTAATTTGTCTTAATTTAAGCGGAAACCGTTTTCATGGTAGTTGCCAAAGGAGTTGGGGAAGTTTCCCCGTTTGAAGATCATCGATTTGTGCTACAATTACCTTAGTGGAGTGATTCCATCATGGTTTGCATTCTTACCAAAACTTCAATACTTGAGCCTCCATAACAACAATTTTACAGGTGCCATCTCAGGTTCTCTGTTCAACATTTCAAACATAGAGAGGTTGGACTTAGGTTACAACCAGCTTTCTGGCTCTATACCTTTATCCATCTATAACACATCCTCATTGCGAGAGATTGATTTGTCATCTAATAGCTTATCTAGTAGCCTTCCAGATGATATGTGAAATTTTATTCCAAAACGTGAGTGGCTTTTTTTCAGTTCAAATGAGTTACATGGCTAGCTTCCTTCGAGTTTAGGTAAATGCAATGAACTTCGAATTTTATCATTGTCATTCAAAAAATGTTGAGAATTCTGACATCTCAAAACAATTATGCAATCACAATAGCAAAAATATGGAGAAAAAATAACACAAGAAATTTTTAATGTAGTTCGGCACATCTTACTTACGTCCACGAGCCAATCGTTATTCCACTACTTTTGCAATTTTTGGATTGAGGAAAGCTGCTAAAACTTACTACATCACAATATATAATTTTTCTAAATAAAACTGTGTAAAAACTCTCTCCAATTTCACAACCTAAAAACCAAATACACCCAATGTTCACTCCTTGGATCCCTATATTAGTGTTTGGTTGTTACACTACATTTGACCAATTATTCCTGATTAAGATAATGGGGTGAGAGACTATATCTCTTGATGCCTATATTTATAATAACTAGTACCCACATCCTTTTGACACATAGACGATGTGAGACTAAAACTACTTACAATAACATTTTTCTCCGATGTGGGATTTGAGGAACATCCCAACAATAAATTCACAAGACGAATACCAAGATACATCGTAAACTTGATGAAGCTTTAGCAGATATTTCTCGATGAGACCAACTTAAGAGGTATGACTAGGCACATGCTAATTTGTTGAACATTGTAAATATTGTTATTATGGAGGTCTGCTTTAACAACATCATTTACTCTAATTCTACAATAACAACATTTTGTAGCTTTTAGTGTATAGTGCAGAAATTTGCACAAAGGTACAAGTATGCATTTGACCAAATTGGACAAATATATACATAAGGCGAACAAAGCCATGCCTCAATATATATGCTAGAACATGCAGCTAAAAACAAGGTAGCCCTTTCTCAAAAGGCTAACTGACCAAGCACTGAGGAAAAGCAAAATTTTCCATATTAATTTTGTTCCATAATTAGGAGTGAGTTGAATATTCTAGAGTTTTCTCAATGTAAGATGTACCGACCTATTCCCAAAAGAAGACAGTCGCTAGTTGGGTACAGTGTGATTCAAAATAAACACATTTTCATAATTTGAAACCTATCACAAACATAAAAACATCTCCATTATACACTCATCCATAAATTATAACTTACTCATAGCTCATACAGAAATCCCAAATTATATTGATATATAAATTACAAGGCTTAGAACTTCTCAAAAACATTAGTTCAATTGGAAGAGACAAAAGAAAATCAACAGTGAAAGACTCTAAATGAAAAAGCTACAAGTAAAAGATAAGACTCTCTGAAAATGTCAGATGCTAGACTCTATCTAACCACGTACCAGCGCTCACTCGTGTGGACATGAACCAGAACCTACAACCACCACTGAATTATAAAGGAGGGGGTAAGCTATATAGCTTAGTGAGATAAAGATACCTCCCTTTAGATAAACCATGTATTATACAATTGCATAAGATGAGAGGATTCAGATTTTTACATATATACTAGCAGAAGAATTATTTTACTAAAATCTCATTTGAATTTACCAACCATGCCTTGAGGTAGCAACACTTTACAAGTTATAAAACATCTCATAAGATTATTTAGATGAACAAATAAAAGCTGGTAATATCAAAACAAGAAAATATGGATGAAACATGCATCATGCCCCTCACTTGGCAAGCCACATATCACACGCCCCTCATTGGGCACCACATCATATGCCCCTCACTAACAAATCACAACATAACGCCCCTTACTGGGCCAATCACAACATATTGCCCCTCACTGGACCAATCAAATCATACGCTCCCCATTGGGTCAATCATACCATATGCCCCTCACTAAGCTAATTACAACACATCGCCGCTCACTGGGCCAATTACAACACATCGCCCCTCACTGGGCCAATTACAACACATCGCCCCTCATTGGTCCATCGTATCATATGCAGCCAATTACAACACATCGCCCCTCACTAGGCTATCATTTCATACGCCCATCACTGAGCCAAGCAATGTTTCCATCACATTTCCTACCAAACTCATTTTTCATGAAATTAAACACATAAAACATTTACAAAACATCAACTTTTTTTCATTTTTCCACAACTCATTTTTCAAGCAAGGTGTAACAAGTAAATCTCAAATTTTGATCACAACATAACAAATCGATTTATCAAATTATCTATACTCAACATAACATATACTTAATATATATGAAAACCTCAAAACAAATAGGAGGGATAGTAACTATAGGATACATGTAGAGAACCACTCACCTCGACAAGAGCTAGCTACAAAGCTAATCGAAGATAACTTGGGCGTCATTCACTCGCACGCACCACAATCTAAATAAGGTATAAATTTCTAGAGTAAAAACTAAGACTACCCACGTCTAATGCCCATACTAAGGCTATGTCATGATGCATGTATGCACGTATGCAAAAATTAAAGTTTTAAAACACTCCAACATAATAGGATAATAGTAAATAATAAGTGTTCCACAATTCTCTTGCTATTTTTAAGCGTGTTGTTGAGGTTTACCATTTATTCAAGATAGAAAAAATCTAATCTTTTTAAGATTAAACATCTCTTAACTTTCTCTTTTCTTTTTAGAGTATGATCAAAATTATCATTCAATTTTATAAAAATTTCGATAAAGTCTCCTATGTTTTTCAAATGATCTCCAATTTTAAATATACGTGTAAGCAAGAAAAAATAACTCAACCAAGCCAATTCAAATCATTTTAAGCCTTCCGCCTAAATTCTCACTTCCAAGATTAAAGTACATAAAATACCCCACAACTCAATATTCCTTTCACAAGAATGTAACTGTTGGAATTTTTTTATATAATTGGTGATAAAAACTAAACAGATAATTTCAAAATATATCATTGAAGAAATCAAAATAATTTTAACACAATATAAATATATGATATTAAGCAATAATGTATAATAAAATAAAATAAATAATTAAAATAGAGAAAACAGAAGGAGCTGACCTGTGAGTCGCGGAAAGCCACTGTCCTAAAGTCGTTATAACTTCTCTACATGCATGTACAAATGGCTAAGACTGACTGCAAGATAAAACTCAAGTACTCGCAACTTTGCCTCCTACCATGTGAACATTCACTAGGAAGCAGGGTGAACCGACCCGAACAAGGTTGCCCAAAAATGAAAATATATAGAAAGTAGAAAATAAGAAAAGAATCTGAAAAATTGTCTCTTAGGCACTTGAAAAACTTGGTATTTATAGGTACAAATGAGTCTAATAATTTAATTCAAAATTTAAAATAGATAAATTACAAAAGTTGTAACTCTCAATTTATTGAGATTAATCATAAATTTGTAACTCTCAATTTATTGACTATATTAAAATAGACAAATAATGACTATTGAAAAGTCATTTGATAGTTGCAAAATATGTACCTCTTAATTTATTAAAATTAATCACAAATTAACTTGTAACTCTCAATTTGAATAATTGTAAGGAATTTTAAAATTTTTCTAACATGTACCAGATACTATGTTTTCCATCATACCATCTACAATGTTACCTTATTATATATTATGTTAAGATAAAGAATTGAACCACACAATGAACAACACCATGAAAAGTAAATTTTGCATTTCTAGTAATGGTTAGCACTAATTAGCTATTAATTTAAGTTGGAAACTACTAGCAATTTGATAGGAAATTTAGATTCATATTAACACCCAAATAATTCAATATATATAAAAATTTCAGATTCGATCAACGTTATAAATTTTTGAACTCTCAATTCTTCATCAACAAAATAATTCAAATTCTTGAACGAGATTGAAATTTATCAATTAGCTTAGTCCGTGGCTCATGAAAATAGTTTAAATTCCGTATTAACCATTTGCAAAAAATTTACTTCAAGTATTTGCCCTTATAGGCTAAGACCCACTATTTATAGCATTGACTTTACTAAATCTTCCAAACCAACGCAGGATAAGTTGTTACATTGACGCAGGAGAACATTCTACGCTATGGAAGATCTAGTTCCCAAAAAAGATTTGGGGCGAAAACTTATATCAACAAGTTTTTTCTTCTTTTTTTTCTTAATTTAATTACATACATCAGTAATTAATTTATAATTTAAAATTCAACTTAACTTCAGAAATTATTGACTTACACATCATAACAATCAACAATCTAATGTAAAAGATCATTTAATTATCATGTGCAACCCTTATATATATATATATATATATATATTGACAAAATTTCAGTAAGTAAATACATATGTTCCTGCATATGCTCTGAAATGTTGATCTTTCTGATAAGGGGAAGGCAAAAATTACCGAGTCTTTTAGGAGGGTTCGGCGGCCGTTAATAGTGACCAAAGTTGTCTAAACGGCAACTGAATTTTTCCCAGTCAGCACTGCAACGCCAGAATGGTGTCGCACAGCCTCGCGCGGACGAGTGGTGTGGGCAGCCGCGCAAGACGCAGACTGCAAGAGAGAGAGTGCAGTCAATCGTAGGGAAAAACGGAAAAATTGAGAGGGAACAAAAAGGAACGAAGGGAGAGAAGAAGATTTACCTCCTTGCTCCAGTGAGTTGCTGGAAAAATTGTGACAGACGAGATTTTGCGAGAACGAATAAAGAGAGACATCAGGTTTCTGTTTTAGAGGGTGAGAGAGAAAAGTGGAAAAGTACATAACAGAGAGATGAGGTGGCAATCCGGCGTTTCGGGTCGGGTTCTGATTCATATTCAGATTGGGTTGAGTTTGGGTTATTTCAGATTTGAGTCGTTTCGAGGTCGAGTCATTCGGGTTAAGGGTTGTTTCGTGTATTGGTCGTTTCAAGCTTGGATTGTTTTGGGTCTTTGTTCATTCGGGTTTAGGGTTATATCGGGTCTCGAGTCGTTCGGGTTGTGGGCATCTCGATTCGGATCATATCGGGTTTCGAATGAGTTTTAAGTTGCACCAAGTTTTTTGAATTCTGGTTGACCTACTAAGTTAGTTTTTTTTTTTTTATCTTTTTTAATTTTCATTGTAATTACTAAATAATTTGGGATAAAGAGCCCAAATTATAATCCTTATAAAAACCCAAAATAATAAAGCTTAACATAAAGAACCTAATCAAGTTAATCTTGATTTTTTTTATAAAAAAAATTGCATAAGAAATAAAATTATGAAAATATATATATTCAATTGAAACCATTTTTAATATTCAATTAGCTACTTAAGAATGCATATTTACATATGTCAAATGAAATTAACTATGTGAATATAAAGCTGAGGTATACAAATATCAATGCATATAAAGAGCAAAAGATTTATCAAAAAAATAATCCAATAAAAATCAAAATTTTCAACTATATAAATACGTAAATGAGTATTTACTTATGACTTAAATAATATAAACAAAATAAATTATATATATTTTTAAATATGAGATGTTTAAACTTTTGAACATAAGATTAAAGACTAAAATAATAATATATTAATATAAAAATAACCAATTTAAATGATGACTCACATTTTTCTAAAATGTTATTAGATCTTGAAATTTTTTTAATCAAATAATTTTTTAAAATAACCATGTGCATTACGTGGGTCCACGATCAATCTATAATATCTATAATAACTAAAGTATATTTTCAAAATACGAAATTTATGTGATCAAGCATATTTTACCATAAACTATAACAAAAAATAAAATACTTTCAAATTTTAAAATTAATTTATTTATGTATACTATTCAAATTGTCGCCGTTATTTTAGGGTTTAGGGTTTTAATCTTTTAGGGATTAATTGACTTTAATTTCGTTTGATTCACTTTTTTTTGTAGAATATTAATCAATCTCTAGATTGTACAATTAAATTATAATAATTTGTATTAAAATGTAATATTAAAAAGTAAACAAAGTTATATCTTACAAAAATAACTTACTAAAAAATAAACTCCATCCAGATCAGTTTTATAAGAAATAGGTATCCGAACCAAAATGCATACCATCCGAATCAGGCTTGACTCGTTTACCCTAAACTATAACTCATTTGAAACCCTAAAAGTGTTTAAACTCAATTTCTATGAGCAATCGTTGCCCTGTTCCTACTTTACCATCAATTTAAAGTGTTCGCCTCCATTTTATTTATAATTATGATTATATATATATATATATATATATATATATATGAGAGATAATGAGACAATAATTTCTACTTTACCATCATTAGTTTAACAAAAAAAAATAAAATTAATTCAGGTTTTTGAGTTAAGTTGTTTCGGGTTTCGTTCAAGTTGGGCTCGGGTTAGGGCTCTCTCATGTTTTAGGCCGTTCGGGTTCGGGTCATTTCAGGTTTCGGGTCGTTTTGAGTATAGGTCATTTCGGATGTCTCGAATTTGGATCAAGTCGGGTTCAGGTCACTTTATTTTAATATATTTTCATGTTTCAGACGGGCTAGGTTTCAAGTTAATCAAATCGAGTTTTCAGATCGGGTTAAATTTTGCCATCTTTATGCGGAAAGTGGGATTCTCCCTCCTTTATTTTTTACCATTAGCTCCAGCAGCTATAGATAGTATTATTTGAATTAGATTGGAATAAGAAGTGAGCTATCCCAATGGTTATGGTTGCAACATAACATGTAAGGAGCTCAAGTTTGAGCCTATTAAATTCTATTTTCATTTGTTTTTGTTTATTTTCTCAACATCTAATTATTCCAAAAGAAATACACTATAGAATGCCCCTAAAAGAAATTAGTATAAAAGCATGTTCACATAGTAAAATTGTACGCATGGAATGTACAATGATAATGTATAAAAATGACTAAAATACCCCTAACCAAAAATATGAGTTTTACATCTCTACGCCTCTAAATGAAATTTCGATCCCGAAATTTACCTCTTCCTCACGCTCTCTTATGCCGCTTAATTACGACAAAACACCTATACTAAGACATAAGATGATATGAAACACAAGACCTGATCCCTCCTACAAGGTCACTATAACTACTCCACTAAAACAAAAGGTCTTCCCAACAAGCTGCCCAAACCAAAAACTAGCATTAACATTATATATCATCAGTTTCTTCTATAAAACCAAAGTGAGGAAGAAAATAATAATGTTTAAAACGTGTATAAACATTATACTAAAACATATATATATATATATATATATATATATATATATATATATATATATATATATATATATAACGTTAGGGAGTCCGGAGACATCGGCGGGAGCCTCGGTTTTTCTTGAATTTCCTACAAAATTTCATGTCAAAATTCCAAATATTTAATTTTTTTATGATTTATTGAATTTTTAATATTCAAAAAATAATATATATATATATATATATATATCTCTTGTGATGTTTAAACTTCCATGCATGTTGGTACTATTGTTGTAGGTGAAATACCAAATGTTGAAAAACTACATAATTTGCAGGTTTTAAATATTAAGACAAACAAACGATGTAACTTTATTAGCAAGTTGTGGTATAATAGTGAACTCTAAAATCATAAATGAATAGAACCTTTAAGAGTTCATACATATCATCATGTAAATACCTTTGGACAGAATTCATGATATGCAATTACAAACCTTCCACATAGAAGCAATCATGAAAAATATATTCCAACCTTTGCAAATCCACTAAACAATCACCATATGCTCTTTATGTGACCCTGTCAATTCCACTACACAATCACCACATTTGGGTGTACGACTATATACTTGAATCAAAGACATCTCACTACCGTATAGGATTGAAATTCCCAGAATCCGGTAAAAAAATGTCACTTTGGTGGGTATAATTTCAACTAAATCCATGAAAATCTCCCATTAAGAAATATAATTTATATTAACCATACTTTTATTGCTTAATATGATCTTAGTCTTATAGACACAAGGCTAATTATGTGTATAAGATCACAATCCAATCATATGACATTAACTTTATGAACTGCATTCCTTGATGCATTTCTATTATAATGTCACATTTCATGCTAATTATATTGTTAACAATTTTATTTAACTTAGAAATGGTTTTGACTTGATTTGCAAATGAATTTGAGCAACTTTACGTGAAAACAGTGCAACACAGAGTGATAGTAGACTATCAAAAGTTTCTGCCAAAGCCTAACTTTAGGATGTCCAAAACTTTCCTTTAGCATAGTCTACTTTCCACAAGTGATAGTCGACTATGAACCGATACCTAATGGTTTTACTCGATTTTCACATATAAATCTAATTTTCTTTATATCCAAACAACAATTAAGGGTTTTAATTGATTCTTTATATGTTTTAATCCTTATAAACACTATTAATTCAACTAAATAACCTTAATATAGCAAATAACTAGCAATTTATCAACTGAATCAACATAACAAAATCCCTAATATGAACATGCAAATCAATCTTCTTATTAATATCAATCATCATATGAATCAATCAAGCATATTAACTTTATTGCTAGAATAAAAAATCTTATCATACGTTATTCATCAATTGATTGAGTATTAATTAGGGTTCATACTTTATTCAATCAATTGATTAAGCCTTAATTAAGGTTCTAAACCCAATCTATGGTGGTTCTGATACCACATGTATGTAGAGTTTCAAGTAAATATCCTAGTCCCCAAGAATCTATAGATGAGTAGAGAACACTTAATCTATAGATTGAAAATAAATAATGCACATCTTAGATCCTTAACTTCATCTTTTTGTGATCTTAAGCAATAGAGCAAAATCTTTTGGGAACCATTAGGTTTTCCCTCTTATTATTCTCTTTTATCATACACTAGCCCTAATGGGATAGCTATACTTAAATGTGTTGAGAATATGATGTCTCTAGAATTGAGAATAGGAGAGAGAATCTAACTTATACTTTAAATAATGATCTAATGGCCCACACATTACAAGTCCAAAGGTCAAAACTAAGGGTGCCAATTTTTGGCACGACACGTGAACCCGGCACAACACGAAATAAAGCGTGTTAGTGTTGAGTATAATCGGGTTCGTGTCGTAATCGTGTCAACACGATTATGACATAAAAAAATCATGTTGTGTCACGGGTTGACCCGCCAACCCGAAATGACACGATTATGACCCATGACTTGTTTATGACCCATTTAAAAAATTTGTCTATTACATTAAAAAAAATTCTTAGTGTGTATAAAATAAACCCTAATTCCTAGTTTCACCACATCACAAACACAAAACACTCATTCACAGACTCACTTAATAGCGACGCATCACAGAGTCTACAGATTCTCTCCTCTCTCCCAATATAGATGATAGTTGATAAGATAATGTTTATGTTATTAATTAGACTTTTTATATGTATTTGGATCATGAATATGTTGGAATTTGGATTATGATTGATCAGATGGATGGTAATGTAATATAACTTATATTTGTTTATGTAATAAACAGGTCGTGTCTGGTTAATCGTGTCGGGTTATTGTGTCTAACATATTAGTAGTGTCGTGTCGGGTTGTCGTGTCGTGTTAGGTTATCGTGTCAAACACGACCCGTTTATTAAACGGGTTAAGTGTGTCTCGTTGTGTTTCCTGTTTAATAAACAGGTCGTGTTAGTGTTGAGTTTTCTTGACACGATTAATAATCGTGTCGTGTTCGTGTCGACCCATTTAGTGTTATACCAAATTTCAACACGACACGAACATGACCCGTCAACCCGAATTGTCACTCCTATTCAAACTATAACTTATACTAACTAGGTTATATTAGACACAATAGAGTATTGAACCCACTTTAAATAGATTTTTCTATTAGGCTCTATTTAATCCTCACTTGATAGATCAACGCTTAGCCCATTTTGTGACAAAACCCGAAAGTCTACAAATAATGTAAATCTACCAATTCAAAAAAAAACATTAACATTCAAAACACTCTCAATTTTAATATATTTTAAAAAGAATTAATGTTCTCGTGCTCTTGCTCCCGTGCTCGCCAATCTTGAGTTCTATTAATTTCCAAATTGTGGCTAGCTTCACTTGATGGTCAAAAGTTACCTTTGTTAAAATTCAATTTTGCATGATAATACAAAAAAATTTGACTCGGCAACTTGGTTCCACCACAGGAAATGGCCTATATCAGATACGGTGGAGCTGCCACATGATACATGTTAGCTTGGGTAATTGGACTGGACCCTACAATGTGCCTGTGTCAGTGTGTTGAACACTGCAGCAATATTGTATGGATAAAACATTCCTCATTAGGAGAGAAAGAAACAGAACAACTCACCTCAATCCCCATATAGTTGCTTTTAAGAAGGAAAAAGGGTAAAGAGAAAAGAAGATAGGGACTTGTTGACAAACAATGACGCTTATTAAAGGAGATGTTATATATACACGTGCATTAATTTCTGTCGGGTTCTAAACTCCTATTGTTAGTCTTTTCTGGGTGGTATACGAAACTAATTTATGTGGACAAATTTTTTCTTTTTCCGGTAACATAGAAAAAAATACTAACTTTGACTCACCTAAGACACAAGTGAATCAAAAACTCAAATTTATTTAGATTAAAATACCTCTGATTTTTCATTGGCACCTCATCAAAAAATGAATTTTTTGGGCATTTCAATCTCTTTTCTTTCTCCTCTATTAAAAAAACCACTAACCGAAAAGCTCATGTGGTGGATTGTGTGTGAGACATATGCAGCGAATTTCAATGAAATCATGTCACCGTGATTTGATGGTTTAATAAATTTAGTATTTTTTCTTCAATAGTGGTGTTGATAATGGATTCCGACTATATTCATCGAAAAAGTGCATATTTAAATCAATTCTCCCTGTTCACACAAGTGACACATGAGGGGTAGGACAACGGGGGTTGGTGCAAGTGATGCCGAATTGCAGATCGTTGTACGTTGATTCTAACGGTGTACTTTTTTAACCATATATATTGACCAAAAATCATGAAAAGTCTTCAAAATTTAAGGAATAATAAATATATTTTATTGAATGTTTATTGGTCTTTTAGTTGTTTTACCTAACTTGAGGCATTTTGATCCTAACTGTTGCATAATACCATCTTGAGGATGAGGTAATTTGTAGTAAAATCGATGTAATTATTGGTATAATACACATATAGACATAAACTCTTTAAATAAAGAATTTAATGAAACTATTTTATAATTTAAATATGTTATTTTTTTATTTATGTATAGTAGACCAACACTGAGAGATGCAACTAGTTAAGAGAGCTTGGTTATTGGAGTCCCTATCCTTTAGTTGATGATCACATGAACCTAAACAAGAGAATTGAGCCCAAGACCCGATAGAGGTTGGTAATGGTGGGTTAGTAAAGCTCGTGGGCCACATTTTGGTTGGCGCTAATCATGGGTTTGATAAGCTCCCACTGTCAAATAATCATTAAGTTTCTTCTCCAATAAATTTAATTACCTAACAAACCAAATGCACCCCCCTCCCCCAACACTCCACTCACAATCAACAAATTGTCAATTAGCTTAGGATTAACTTGAGAGTTTTATACCCCTACTGGTAATTTGATTTTTGTCTAAAAGTAATGTAGTATCCTTCATTTTATATATGTCAAACTTGACTACTAGAGTGGAATTTTTTTTGGGGTCATAAATCTATGTGAAATCAATTAAAAATTTAATATTAACAACTTTAATTGTTTAATTGATTAAAAATTTAATTAATTAATTAAAATAATATTAATAATATATTAATTATAATAATTAATAAATATATAAATCTTAAACAACTCTACTTGAAAAGTATATAAATTAATACTAATATTAATAATATATTAAATATAATAATTTATAAGTAATAAGTAATTTAAAAAAAATCTAAAAAAATAACCAATCGACTAAAATTAATCCGATCGATAAGTTGTTGATGTTTTTTTCAAAATAAACTTGGATTTTAAGTTTGAGATGTTTAGAAAATCAAATGAAATAAAAAAAGAAAAGGAAATCCAAGTTGTGAATGATTCAGTCGACTGAATGACCATTCAGTTGACTGAATCAATCATTCCTAGATGGAAGACTAAAATTTCCTATGACTCTCTGAAACTTTTTCAGTCAACTGAATGAAAGACCCAGTTTCCTACTGAAACAATGTGTCTCTAATAAAAAGACAAACTAATACTATAAAAGTGTGTATAACTGTCATAATTAACAAATTACAATCAGACATACATATTTGATTTTTCTGTCTTATCATTCTTCTCCTTTCTAAAAATACTGGTCTGCTTATGTCCAGAAATCTTACAAATTTCTAGACATAAGTTTTCAACATCCATAAACTCATAAAAGTTGTTATGGGTTATTCGTCACGAGCGCAAAATGCAGAATAAAAACACAACTTCATTGTATCTTAGAGGAAATTCGTTGGAAACCTTCTTGCACCGTGAGGAGTGAATTAAACCTTAAGGAAAACATATAGTCGTGCCTTGAAGCCATTTCTCTCTCTCTCTCTCTCTCTCTCTCTATATATATATATATATATATATATATATATATATATATATATATTATTTTGATAAACAACCCTTTTATTCCCCACAAATCGTTTAACAATTTTAAGGTTTAAATATCCACTTAGTTAATCAAAATGACTACTCCTTTGAGTTTATTGAGAGATATGGCATTGGATTTCAACAAATCGAAAAAGTGAAAATTTTTGAAATTCTACGAGTATACAAGACAAAAGGCTTGATGAAGGCAACTCTTAGACGATGACAGGGACAACGGAGTCAGAGTCAAGTGATGAATTGAGTTGGTAAATTGGACCTATTTGCATGTGAAGAAAGGTACACAATAAATTACTTTTTTAGTCAAACATCATTCTTAATTTTTTGTTAAAGTGAGTTCATAAAGAAAAGGAAAAGAATGGTTAGAAGAAATAAAATATGATACATATAATTTTCTCTTTGTTCATTGTCCTATGATGAAGTATAACAAGAAAATTAAAATATTAAATATGTGACAATCTATAAAGTGAAAAAGCATGGAAAATTGAACATGTACATGTTAGCTTTAACTTGTCACTTAATGTTCAAGCATTGCATATACATCATGTAATCATGGTTGTATGACTTTAGTTAAAGTTTGTAGTTGTAGTAATATATTTGTAAAATCAAGGAAGATGATATATGTATGCATTAAATTGAAATTTGAAATTAAAGTTCATGCAGATATTGCTACGTCATCTTGATTTGTTATTAGTGGTAAGGGACATGTAGTCAAATGTCTGGTATTTTTATAAGTTGGTTCTTGGTAGTAACTTGCAGTTACAATAGATGAGTAAGTAGCTATTAGTTTAGCAGATAAAAAGCCAAGAGACGAACTCGGTTATCTGTTGATTGTTAACCAAAGGATACAATAGAAAGTTATAGCATGTGTATGCATTGACTATGTTTCTGTAATTATTTGTTCCAGGAAGCATGCTTTAATTATGATTCTAATATCTTGTTAAATGGTATATTTTAATTACCAAAATTATATTTTTTTCTAATGGTGTTATATATGTAAGAGGTATACATATAAATTGAAATATTGCTTAAGACAAGTGTGAATTCTCAAATAAGTCTTGAGAAGACCTCTAGTATGTTTTGGTTAGTACTTGACATATAATCGAATGTATTCTTGTGATAGAAATTTATAAGAATATGAATCTCAAGAAGTTACTTGCGGTAAAATCCAGTTTGGATGATAATGTCACTTGGACTAGTGATTTGAGTATATGCTACAGTGAGTATTATATAATGACATAAACACCAAGTTAACACTGAGCATAATAATGAATTACAAGTGGGCAAAGCCACATAGTTATAAGTGATAGAAAAATATAACTTGTGGTGGAGATAATTTTGAGTGTAAGTGTTATCGGTATTATGTATGCTATGCACTACAATGAATTATTCTGGGCATTTAGTCAAATATAAAAACTTATATATGTTAACCAAGTTTTTAGCTAGCAAATTATTAAAATTTATAAGGGATGGAGATCAAGCCCATACGATTAATCACCCATGATAGAACCTCGAGTCAACGCTTACTAACCGTAAGTCTTGAGTTCAATGAGACAAAATTCATCATCAGTTATGATTGCAAACACCTACAGTAAATATTTCATCCTAGGAGAAGGGTGATTGGAAACTATAATGATAAAGTGAACGGTGAACTTTAAGTTCTTAATAAGGCTTATAAAAGTTTTCTTTAGCATGTTAAGCTACATAACATACTTGATAAGCTTATCTAGTGAGTGTGAAGTGTGGCCGCTTCTGTTGAGTTCAAGGACTTGACTCTAGAGCACTCATGACATAAGATACATGACGCAAGGCCTATGAACATGTTGACAATTTTCTGGCAAATTCTATGGGGAGAAGTCTCACGTGTGAGGCATGTCCGGTTAAAAAAATACGATTTGTGATTCAAAGTATTATACTACCACATATTCTTTTTAACTTTGATGTGTTTTTACTAAGTGAAAATTTAAGTCTAAAAGACATCTTCATCTAGGCATGAGCTTCAATGGATGATAAAAGATCAGTTTTTTCAAATATTTTATCGAGTCAAATTATTTGGAAAATGGTGGGGGATTGTTGATGTTTTTTCAAAATAAATTTGGATTTTAAGTTTGGGATGTTTAGAAAATCAAAGGGAAGAAGAAATGAAAAGGAAATTCAAGTGGTAAATGATTCAGTTGACTGAATGATTGATTCAGATGACTGGATGGAAGGCTAAAAATTTTTGAGACTCTCTGAAACTTTTTTAGTTGATTGAATGAATGACCTAGTCAACTGGATATTCAAAATTTTTGAATTTTCAGAACGTTGAATGACAGTTGAACGTCAAAAGAAGTATCCCTTGAGAAGGAACACTTAGTATTCAGTTTAAATCGGTTTCCGACTAAAACTAGGTGTCTCTAATGAAATGACACACTGATTAAACACTATAAAAGTGTGTATAATTTTCATAATTAACAAATTACAATTAGACATACAGATTTGATTTTTCTCTTTTCTTCTTCTTCTCCTTTCTAAAAACATTAGTCTGCTTATGTCTAGAAATCTTACAAATTTCTAGACAGAAGTTTTCATCATCCATAAACTCATAGAAGCTGTTATGGGTTATTTTTCATGAGTGCAAAGTGCAGAATAACAATAGAGCTTTATTTTATTTTAGAGAAAATTCACCAGAAACCTTCTTGCATCGTGAGGGGCGAATTAAATCTTAAGGAAAGCGACTTGGTCGTGCCTTGAAACCATACTTTCTCTCTCTCCCTATCTCTCTCTCTCTCTCTCTCTCTCTCTCTTATATTTTGATAAACAACCCTCTTATTTCCCACAAATTGTCTAACCTAAGCCTATTGTTAATCAGTCAAAACAATTGAAAATTTTCTTACAGAAAAATAGTTACAATTTTTAACGGATCGTACGAATCAATTGTACACCCCTATCTCTTATGAGATCACTACTTGTAATTGATATCTCCTCTCATAATTAGTTATATATAATATTTTCTTTGTGGAAAAAAAAGTTGAGTGGAAAAACAAATATTTTTTTCTATCTCATTATGAAACTCCTAGACTTTTTTTTTTTCAAAAAATAAATAAATATAAAATAATTGGTGCATGTATCAATCATTCAATCTTATCATAATATAGGCTTGGCCAATACTAGATGTTGTATGTAGGTACATACCAAAGCATTTTATCTCACCCACTTTAACTTAATTATGGCTACTACTTTGTATACCAAAATTACTAGAACCTGTTTTGAGCAATCTAGACTTATAAATAAAGTTTCGTGAGATGTGCTTATCCAGGGCCTTGTACCATGCCCATGGCTGCACAACCTCGTGTCCTGGTCTAGTTGTTTTAGTGGCAATCTTATAAATGTCAATATTGTAATTTTGTTTTTTGTCTTTATTTTTCTTTTTAGGATTGTGATGGCTCAAGCATTGAGTATGTTTCCTCCTGCCAAGCCTTCATAATATTTAAGGTCATGCTTGGAAGCTCTCTTTGAAAACTGTTTTCAACATTCAAAAACTAAAAGCAATTTTTAAAAACTAAAAAGTATGTTTGGAAAACTCTGTAGGAAATCACCTTGACAAGATGCCCAGGTGGTGATCTTCCAAATGCCCAAGTCTAGAATGACTTGTAGAAAGAAATACAGCAATCGAAAGCAAGAAAGAAAAGAAGACAAGTGATTTGTTATCGAGGTTTGGCAATAGCCTACGTCCCCGTGAGTTCCTCTGAACTCTCTGCACTAAATCAATGGTTCTTTACAATTACAGAAACCCTCTTCAAGAAGCTCAAGTTCTTGAAGAAACCAAGAAGAGAAGAAAGGAAGAAGATAAGAACTAACAATGCTCTCTATCTAATCTAGACTCCTCTCTCTTTACAACCAGCCTCTCTACAATGAGTCCCTCTTTTATTTGTGTCTTTGCACTCTTACACAATTCTCTCTTGTATGTCACTCTTTACAATTGATCTCAAAGTATATCACAACAATGTGTTATTATTATTATTGATAACGAAGCTAAGTGACCCTTTATATAGTGCACCAACTTCTTGTCCAATCTTGAGACTCAATCTTCTCCCTCAGATCTTGATGACCACTTAACCATGGCCCTCCATCAATCCTAAGTGGTGCTGTGCATTTTAACCTTGCATCCACTCACCTAAGAGGAGGTTTAAACAAGTTGTTCATGTGTGCATCAGTTTGCCTAGCGCCTAGGCGCTAAACAGGGGGCGGTGAGGCGCTAGGCAAAGCTCCTTTGCACCACATTTTGGGTGGTGTGGTACTGGTGGAGGGGCGGTGCGGTGTGGTGTTGCCCTTCTCCAAGCAGCTTCCTTGCTGGGTGGTGAGGCACTGGTGAAGGGGAGGTGAGGCGCACACTGATGCTACCCTTCACACAGCAGTGCGCACTACTTTGCCTTGTTGATTAGGGGTGTGCACACACACCCAAATGGATGCACACACATGTGTGCACTCCTTTAACATGCTGTATTTTAATCTTCCAACCTTGGTTTAGACTTTAACCATCTTTGAACCATGTTTAGACATGTTTACACGTTAGACAAATACCAACAATCTCTACCTTTGTCTAAGTGTTTAAACCCGAACCATTGTGCAGAAAGCTTCAGGATCCAAACTCATCTTGAGTCATCAATTAATCAACTCCAATCTTAAGTAGTCCAAGGCAATGAGTGAACTTACTTAGAGGTAGAACTTTAGTACCTAAATCCATAGGGTTTTCTTTCGTGGCTACCTTGTCCACATGGATGCATCCTTTCATAACATTTTCCCGAATGAAATGATACTGAGCATCCATGTGCTTTGTCCTCTCATGGAACACTAGATTCTTACACAAGTGCAATGCACTTTGACTATCCGAAAACACCACAACCTGCTCCTCCAGTACCTTCAACTCTTCCAGTAACCCTTTGCACCACATAGCCTCCTTAATGGCCTCCGTAATCGCTATATACTTAGCCTCGGTTGTTGAGAGTGCTACCACTGGCTGCAACTGAGCCTTCCAACTTACACAACATCCGTTTAAGTTGAAGAAGTAGGAGGTAATCGATCTCCTTTTATCCCAGTCTGCTCTATAGTCTGAATCCGCAAAACCCTCAAGGCAGATGGACTTACCCCTCTTCTCATAAACTAGCCCTACATCTGGGCTTCCCTTCAAGTACCTCAGCAACCACTTCATCCCAAGCCAATACTTCTTTCCAGGATTACTCATAAACTTGCTGAGAACACTCATTACATAAGCAATGTCAGGTCTAGTGCTTACCATGGTGAACATAACAGAACCAACCGCACTAGAGTAAGAGACTTTTTTCCATTTTCTTCTTCTCCGCCTCTGATCTCGGACATTGATCGTTGGAGAACTTGAAATGACCAGCAAGGAAAACCTTCACTGGTTTGCTATCTTCCATAAAGAATTTAGATATCGTTTTCTCTATATAGGAAGTTTGAGAGATCTTCAATATGTTTCTCTCATTTTCTTGGATTCTACACATCCCAAGGATCTTTTGTGTAAGGCTGAGATCCTTCCTCTCGAACTCTTCACTAAGTTGAGATGTAAACCTTTCCATCCTCTTCCTGCTGTTCTAAACCAACAACACATCAATGACATAGATGAGGATACTCACCATCTTCTCCACCTTGTGTCCAGGTGAGAATGTTTCTGTGAAATCTATGTCTTTTCTTCTTGTGAACCCATTCGCCATTAGCCTAGCCTTGTTCCGGACTTTATCTCCTAGAAGGTACTCTTCTTTGACCTTGTAAGTCTACTTACAATCCACAACTCTTTGTTTTCCCGGAATGTGCACCAATTCCCAGAAGTTGTTCTTCATCAAAGAATCCATTTCTTCTTCCATAGTTAGCTTCCATCTTGGTGAATCCTTACATCCCATGGCTTCCATGTAAGTTTCTGGTTCAACCTCTCATTCTATCCAAGAAGTTTCTACATTAGCATCCGCAAACCCATATCTTAAAGGTGGTCTAACCACCCTCCTTCCCCGGTCTCTTGTGAGCTGGTAGTCATTATGACTTGTTGCATCAATCTCTTTTTGTTTAGCCTCTTCTTGAGTTTCTTGAGCATGGCCTTCATTCAAGGGCTCTACCTGGTCCGAGCCCTCTTACCTCCTTTGCTCTACTTGAACCGAACTATCCTTGATACGATGTTCCACAACTTCCAGACTGGTTTGCTCATTAGCCCTTGCAGGGTTAGTTTTCTCCAAGTAGGGAAATAACAATTCATTAAAAATAACATCCCTACTTATAATAAGTTTCATGCCTTTCTTTTCTAAGGACCACAACCTATATCCCTTAACTTCATCACCATATCTTAAAAATACACATTTTCTAAATCTTGGGCTAAGTTTATCCTCCTTTTGATGTGCATATGCAGCACACCCAAAAGTCCTAAGGTTACTTAATTCAGGGGGTTTCCCACTCCACATCTCCATGGGAGTCTTGAGCTCTAAAGCTCTAGAGGGTGATCTATTTACTAAGTATGCAACTGTAGCCACAGCTTCTCCCCAAAAATATTTTGGCAAACTGGATCCTATTAACATGCACCTAACCTTTTCTATAAGGGTTCTATTCATCCTCTCAGCAACTCAATTTTGCTGAGGTGTTTTTACAACCTTTCTATGTCTTAGAATGCCATTTAATTCACAGAATTTGTCAAAATCCTTATTGCAAAATTCTAAGCCATTATCGGTTCGTAAAGCTTTAACTACCCTACCCGTTTGAGTTTCCAGCAACTTCTTCCACACAACAAATTTATCCAAGGCATCTGATTTATTTCTAAGTAAATAAAGCCACACTCTTCTTGAATAATCATCAATTAAAGACAGAAAGTAAAAGTTATCTCCCTGTGTTGGTGTTCTTGCTGGTCCCCAAAGGTCCGAATGAATGTAGTCAAGAATCTCCTTAGACTTATGTACTCCGGTGTTGAAGCTGACTCGGTGTTGCTTCCCAAGAATGTAACTCTCACAGAAATCCAGTTTCTCTACTTTGTCACCACCAAGTAGACAATCCTTGCAAAGAACTTGCAGGCCCTTTTCGCTCATGTTTCCCAAGCGAGTGTGCCAAAGGGCTGCCTTATCCATCTCAGCCATCAAGCTTGCTGCTTGATCATTGATTTATGTCTCTCCGATCATCTCATAGAGTCAATCGTTTCTTGCTGCCTTGATCACTACCAAAGATCCCTTAGTCACCTTGATCTTTCCTCCCTCTACTTTGCATGTATACCCCATGGTATCCAGCTGCCCCAATGAGATCAAATTTCTTTTCAAATCTGGAAGATACTTCACATTTCGCAGCAGCCTTGTGACTCCATCAAACATCCTCAATTGGATGTCTCCAATCCCCCTCACTTAGCAAGAATTTTCATTCCCCGAGAAGACCCTTTCATAATTGATCTCCTTGAAATTCTTGAACCGTTCCTTGTGAAGGCACATGTGATAAGTGCACCCGAAATCAAGAATCCACTTTTTGCTGCCTTATCTCCTGCTCACATTTGAGCACACAACAAGAACATCATCTTGCTTTTCTCCCTTGGCAACTGAAGCCTCTCCATTGTTGGTGTGGCTTCTTCTCTCATCCCACATCTTCTTCTTACAATCTTTTTTGAAATGGTCGTCCTTGTTGCAGTAGAAGCACCTCTTTCCAAATCTTGATTTTGAATGTGCTCTCCCATGGCTTTGCCCTCTACCTCTTGATTTCTCTCGGTAGTTGCCATGGTTGCTACTGTCATTCCTAGTTGCTGGCCTTCCTCTTACGAACAGCCCATCTCCACGTGATGTCTCATTCATCTTGGCTTTGAAATCATGTGCCCTTATGGCATTGATCACAATCTCCTTGGTTAAAGTATCATTTCCATACTCAATAGTATTAATCAAATTATCAAAGCAATCAGGAAGAGAATTTAACAAAATGACAGCCAATTGTTCATCCAAAAATGTAATACTATAGCTATTCAAATCTTGAACTTGTTTATTAAAGACATCAAGATTATCTTGCAACTCTTTACTAGGATCCATTTTAAAAGTAAAGATTCTTTTAAGAAGATAAATTTTGTTAGGGAGAGTTTTGATAAGAAACAACTCATCTAGTTTCTTTTATATGACAGCCGGATCTTCCGAGTCTCCGCACTCCCTTGTGACACTATCCGACATGTGCAAGAAAATGGTGCTGTAAGCCATCTTCTTCATCTCAATCCGCTGGTCCTCCATGACACTTGCTGGAAAAGCATCATCTTCTCCAATAGCCAAGTCCACTTTCTATTGCATTAGAACTGCCTTGATCTTCCGCTTCCACAGGGAAAAATCTCCCTTTCCATCAAACTTCTCAACCGCGAAATTTGAAGCCATCTTTGCGGACAAGATCCAAGATTTATGCAATACCCATAAATGTTTTCTTCAACCTCAAGAACACAATAGAAGATGGATCTTAACACCGTTCTTGAATCACCCTCAAGAACACGATCTAATCTTGATCTTTACTCCGTTCTTGAATCACCCAAGAAATTGATCTTTGATTCTTAGAGTCTTGACTCCATAACCTTCTTGTTCTTACTCCGATACCTAGCTGTGCCAGCTCTGATACTACTGTTGGAAATCAACTTGACAAGATGCCCAGGTGGTGATCTTCCAAACACCCAAGTCTAGAATGACTTGTAGAAAGAAATACAGCAATCGAAAGCAAGAAAGAAAAGAAGACAAGCGATTTGTTATCGAGGTTCGGCAATAGCCTACGTCCCCATGAGTTCTTCTGAACTCTCTGCACTAAATCAATGGTTCTTTACAATTACGGTAACCTTCTTCAAGAAGCTCAAGTTCTTGAAGAAACCAAGAAGAGAAGAAAGGAAGAAGATAAGAACTAACAATGCTCTCTATCTAATCTAGACTCCTCTCTCTTTACAACCAGCCTCTCTACAATGAGTCCCTCTTGTGTTTGTGTCTTTGCACTCTTACACAATTCTCTCTTATATGTCACTCTTTACAATTGATCTCAAAGTATGTCACAACAATGTGTTATTATTATTATTGATAATGAAGCTAGGTGACCCTTTATATAGTGCACCAACTTCTTATCCAATCTTGAGAGTCAATCTCCACCCTTAGTTCTTGATGACCACTTAATCATGGCCCTTCATCAATCCTAAGTGGTACTGTGCATTTTAACCTTGCATCCATGCACCTAAGATGAGGTTTAAACAAGCTGTCCATGTGTGCATCAGTTTGCCTAGCGCCTAGGTGCTGAACAGGGGGCAGTGAGGAGCTAGGCAAAGCTCCTTTACACCACATTATGGGTGGTGCAGTGCTGGTGGAAGGGCAATGCAGTGCTACCCTTCTCCAAGTCGCTTCCTTGCTGGGCGGTGAGGCGCTGGTGAAGGGGAGGTGAGGCACACACTGATGCTGCCCTTCACACAGCAGTGCGCACTACTTTGCCTTGTTGATTAGGGGTGTGCACACACACCCAAATGGATACACACACATGTGTGCACTACTTTAACATGCTGTATTTTAATCTTCCAGCCTTGATTTAGACTTTAATCATCTTTGAACCATGTTTAGACATGTTTAAACCTTAGACAAATACCAATAAACTCTTTTCAAACCCAATTTTCTAAAACTATTTTTAAAAAAAAATTATTTTCAAAAACTGAAAAACGAAAACCCCTAATTGATGTTTTCAGAAGTAATTTTCAAAAAACAACCCTAAAATTAGTGTTCTCTTCCTATCTCATTTATGATTTCATTCTTTCTCTTTTCTCACATATCACGACTTTCACTCATTCTTCCCTCTCTCTGCGAGCTTCTTCTTCCTTCTATCCGTCACTCCTTCTTCCTCTCTTTCCCTCATATTTTCTTTCTTTCTCTCTATAACAGGGATCTCTCCAACACCCATACAACCGAAACTCAGAAGCTGATTGTGAACACACCACCGTCACTCCGCCAAGCATGAATTCTCTAGTAAGTTTCCTCCTTTTTCATTTTCTCTTTTTTCATTTTTTTTTTCATTTCCCGTTTGTATTCGTCTCTCTCTCTGATCTTTAGTTAAGAAAATCAAATCCCTAATTTTGATTTAATTTCATGTAAGATTAGTTGAGGGTTTGAGAGAATATGCTACGTACATACCCATATCAAGTAATTCAATTATTATTTTTTTCGTTTTCTCTCCGTTAAATGCTGATTTAATTTGTTTTGTTTCTCATGATGAATGGATGTTCTGATTTTAGTCTTGCTCTTGTTTGGCTGTTGAGAAATTGGCTATGGTTTTAGATGCTTGTGAGGTTATGGTTGCATTTTACAGAAAATACAAATTGATGGGTATGCAACTTTGTTGATTATTGTAAGCATGTAATGCTAGAAGATTTTCGTGTATGTACATTAAATGCTCAGTGCTGATTTTGATATATTATATTTTATGCTGCTTTCTTTCTTTTTTAAAGATATTGATTTTTTCAGTTCATATTTTTTCATTAAAAAAAATTGATGTCCTATACATGGTTTATAATTCATTTCTGGTTTATAAAAAATAAAAAAATAAAACTGGATTTCTATCATGTTTTGCTTTACTAAATGACATGATAATTTTTTATTTAAATTAGGAAGAGTGAATTAAATTTGTTGATCAGTGTGTGACTTGGTTGAGTAAAATTTGGGTAGATTTAAGTTGTTCTTTGTAAACATAAAACTCTATTTATTAGTTGGATGTAATTTGATTCTAGGTTGAGATCGAGTTGGTAAATTTTGCATGCCTTTGTTATTTTTTTTATAAGAGCATACATTTAGCCTGAATATTTTCTTTTCTTTTCTTTACCTGATTACTTAGACTATTTGGTTTTACATTATGTGAAAGCTGAATTGGGAGCTCTTTGTATTTGGGTGGCTATTCAAAGTGATTCAAAGTGTCATTTAATCTTTAAGTGCTGAAAAAGGAGAATTTGAAATGATTTACTCTAGTTTTTTTTCTTCTTCTTCTTCTTCTTCTTCTTCTTCTTCTTCTTCTTATTATTATTATTCTTTAAAATAGCATTCAACTTGTAAATTTGGATTTAAAGATTTGTTTTTTTCTTAATATACTTATTAAAAATAAGAAAATTTTCTTTTTACATATATAAGATTAATTTTCATCCTATGTTTCTTACCGAGTTTGGGCTAATTGATTTTAATAATGATTGATTAAGTGGGTTGACGTTATATGTCATACGTTATTTATTAAATTTTGAAATAAAAAAGAGGCTAGTGTAAATAAAAAAGAGGTTGTGCTGGAGTGATAAATCCATGGAATATTGTAACATACAGAGATTAACATCAATATACTAAATGAGGGTGAATGAGTTTCTGTTTAATATTGAAGGGCTAAGTGAGATACTGCCACATATCCCCGATGAAGTCTGCAGATTAGATGGTGGTCAAAATATATCAGCATAAGTGGCATATCATATTTGAGTTCAATCATTTCAAGAATCTAGGTGAAAATTCATTAGGGTGTCAACTGTATGGGGCTTGTGAGAATTCTTGGATTTCATCTATGTTGCATTTCTTTGGTTTTGTGTTTTTTTGGATCATTAGCTTGTAGTTCATTTTGGTAGGTCTAGAGTTGTTCTTCCTAGTTTCTGCTATGGTTATTTGTCTTTGATTTATCCATATTTTTTTTTCCGTTGAGGTTGAGAAAACATATGTAACATTATTGACACATTGCAAGATAAATTTTATTTTTTCGTAATCAAATCAGTTGTTTTAATTGTTGAACTCTTCCTTTATTATCTTAAAACCTGTGTTCTTATGTAGATTTAACTTTCATTTGATGACTGGAAATTCTTGATTTTGCTTAGACATATATAATAAGATTTACCATATTTATATGATCTCTTTCGATTTTGTGTTCTTTAGGATTTTTTTCTTACTTGTTTTTGTACATTTTTTGTTGGATACATTCTTTGTCAGTGCTAGCCTAATATTTGTTTTTTTTTTTTTTTTTTTTTTTTTTTTTCATGTTCTTGTGTTCATAGTAAGCATCTTATTTGGAAGGGTCTTCAAGTTGGCAACAATCTATTCAACTTCATGGGACCTTCAAAGAAGAAATTGGATCAATTAAATATGATGATGAAGCTGTTAGCTCTAAAAATATGGGCATAAAAATGTTTTAATTTGTTGTTGTTGTATTTGGGCATGGATCTTGATTATGATTTTACTTGTACGGTTTTTAATTTGTTGGTTGTGTTAAGTGGGCCTTCTGGAATTGTGATGGTGTTTATGGACAAGATTTTCTGGGTTTAGTAGTGTATTTTGTGAAATGTAGTTTGAACCTTGATTTCAAACGAATGAATGATCTTTATTGTAATATTTTCGGTTACATGATTGTTAGTAAAAAAAATGTTATTTTGATATATCTATTTAGTAAAATTCATAAATGAAATTGAGATTTCAAATTTAAAGTCAAAGAGGAAATTTTGGTTGAAGTTCCAAAAATAGTATTTTGGCGAAGATTTTTAAAATTTATTTAACAAACAAACATACATGATATGGGGAGGGGGAAGGGTTTGGGCATGTTTGATCAATAGTATATAAAAAAAATTGAAAATTTTAAAATAAAATAATATTAATTATTTTCAAGTATTTGGTGTGTACTAGAAAAATATATTTAGTAAATATAAGAAATAAAATTAGTATAGATTTCAAATTCAAACTCAAAACAGAAAATAATTACAAGAAAGTGTATCCAAATAGTTTTCTATTTTCAAAACATTTTTCAAAATCCAAACAACATTTCATTGTTTTCTGTTTTTTGAAATAGTTTTCGAGTTATAGTTATCTAAACTTGTTTTCTAAGAAAACATGAGAAAATTATTTTCAGTTTTCATTTTCGAAAACTAGAAACTGGTACCTAAAACATGCCCTAAGACTCTTTAGGCGGGTGAGCATGGTGCTCATAGGTGTCAAGCTGCTTGGTGTCCAGCTTACTGCGTCGAGGTGGTAGATTATTGTGTCAAGGTGCTTCTTGGACGGTACCTTTGTTATAATGTTGCTTGTTGGTGCCCCTCTACCACAACAACACACTTTTAATGTCGCTTGTACACATATGTAAAATAATCTATAAACACACTCTTTTGATCATCTTGGCATAGAAATTGGCTTGTGATTTTGCCTCTTTGGTCATTGTATGCTTATGTATCAGGAGAGTTCCCCAGCACATATCCACGCATTGTTTGTTAATTAATGTGACTTGTTTGGACTTGGTGTGTGCCAGGGCGCACGCTGCATCAATGCTTGTTGCCTTGTTATATCTTGTTTACTTGTCTGCGCATTACTTTAACCCACATTATTCCCTCGAATATTAATGTGTTGCTTGTCCATTGTGCTTGCAGTGTGCCAAGCTTAAGTTGAATTAAGCAAGATTGGCTAACTTGCTTAGTGGAGACCAAAACAAGTGCCGCACGAACCGTAGCATCTTGAGAAAAGTGCTAGGATCGTGACATTGGGTATCAAAGAAAAGCTCGACTACCTGGACAGAACAACCATCGTAGATGATAATGTAATTGAGAACTCCCAATGGATCAAGGAGTTCTGTATAAACCTTTCTACCATTGAGACAATGGTGAGAAGCTTAAAGTCCAGCGACGTGTGGTCAAGAGAGCTTAAGACCTCACATCAGGAACTTGTTAAATCGTTGAATGTGCTCACTGATGATATGAAAGAAACTGTTGATGCTCTTCAGCATGAGATTGCAAGGTTGAATACAAAGGTAAATTTGCTTATGGGAACTATATGTAATGTTAGGTCTGGTCACCTAGAAAGAGGAAGGGTGAAAGTCCTTGAGCCTTGCCCGTATGAAGGCGTTCGTGATGCCAAAGCGCTGGAGAATTTTCTTTTTGATATGGAACAATACTGTCAATCCATTCATGTGACATCAGAGGAAGAAAAAGTTGCAATGACGAAAATGTACCTTACTGGGGTTGCTAAGCTATGGTGGTGGAGCAAGTACTTTGATATCCAGGAACATAGGTGCATAATTAATACTTGGGAGGATCTGAAACGCGAGCTAAAGAATCAGTTTTTTCCCTGAAAATGTGGAGTATTTAGCTTAGCGTAAGTTTCAAGAACTAAGACAGCCAGGCAATGTTCGAGAATATGTTAAAGAATTTTTGGGCTCATGCTTGATATTCATGACATGACAGAAAAAGACAAGTTGTTTGACTTCCTTAAATGACTCAAGAGTTGGGCAAGGGCTGAACTTCGAAGATAGAAAGTCGAAGACCTTGCTACAGCCATATTGACAGTCGAGTGGTTGGATGATTATTCAAACAACTCACTTAAAAAGAAGAGTGATCTTGGTGTGCCACCGCGGTATGGAGGAAGGTTCGTCAAAAGAAACCAACCAATAATTAGGGAAGGAGATAGGAGGCCTAAGGAAACTTTCCCTTCTCAATCATCCAATTTTGAGACAAGTCCCATCTCTTGTTTCTTGTGCAAAGGTCCTCATCGAGTGGTATTTTGTCCATGCAAAGCAGCCCTAAATGCTATGAGAGTTTCAAGTCCTGAACCATCTAATAAATCTTAAAAAAAAAGAGGAGGAAGAACCCACAAGGATTGGGGCACTTCACTTTCTTAATGCTTTGAATAGACAACTGATAGAGAACCAGAAGGTGCCAAAGAAGGGACTTATGTATATAGATTTAATGTTGAATAGGAAATCCACAAAGACTCTAGTAGACACAAGAGCCTCCCATAACTTTGTGGCTAATGTGGAAGCCTAAAAACTGCAGTTGGAAATTAATCAATATAGGGGAAAATTGAAAGCTGTGAATTCAAAAGCCCAAGCTATTATAGGAATGGCCAATAATGTGATGATGACAATGGGTCCATGGAAGGGATGGGTTAATTTTACGATTGTTACTATAGATGATTTTGATGTTATCTTGGGATCAAAATTCTATGAAAGCCATACCAATTACTACGGCCAATTGTCTTTTGCTTATGGGTGAACAACGTTGCGTTGTTCTTGTTAGAATTAAACCCACTAGTGACGACAAACTCCTTTATACATTGCAATTCAATAAAAGAATGAAGAGGTATGAACTTACTTTTATCATTGTGTCGCTATCAATGGAGGGAATGAGTCAAGAACTTATACCAGCAACGGTACAAGAGGTATTGGGTTCGTTTCAAGACATCATGCCCAATGAGTTACCGAAAGCATTACCTCCAACGAGGAGCATTGATCATGCTATTGAAATTTTGTCTAGCACAAAAGCACCATCTCGAGCGCCATACCGGATGGCTCCTCCAGAGTTAGCTGAATTGTAGAGACAATTAAATGAGTTTCTAGAATATGGATTTATAAGGCCTTCCAAAGCTCCCTTTTGTGTCATATATTATTTAGAAAAAACATGATTGGAGTTTACGCATGTGTGTGGACTACCGCGCATTGAAAAATGCGACAATGCGCAATAGCTATCCAATTCCTCTTATAACCGATTTGTTTGGTCAGCTAAGTCAGGCCAAGTATTTCATGAAACTTTATTTTGAGATCTGGTTACTATCAAGTTCAAATTGCAGAAAGAGATGTGCCCAAGACAAAATGTGTCACTTGTTACGGGGCCTTTTAGTTTTTGTTATGCCTTTTGGGTTGACCAATGCCTTTACTACCTTTTTCACCCTAATGAATCAAGTATTTCTTGAATACCTTTATAAGTTTGTCATGGTCTATCTTGATGATATTATGGTGGATAGCTCAACACTTGAGGAATACGGGAACATTTATAAATGGTATCTGAAAGGCTACGGGAAAATTAATTGTATGTAAAGAAAGAGAAATGCTCTTTCATGCAAACTTGTATCAACTTCTTAGGCCATGTTATTGACCAAGGTCATATTTGGATGGATATAAAGAAAGTAAAGGCTATCCAAGAATGGAAAACTCCAAACAATGTAAGTGAGATTCATTCTTTTCTTGGACTAACAATTTATTGTTGGCATTTTATGGAGGGATATTCCAGAAAAGCTGTCATGTTCAAAGAATTACTAAAAAGGGCTCATAAGTGGGTGTGCTTTGTTCAATTCCATGAAGCTTTCGAAGACTTGAAATAGGCTATGATGAATAATCCTTTTCTGACACTACCTGATCCTGTGAAACCTTTTGAAGTACATATGGATGTTTCCAACTATGCACTAGGTGGAGTGTTGCTACAAGAAGACCATCTGATGAGTGCCAAATATTGCATATTTTGGCCCTTAATTTACATTTGTTAGCTTAAGAATTTGTTACTTTGAGTTGTTTTACAGGTTTACAAACTTGGAAAGGAGTTTCACTATATTGCCAAAATTGCTCGTACAGATCAGCCATTTTTTAGGATTAAACTGTATTGATTCAGGAAGAACTAGGAGATGAGCCATATATGCTTGGAAGGATCCGGATGTCTATTTTCTGAAAAATTTTATGGATCAATAAAATGATTTTTCTAGAGAAAGTTATGGCAGTTTAAGTAGACAAAGGTCAGGCTGTGCATGATTTCAACGTGGCAGATCAGCCATTTTTTAGGATTAAACTGTATTGATTTAGGAAGAACCAGGTGATGATCCATATATCCTTGGAAATATCTAGATGCATATTTTCTGGGGAAATTTACGGATCAGTAAAATGATTTTTCTAGAGAAAGTTATAGATGTTTTAGTAGACAAAGGTCAAAGAGCAAAAGCTGGAATCTGTAGTATCCTACATCCGATTGGAAACACATTGCACTTGTGATGTTTCCCTATATAAGCCCCTCCTCACTTCATCTTTAGTGAGCAATCCAAGTGCCATTTTGGTGCAATTTGGAGGACTTCTACTAGCATTCTGGTGGATCTTCGAAAGCTTTGCTACCACGAGGGGAAACGTCGCCCAACAGCAAGTGGAATTTCTCTCATGTATAGTCAGTTTTAATTTACTATTTTTTTTAATTTAATGTTTAGCACTGTTATTGTGAACTTTAGTTTCATGATTATAAGTGGCTAAAATCTTCAACTAAGGTTGAAGATGAAGCCTCGCTGTTGTTTGGCATAATAGTTTCAGATTTGTTTATACAATTATGATGTTTTTCTTAGTATAAATGTTCTGTCAATTATTTGAGTAAAATCTTATGATTGATTGCATTTAAATTGTTCTGTTGGATATTCCGTGTATTTCATCTGATGGATACATCAAATTGTTTTTGATTAAATTAGATTTCCTTTGTGATTTGTTAAAAGCGGATACACTGGATGCTTTTGGTTTAATTGAGATATTTGTTGTTTTTTGTTTAAGTTGGATTCATGGAATGTTTTAATAGGCTATTTTTAGAACATGAAAATATATGCTTTACTTTGGTGGGGTGGATTCAGAAACCTTAGTGTTTTTATCATTAGTTTTTAAATCAATTTAGTTTAGTTTATATTTGTTTTGCAAAATATAATTCAAAATTCGAAACTAGGTTAAGATAAGGTTAGTTTAGATAAAATTATATTTTCACAACGCAATTCCCTGTGGATTCAACCTCGCACTTGCACAACACTATATTGCAAAGGACTTGTGCACTTGCGAGTAATTTAAAACTCACAACAAGTTTTTGACGCCGTTGCCGGGGAATTGTTTTGTTTGTGAAATTTTTGTCTGAATTGATTTTATTTTTCTACTAGTTTAGTTAGCATTTTTGTTTTATTTTTATTTTTAATTTTAATTTTAGTTTCTACTAGTTAATTTATTTTATTGCTTTTTTGTGTGGTATATGTTTGGTCGGAGATCCCTGAATTGAGAATTGACACCTTTAGATCTCGACTTAGAAAGAACTCTTAGGAGACAGAAGAGAGCACTTGTTGAAAGAGAGACAATTGAGATGAGAGACAATTTTAGGATTACAAATAAACTAGAGAATGTAGAGCAACCTAGAGCTTGGAACGTGGACTTCACTACATCCTTTAGGGATTTGTTCGCACCCGTTGTGACTAACTCTCCTTCCTGTATAGTGTTGCCACCAACCAATGTTACCCATTTTAATCTAAAGCCACATCTTATCCATCTTCTACCCTTATTTCATGGCTTGGATCTTGAAAATCCTTATAGCCATGTGAAGAAGTTCAAAGATATTTGTGCCACATTCAAGTTTCAGAACTTCTCTGATGAGTCGGTCCATCTTAGACTTTTCCATTTTTCTCTTCACGATAGAGCTAGGTCATGGTTGGATTCCAACACGCCCGGGTCTATTACATCTTGGGAAAGCTTGTTGAGTAAGTTCTATAACAAGTTTTTCCCAATGTCTAGAGTGAATGAGTGCCGAAAAGAGATTAGTTCTTTCACTTAGGAAGAGGATGAGAAGTTTTCTGAGATTTGGGAGCGTTTCAAAGAGTTGCTAATCAGATGCCCTCCACATGGATATGAGAAGTGGGTACTCGTTCAGTTCTTCTACCAAGGGTTGACTCAACCTAACCGTAGCATGATCGAGTTTATGAATGGGGGGGCATTCTTGAGTCTAACGGGGGAGGAAGCATACAAGGCATTGGACAAGTTGTCCGACAACTCGCAGCAATGGGATTTTTTAAGCTGTTGAGATAAGTCTATTCGTGCTCCTAAGAAAGGAGGCATCTATGAGGTCAGGGAGGATGCTGACTTGAGGATAAAGTTAGATGCTCTCACTAAAAAGATTGACACTCTCGCTGTGGGCCAATCCATCAATGCTGCCAATCATTCAATGTTGATAACTATTTCATCTGTGCTAGTTTCATGCATCTAGCACAAAATTGTCTATCAATGCCGATTTTTGCCGAGTATCCTATGGAACAAGTGAATGCTTTCAATGACTATCGTAGGCAGTCAAATGGATCTTACTCTGAGACGTACAATCTAGGGTGGCAGAACCACCCTAAGTTTTCATGGAAATAGAGCCAACCAATGAATCAGGGAGGAGCCCCACATCATGCTCAAAATCATTACCCTCCCGGATTTGCCCCACAAATTCCTAGTCATGGTCGCTCTGCCCATCCAACAACATCACCTACTTACTAAGCTCCCACTCAAACGCCAGCTCCAGTTTCACAGTCACTAGAGGACACCCTTAAGGAGTTCATGAAGATGACTGGCCAATCCATGAGCGAAGTAAGGAGTGCGACAATGGTAAACACCCAAGCAATTGCCAAACTGGAGAGTCAAATAGGGCAAATTGCAAGTCATTTGGGCGAAAGGGAGAAGGGGAAGTTCCCCAGTCAGCCCGTGCCCAACCTGAAAGGACAGTTTGTGGTTGGAAATTCATCAACTCCTACGCACGGGGAGGAAAAATTGCAATCAATTGTCACATTAAGGTCTGGGAGACAAGTGGACAATCGAGTGGAAGAGAACCCTGCTATACAGCAAGGGCAAGGAAGTGGCAACAAGGAGAAGAGAGATGCTGAGCCATCCACAGCCACACCTACTGTGAAGGATCCTCCTAGGACGTTTGTATATAAAGCACCTTATCCTGAGAGATTACAAGCGCCCAAGAAAGGAGGGAAGTATGAGGAAATTCTGGAGGTATTCAAGCAGGTGCAAATCAATATCCCATTTTTGGACGCCATCCATCAAGTGCTGTCATATACCAAGTTTTTAAAAGACTTGGTCACTATCAAGAGGAGGATGAATGTCTAGAAGAAGGCATTTTTGACTGAGCAGGTTAGCTCAATCCTTCAGTGCAAGCTGCCCATCAAGTATAAGGATCCGGGGTGTCCTACCATCTCTTGCACGATAGGAGTCAGCCAGATCGAAAGGGCTCTCTTGGATCTAGGAGCAAGTGTGAATCTTCTACCTTACTCAGCCTATTTGCAGTTAGGGTTAGGAGAATTAAAGCCCACAACCACGACGCTTCAATTGGCTGACAGGTCAGTGAAAATACCACGGGGAGTAGTTGAGGACGTTTTGATAAAAGTTGATAAGTTCTATTTCCTCGTGGATTTTATTGTGCTTGACACAGAGCCGGTTCAGAATGTCGGGATTCAGATACCGGTTATTCTAGGGTGACCATTCTTAGCCACGGCTAATGCCCTGATCAATTGTAGGACAGAGCTGATGAAGATTTCCTTCAGAAATATGACAGTAGAGCTGAATATCTTTGACATCAGTAAGCAACCACTAGAATATGATGAAGTGAGAAATGAATGCTTGATAGAGGAGATTCTTGAGGAGACTGTGAATGAATCAAGCATTAAGGACCCCCTAGAGGCATGCTTTGCTCAATTTGGAGAGGATTTGGATCTAGATAAGTTGCTTGAGCAAGCGAGTGCCATTTTGGAGTCTCCTCCTCAGGAGAGCAATGAAACGGAGGAGACCACAGCACCTGAACACCCAAGAAGGAACTTAAGCCTTTACCAGATAATCTTAAGTATAAGTTCCTAGGTCCAGTAGATTGTTTGCCTGTGATTATAGCTTCAGATTTGGTTGAGGCTCAAGAGGATAATTTATTGGACGTTTTAAGGGAGCACAATGAAGCTATCAGCTGGACTATTGAGGATATCAAGGGGATCAGCCCCTCGGTGGTGATACACAAGTTACATTTGGAGGAGAATGCCAAGCCATCGAGGGAACCACAAAGAAGGCTCAACCCAGCTATACAAGAGGTTGTGAGGACGGAAGTGATAAAGCTATTGGATGTAGCGATCATTTATTCAATCTTTGATAGCGAGTGGGTGAGCCCGATTCATGTCGTGCCAAAGCAGGCTAGATTGACGGTAGTGATAAATAA